>CM069859.1:159486167-160086167 GCA_036172795.1 Pelodytes ibericus | reverse complement strand
TATACCCACACAATTTATATGTTGTTTTTATCTTTATAAGAAGAGTTTTCATTAGATACCATTATGTTCATCATATCTTGTAATTTACTACAAACCAAATCATAAAATATGGTGAAAAAATAAAAAAATGTCTAACTTTGACCTAAAATATAATTTACACAAATACAATCATTAAAAAAGACCCCATCTCAATAGTTTCTAAATGTTGTCACGAGTTCAGAAATATGCTTGCTTCCACGTTTTTCTGCAGTTATGTGCGAGTTATGAGACAAAAAACAAAAATAGTGTGTTTTGTTTTTTCTTATATTGACCTTTCGACCCCAACCCGAACCCTAAATTTAACCGAAACTCTAAATTTAACCCCAACTCTAACCATTATGCTAACCCTTAATTTATTTTTATTTTAATTTGAACTCTATCCCTTATGCTAATCCTAATTTAATTGTAACCCTAACAGTTATCCTAACATATTCAGGGCATCGGAAGTGAATTTTTTTCACTTCCGAAGCTCTGACCAGAATAAGGCACAGCCATATTGCAGGAGCATGCTGCTCCTTCAATATGGCGACCACGATCATTCCCAGAGCCCGTATTTTGGTGCTGGCTATTGCCTCGACATCAATCGTTCAAACGTCTTGTTTTACCGCAGGACGTGTCAGGCACGTCCATTGTTGCGAAGGGGTTAAACTTGCATTTATAAATAGGATATAAGAATTACAATTAATTGTTGAACTTGAAAAAGTGGCAGATGTTTCAAAACACTGCGATGGAGCTGAGCCTTATATCTGTGCTAGTGTAAGTACAGATCCATGGCCCCCACAGATACCATTAATGATAACCACACTGAGGCAATACCCAGATGCCAGGCCTCATTTCCAAGTTGCCATGGTGACTTGGCACATGGGTTTTGTCAAGCTTTGCCTCAGATGTATTTCTAAACAGCAACACTGGGGCCAAATTCTAAAAGTGAAACAATTAGTATGAAATGCACTGCCCATGTAGCTTGCTACACTTTTAGAACTTTCTCTAAGGTATTAACTTTACAAACAACTTTCCAGTCAGTTCTAGAATTGTTCCTAAGTAGGAGAAAGTTAATGCCATGTGCCAATTGGTTCTTATTAAAATATATCTTATTATGCACTTTATCATTCTGTGATTTGTCTCGTTTGTCTCTTTCTTAGCATGTAAATGTAGTTATGCATGCAAATAATCCTGGATAGGTAACCAACTCTTCTACATATTATTAGAAAAAATATATTTGTGTTTTTCATTTTTGTTGAATCCAATGTAACAAAGTGAACACAAGCGTCCATTTATCTATCAATAAGCGATTAAACTTGCATCCTAAATGCGCTGAATATGTGCAATTCATCTTCATAGAAAATTTATTTCTGTCGGAAATTTAGCATTTCGCATTCCTCCTATCTGTGTCACACATTCAATAATATTTTTACTTTTCCATCTCACGCATGAGAAATCTTTTTAACCTGTGTCATAGATTTTCAGTTGAGAACTAGTAAATGACTAATATTTTTATTACTTTTTTTTCTTTTTTTTTTAGAATTTGCTTTACCTTAAATGTTTTTCTAATCATGTTTGTCAGCAGAACCTCTAACTACAATTATAGACTTGGCTGGAGCTGAGAATCAAATGCACTTTTCTCTCTGAACTATTATTATCTTGTAAACCAACAGTCTCTATTTTTTTTTTCCCCTTAAGTCTGCAGAATTCTTCTACCGATTGCCTATTTCATTCAAATACCATTTATTTCTGTAGCATTTCAATTTGTGGCATATGTAAAGGAATCATTTATCAGAGCAATCCTGCAATTTGCGGTTTTATTTCTCTGCCATGTAAATATAATAAGTATGCACTGTATCACATATTCTTCTTGCTGTTCACACAGTTCTAGAACTTGGCCACACACTATTTAATTGTAGAAGCATGAAATAAAAATATTTCCTGGAAAAAAATGTTTAATCTAGTGTTCATACTATGCAGTAATGGATTTGACTGTCCTTTAGCCTGCATATTATAATGATGTAATCTCCACAGAACCAATACAAAAATTAATTGCAATTTAAAATTACCCACGTATTTGCATTTAAGATACCAGACAGGAATTATTGTGTTGTACATGAAAATAAAGTTATGAAAAGCATTTGCTTTTTGTGGTCTAAATTCATTTTAATCTGGGGAGAGAGACATTTTATACTTCAGTATGCACCATGATAAAATACGCACAAAAAAAGACAAATTGGGCTATTCACTAAAAGGTTTGCAGGTGAGATGAGGTGAGAGAAGGACAAACCTGGTAAAGTTTCCCCTGCTAAGCAGACTTACCTGGATTGTTCATGCACGATGTATGGCTAAATTGGGGAGATGAAATATTCATCTCACCTCAACTATCTAGAACTTATCTGCAACTCACCTATAGTGAATAGCCTGCAGGGGAACCATAAAAAAAAATTAGTTTATCAGAATACAAATAAAATAGATTGCTGAGAGTAGATGTATACATGACAAAATAGTGGAATGATATAATATTTTTTTTTTTTGTAAATTAAATTGTTTATGTTTTTTTCACAGCAAGATATCAACATTCAAGGTAGGGAAGTGGTGGTGGAGGGGGGTGGGGGGTTAGGGGGACACACACAATAAGGGAATAGCATAGATCATCACCGGACAGATTACATTGCATAGTCAATTCGTAGTTATACAACAACAGTAACAATTACAGGGTTTTATCTGTATCAAGTATCGGAGATCTGAAAACAGTAACCGTCATAGAGAGTAGCAGGTAAAAAAAACACTGTGAAAGTCCAAATGTCTGGTAACAAAGAACGGGGCATATCTAGGTTGAGTCCAACAGCTGTTAGGGCATGAGGGTGTCTGGTAATATAGCAAAAAAGTATGTGATGTTATTGTACACTGTAAGAAGGTTTCGGGGGGTATCCAGTGGTTGATATTAGGGAGTGTTGCATTAATTAAGGCAGTATTTCACGAGCAGTGTGCTCGATCCAGTGAAATTAAGTTTGTATGTATATATTGTGTGTGTCTGAGGCTGACGCACATAACTGTTTGATTACATGGATTTCCTTGACTCTGTCAATCCATTCTCTAATTGGAGGAGATAGTTCGGACTTCCAGTGTTTAGGGATTAAAGACTGGCTGAAATCAACATGTGTTTTAACAGGGACTTTTTAATGCTGTACAGTTTAATGCCATTAGCATACAATATCACTGCTTGGAAAGTGTTTGGGTATGTAGAGCTGTCTAGTTTTGTTATCAGTTCATGAACAGCCTTCCAATAAGCTACTATCACTGTTGGGGACCACCACATATGTAGATCTGTACTGACTTCGGACTTACATCTCCTACACGAGGGGTCAATTTCGGGGATCATTTTGTGTAAACGTTGTGGTGTTTTATACCACATTGTGAGACGTTTATAGTTCATTTCCTGGTATTTCGTAGTTTTGGTACTTTTATTTGTGAGTAGGAGTATCCTTTCTCATGTGGGTTGTGATAGTTGGGTGGCTAGGCTTTCTTCCCAGGTGCCCATGATCCTGGGTGTGGGAACGTGGTCAGGGGCTATCAACCCTGTGTACATTTTGGTAATCCCATGAGTTATGGGCGAGGTGGCAGAGCAAAAACTGTCAAACCAAGATTCGTTTCTGCAGAGATTATGTTAAAATATGATTGGGGGATCACGATCGGTACAGTGTTGAATAAATAGAGAAGGTAGAGTAAGTTCATTTTAATAACATTAAAGCGACCTATCCAGGGAATGTGTGGGTAAACCCCTTTGTCCAAGTCAGTGCATAATGTGTGTAATATTGGCAAAAAATTGTAGTCGAAGACCTGCGGTAAGTCTGGTGTAATCCAGTTACCAAGATAGAGTAGTTTGGCCACACATAGTGGGAAGGGGAAATTGCTTGTCATTTGTGCCTTTAAATGTGAAGTTGATGTGATTGGAAGCATCTCGGATTTAATATAGTTAATCGAGAGATTCAATACGGACCCATAGGTCTTGAACTCCTTCAGGATGTTAGGGTGAGAAATATTTGGTTGTGAGACGATATGAATTATAAAATATTGTTACTTGAAAATAATGAAATAGCAATAATAGATTGCTGCTCAAGAGAAAATCTAAGTTTCTAATTTGAGTCAAGAAGGACTTTTTTTCTGAACAAACATCCATGCTGAAGCAAGATTGAAAAATGTTTTGTTATGTTTTTGAATTTGTTTCCATCAACCGCAACAATTATACTGCTATGTTCTGCTTACAGTGGCTTTGACACCAACTTACAATGGGAACATTTACTACAGGGAGTATATTTTGGGTAATATATTTCAGTATGGTGATATTAAATCTCAGATAATTATATGAAAATGATCATAAGGTATATAAGCAAAGGGTAGAATTGTAAGTGTGGAAAAACATAAAACAAGTATAGTTAAAATGATACCATGTATTGCAAGCTTTCAAGACCATTTTGCTAGGTCCCTTCTTCAGTGAATAGCATCTTGTGCATTTGTTTGTTCTTTTTTAAATGTAGAAATTTAGAAATCCTTATAAAAGTCTTTTTTTTTTTTTTTTTATTGAATACTGTTGCAGTATCATCGATGACAAAATAATCAAAACTAAGGTGGCTTGCAATTAAACATAACTGCATAGTCAAGGGTGAAGCAACTCAGTGGTCTTTAATGATAAAGTTTCACCAACCTGGAGAGAGAGTGATTAAAAGTTTCATTCTTGAAGTTCTTGTTCATTTGTGTATAGTGTCAACATAACCTTGCTTTTCATTCACATTTCATTTTCAATTTAAATTACAGATCAGAACAATAGCAAAATACTATGAAATGGAGCAGTGTTTGTGTAAATGTTACATCGTATTTATTTGTAATGTCCCTGAATTCTCAGCAGTAATGTCAATGGCTTGGCAAAAACATTATAAATCTTGGAAAATATGCTCTGTTAAAATGTATGAATTATTTATAATAAATATTACATTCTCGCTTTGAGTGAAGTATACAAAAGCAGTGACTTATTCTGGGAAATATATACAGGTACATGTCTACTATTCAACCCTGAAATAACCGAGTTAACTTACTTCACCAATGAAATAAGTTACTGGCGGTTTGCAAGTAGTATTATAGCTTTTTTAATAACACAGTAGGAATATAAAAGTATATATATATATATATATATATATATATATATATATATATATATATAACCTATTATATATTCAGAGTCTAAACTCCTTGCTTTCGTAAGTTTAACAATATTGAATTAATAGAGACTATAAAACAAGCAATGCAAATAGAATTGAAATGTCAGTATATACTGTTACCAATCTATTCATTGATTGAATGGAAGTAAGTGACACAATGAAAATGCATGCACAAAAGTGATACAATTACCACTCCTTTGTTTATCAAATCCTGTGTTCACACATAAGCGAAAGGAGATAGAGATTCCAAGAATACTAAGAGTACAAGTGAGTGAAAGGAATAGCAGAGTTTATAAAAGCTTAAGCCCCTTCCTTCAGCTGGACACACCTCCCTCAATCAATTTTCCAGTAGTATTCAACAGAGATCAGAGTGACCACTGAATGAAGGGAATTCCACTAGGACAGTGACTGGGGGGTTGACCAACAACTGTTCCAGCTATGTGTTCTGCAGTGTATAACCTCTTTTATTGCCTGGGGCTAAAGATGCTTTGGTCAGTGTGTCTGTCGGATGACAAGGACATCCTTGTGCCCTTCAAATTACTGTATTAGAACACTTTATTGGCATACAGCTGGTTTTCAATCCTAACCACTTTTTTTTATTTACAAAGTAAATAATGTTGAAGGCATATATTTATATTTCATAGTTTATGTCAGGGTTCTACACTGACCTTCTGACCTATGCATTTAAAAGTCATTATTATGTGCTTATATACCTCCTGCCTCCTCTAGAGGCCTCCCTACCTTACTTTGCTTGTTTTTCTTCCCTTCTGTTTGGTGTCAGGTGGGCTTGTTACCTTTTGCTCACACCCAGGATAAATAGCTGTAGTTTCTGGCAAACAGTGCTTTTGCATTGAAGTTGGATGCCTGATTTCTGAGAGCTGCTGCTTCTGTTCCTGATCCTCTGCTTAAAGCCCATTTGATTTGTGACCCTGTCTAGGAACTGGGAATCTGACCCTGAGTGGCTCAACCAGCTCAGTGGATGATTTTCAGCATCTCCTGAGACCCTCTGACTACATCAAGATTTCTTCAGCTAAGTTGTTCCCTTATAGCTACTAGACATGTGCATTCGTTTTCGGACGAATGCATTTTCGTCCGAAAATAGCATTTTCGTCCGAAAATAGCATTTTCGTCCGAAAATAGCATTTTCGTCCATTCGTCCGAAAAACGAAGAACGAAAATGCTAACCTAACGAAAGCCGAATGAACGAATGGTTAATAAACGAAAATCATTCGTTCATTCGTCCATTCGTAGTACTATTGCATTCTATAAGCCGAAATAGAGTCGGTTTATAGAATACAATAGCATTTAACTATACGGAGACAGAGTCTCCATTCATAAAATTATGAATGGAGACTTTGTCTCCGTATAGTTAAAAGCCGACAGCCTATAAACCGAATGTTCGGTTTATAGACTTTCGGCTTATGGAATACATGTATTCCTATTGCTATTCTATAAACCGAACGTTCGGTTTATAGAATAGCAATAGGAATACATGTATTCCATAAGCCGACAGTCTATAAACCGAACGTTCGGTTTATAAGCTGTCGGCTTTTAACTATACGGAGACAAAGTCTCCATTCATATGAATGGAGACTCTGTCTCCGTATAGTTAAATGCCCACAGCCTATAAACCGAACGTTCGGTTTATAGGCTGTCGGCTTTTAACTATACGGAGACAAAGTCTCCATTCATAATTTTATGAATGGAGACTCTGTCTCCGTATAGTTAAAAGCCGACAGCCTATAAACCGAACGACTTTCGGTTTATAGACTTTCGGCTTATGGAATACATGTAATCCTATGGCTATTCTATAAACCGAACGTTCGGTTTATAGACTTTCGGCTTATAGAAAACATAGAAAACATGTAGTACTATTGCCTTTCTATGAACCGAACGAGAGCCCCATTCATAAGAATTTCTTATGAATGGGGCTCTCGTTCGGTTTATAGAAAGCCAATAGTATTACATTGTATTTCTATAAAACGAACAAATTAAAATTAACGAAACGAAAATAATGAACGAATTTTGTCTGAAACGAATGCAGTAATGAACGAAATTCGTTTTAGACGAAATAAATAACATTTTCGTCCGAATGGACGAAAACGAAACGAAAATTTTAGTTTTGCACATGTCTAATAGCTACCCTTCTCATTCCTCATCCCCTCTCGGGGGTTCCTGCATAGCTACCTATCTCTGACCTCACCCCCTCTCGGGTGTTCCTGCTTAGCTACCAATCTCTGACCTCACCCTTTCTCAGGTTTTCCTGCCCTTACCTCAGGCCTCTCCCCTTGTGTAGCTCTCTTTATCCCTACCTCTGCTTTGTCTACAGTCCCTGCTATAGCTCTTTGTTCATACTGCAGTTCCTACTCAAACCCTTTCCCTATTTTGCAGTTCTTTTCCTAAATTCCCTTTTGTCTCTCCTTCAGTCTTTATTCCAATACCTAGCTCTTTGTTTCTTTATCTGTTCTCCCTCTGCACAATACATAACATGCAACCAGACACCTCCACCATCCCTGCGCTATAACGCATACCTGACCTGGTAAAGGCCCTGACAGTTTAACATACATCTTTTGGTATTTATTGCAAAATATAGAGAAAGATGTATGGTATTAACATCTTTCTTTCACTTTGGTTAGAGTTACTGCAAGGATTGCAGACACCCTATGTAAAGATATAATTTGCTATAAATGGGAAAACAATAATAAGTCATCTACTTTGATTCCCTCCCATCCATGCCACTATTTTGAGTTATCTTAGGCATGTATTCCTATTTATCTATACTCTTTTGCCACTCCTTGTCTAGTTCTCTCAATCTCTTTGTTAATTCTTCTTCTTTGTTTTTAAATGGATGCCACCATTATGCTATCATCATGTCTAGTCCTATTCAACTGAAAATATTGTGAAACAGTATTTTGGAGCAAATATTGATGTCACATGTCAGAAAACTGGAACTACAATCACTTTGGTTTTCATGCCAAATCACTTGTGTTTAGAATATTGGTTCTGAAAAGCAGCTTGAAGCTGTTCCGGGGCATACGATCACCATGATGACCAATCACATCGATCATGACAAAGCCGATTGGTTGAAGAGAAGAATACAAATAATTTTGCGGTACCATTTATCCCATTTTGGCTATGCTTCATTCTTAACACCTGCCTTCTTCTCTCATTCCCCACTACCAACTTCCCCATTTGTTCCATCTCTGTCTAATTTCTGGCACAATCATAAAATAAAATGGATACATCAATATGCTAAAGAAGTTGGACAGTGCTTGGAAATGTGAACTGTGTGTAGGGTTATATTTAATTATTTTTGAGATTTAAAAAAAACCTAGCGATAAGTGTATAAATATAAAAACAATTAATATGTATGGTGTTCACTTGTAATCCTCCATCTTATTTCCATTCCACAAAACCATTCACTGCACAGCAATCAGTAATACAGCAATTTAAAATCCTCTTAGAACTCCTCTGTAACCTGGCTGCGCAGAAGTGATGTTATCTGAGCTTACATTGCTGCTGTCAATACCCAAGGAAAGCTTGCCTCTTGCCAGGTGAATGGCAGCTGGCAAGGTCATTTTGCTAAAGGAACAAAACAGTATAATGTTGATAAAATAACAGTGCAGGTATATTCTGCAGGAATAAAATGAGCAGTTGGGTATGCTAAATATGCAATTCCTCTTTGCTCATTATGTTTTAGTTCCTTTTTTGTTGCTATTTATATGTTTGGTGGAGATATTTTGTTCCATTTTTCTATGTTTTATTTGTTTACGTAAAGGTATTACAATTACCTGAAGTGCACTCTTCATGTTAGCACTGATATTTCATTACATTATAAATAGTTCTACAGAAGCGTGAATTGTATTTTCACAATTAAATTATTTTAAACCAAGTGTAGTTTCCTTAAATAATACTTGATTGGTTACAAACTAAGCTTTAAAAGCACACATGTTAATATACTATAGCTTTTCAGTACCACAAACAGCTACTCAAGCTGTGCAATTTGAGAATAAGAATTATACAAGTGTGACTGATTTATATCAGATACTGATTATGTTCTCAAAAGTGTTTTATATCATAATGTCCTATTAAACATAAAAAATCATAACTTAAAAAAATTAAAACTATAATGCATTTATTCTAAATATAGCAGTCAACACAGTTTTTAAAATGTATTAATTTACTTTCTATGCATATTTACATCAGGAGTGCACTATTGGTACTATGGTGTACTATTATCTAGGACTATGTACACCAGAGTTTTCATATTTTGTAGAAAAGCATTATTTAAAATACTGTAAACTGTTCATTTATTGAAGATTTGTAATTTTGATAAGTTTGCAATAAAAATTGGGGAAAAAAGAAAAGCTAATAGAGATACTGAACAGTTATCTCTTGGAGGAAGGAGTAGACAGTAATCCTGAACATACACATAAGTCCATAGTAGCCAGGTATAGAGTACATATTAGATATATGAGCACAAGAGAAAAAAAAATGTGTGCCCCAAGTTGCAGTATAAACTGGCATGTACTTTTAAAAGCTGTCATGCTTCTCTCCTTATATAAGTCCTCTCTGTTAATCCCTTTTGAAAAGGAGGGTCTCTGTCTGACATAGTAGATGGACCTGACCTGCCTGCTACCCATAAAAACATGGTAGCTGCCAGTCAGAGGATAACCTGGCATGGACTATCAAAAGTGCATGCCATTTTATCCTCTAACTGGGTCTAATTCATTTTTCACTACATTAGAAGTACACAAGATAAAAAAGTTGTAATGTCCTTTAAGAAAAATGTCTTTTAGATGTGTCCCCCAATTTATGATTTCTCACATGCAAGTTACAGACATCTCATTAAATTGCATATCAAGCCACAAGGTGGTATAATAAACAAGGGAAAACATACATAAATGTAAAACATATTAATCTCTTACTCTATGCTTTGGGTTACAATTTTGCTAACACAATTTATAGATCAATGTTCTACAATCACAGTTCAAATAATATTTGGATAGCTGAGTAGCTCTAAGTTTTGTTTAGGTGACAGGGGCCATTTAACGAACTTGGACTAATCATCCAGTCAGTATCCTGTTAATAAAGTAAATGAGCATACTTGCGCTTTGGTAGTTGGTAGTGTAAAAATTATTCTGACATCATTTTAGAAAGGTAAAAAGCTTAAAAACATTAAAAAATAAGTGCTGCTTAATTTTAGCATTCTTGGCCTTTGACATGCAAAGCATTACATAATATAATATACGATAAAATGACTGCGCAACAAGCCAGGTACAAAAGAACAATTACACACACATTGAATCCAATTAATTTTGATCACTTTTTTTTAGTATACTCGAATGAGTTTGGGAAATACGTTTATGCTTACTCCGGAGTCTTCAAATGTTTCAGCTCTCCGATTCATGCATAAAGTGACACTTTTAAGAAATTACTGGCACAAGGTACTGGCAAAGTAATTAATTGTTCAAGTTTGTTACTGTACGGAATCGTTTGCTGAACATTGGAAATAATTTGAATAATGAACTGTGAATGGTAAATTTATATATATTCATACATCACTGCAATGCATCACAGACTTTAATACACCAGAGCATCCTAGCTAAAATACATTAGTGTTGAAATGAAATGCATATTATTTTACAGTTTGCAAAGGTAAAAATAAATATGGGACATCTAGCAAGCAGTCAACCAGACCTGCAGTAAAGGAAAGTGAAGCATTTCCTCATGTAGATCAATTTTATGGTTATATTTATTTAAATTGTTTTTTCAAAAACTGTGGATTTGTTTTGTTCTTGGTTCATGCAAAACAAATAACACACATTATAAACTATTAATTTACATAAGTGGATAACACATTTGGTAATATATCTAATAGACTGCTTATTTACACAAAGCTAGGTGCCTGTTGTCTTGTATATTGTCCTGCGTATACATGTTGCTCTTGAAGCCAACTTTGTCATTATTATTAGTATTGCACTATTCAGTATTTTGGTTTCTGAGTGTACTACACCATGTACAGCACTTTTTTATTGCAGTTGTTGGGTCTGAGTTTATGTTTAACCCTATTGTACCTTGACGTTTCAGGTGAGTATATTCATGCTTTGGCAAATTTATATAGCCAACACCTCTCATTTCTTATATTTATACAATTGTTGCCAATTTTATTAGGATGTAACATTGTACTTGCATCATGCTCACAGCTATTTAGCAATACTACACATATTATATGTTATACCTGATAAATTAGAAGCGCAGATACAAAACTGGATGAGAACTGGATTGGCAGTGTTACCGTTCAGCCAGTTGTTGGGTCTGTAGTGAAAGTGCTGCAACCATTATCATTATAGCCTCGCTTTGAATACCTCGAAGCACAGAGAAACAGTATATTCACAAAAATTTGAATTTGGAAAATAATCCAGGTTCGAATTTCCCCCATTGAAAGTAATGGAAGGCAAAAAGATTGAAGCTATTTTGAGACTGGCTTTGATCATTTCACATTTCATTACTTTCAATGGGAAAAAGTCAAATTTGGGTAGCGAGATGAAAATGAAATTCAATGTCCAAATTTGAATTTTAGTAAATAAACCCAAGTGAGGAGCAGAGAAGCAGTGGACTACCGACTGACTTTTATATGGGCAAAACGTTTGTGCATTTTTCAATGGTCCTTGTCTTAGCACCACAGAATGTGAACACTTTCAGTGTTGTGGTTTTAAGGATTTTAATAATGTGTCTAAGCAATGAAGGTTTTGTTTCTGTGCCCTCTATTTTACAAATATAAGCATTGCTAAAGTGTGATTAAAGGAGCACAAAAAAAGGGAACAGTTTTAAACCAGACTCTGTTGGACACAGTGTAAACATATCATTTGTGGCATTTCAACCTTTGATGACACTGGATGGGCCAGGCATGTCATTTCAAACATTGCACCTGCTGATGATGGACGTGCTTGGTAACTAAAATGGTTGCGTGCCATGGGACTGAGTGACTCCAGCCATGTCTGTGGAGGCCCCTTTTGTCACACCCAGTGACAGCCACTCACAGTGACCGGTTGTGTTTACCTCAGACAGTGCCTGGGTTTGACAACTTTTGACTAATTTTCAAAATGGGCAGTCTATCCCCCAAGCACTCCTCAACACCCCTAGTTTTCAAGCACTCAACACCATGAGTTTTTTATTTTTAAATTGGTGTTAGGGTTAGTACCAGGGCTATGGTTAGGGCTACAATGTCACTATAGGCACTGCTGGTTAGGAAAAAGTCATGTGCTACTTAACAACTTATAAATAGCAGAAAATCATAGTGTACCCCTAAACTCAGGACAAATATTAGATGTTTTCTCATTAGCGTTTATAAATGTATAAACAATGTTTCAAGTAAAAAAACCTCCTTATCCTAAAAAATTACATATAATTGTTGTGGGTACAGTAAATGAGAGAGGAAAGTTACAGCTAAAACAACATATTAATTGTTTAAAGCTATTGTTTAAAGAACCACTGTAAGCAACAAATTAAGTTCTGTTTAATTGAAAGATGGCATCAAGTGTAGGTGTTTTAAATAGAAATGTGTTAATGACAGAATACACATAAAGTACCTTAATCCAGTGGCATCACTCCAGTGGCCCGGCCGCCCTGCGACCCCTGCACACACAAAAAAAATTAAAAACAAATGTGCGGGAAAGAGGGAAGCTTCCCAGGGCCCATTCAGTCCGTATTTACAATTTTTCAATAACATTTTTATTACATATGAAAATAGTTGAATATAATATTAAAAAGTTCATATAAGTATACATGCAGCTAGTTATATACATATATTTGTGGTCCACCTCAAGCTTTTGATAAGACTGGAAATATTTTAACATATTTTTTTTGTGTCCAGAAAAGTAATATTACTTTACTGAGAGGGTGGTGGATGAGAGGTTAATATATGAAGGAGTTTATGCATGCATGGGATAAGCATAAGGCTATCCTTGATATAAGAGAAGGCCCGGGGCTAAAGAAATATTACTTCACTGAGAGGTTAGTGGATGCATGGAATAGTCTTGCAGCAGAAATGGTAGAGGTTAATACAGTGGAGGTCAGAAACTTTGTATTATTTTACTGAGAGGGTAGTGGATAAATGGAATAGTTTGTCAGCAGAAGTGGTAGAGGTTAATACAGTGAAGGAGTTTAAGCATGCATGGGATAGGTATGAGGCTATCCTAGATAGAAGACAAGGCCAGGCACAAAGCGGAACAGTTGGGAGGCATGTAAGTGGCATTTCTGGGGTGGAGTTGCATGGTTGGGTCGGGTGGGCCCGAGGCAATTTTTGCACTGGGGCACGGTGGTTTCTAGTTATGCCTCTGCCTTATTCAGTCCTCTTTGCTCCACACTTCTCTCAGGGGGCTGACTTGCTGTTTAGAATGTTGGGTAAGGTGAAGGAAGATGTGACTGATCTGACCCAAGATTCTAAACATTATGTCTGCCCCCTGTTAGAGCTCTTTGGAGCGAGAAATCTTCAATTAGATACATTTGTATTCTACATAGACTATCAACACAATGAAAAGCTTTCAATTAAACATAAGTAATTTTTTTGCTACAGTTGTCCTTTAAATGGTGACAGCATAGGTACACAGGAGAAAGGGTTTTAGGTTTAATATGTATACTTGAGCCTATTACAAGTTACTACATGATAATGAAAAGGGAACTTCTGATTAACTACACGTTACTGTCAACTGAGATTAATATGAAATGGAAAACTATTTAAAAACAGTAATGGTACCTCCCTTTTGACACTAGTTTATTTGTTTATCTGAATGTTCCTTTTATTCTTTAAACACGTACAGATTTCTGTAACCAAATGTGTCAGTGACACAAACAACTGTCTGGCAGCCTTTTTGCTTTCATTTCTTTTAATTTGCTTCAGAGAAACTTAGCTAAATGTCACTGAATATTTCAGTACTGCCTGAGCTTTACAAATATCAATCCACTGTGCAAGATGTGAAATAGCTTTGTGGCATGTGAAGAGAAATGACTACTTTCTGAGGAAGGATTGAATTCAGCGAGGCACTAATTTTACCTATTTGTTTTGCTTCACTAAGATTCTGATTTTATTTTCATAATAACTAACTTCCCATGCTACTGATGTGAAATGCTTCGAATCACAGCTAAGAAGGAATCAAATGTTTTCTGGTTATATAGGAAGCCATGTATTTTCTTTGTAATAAAGGTTTGATCAGATCTAGTTTTGGTCCCTTTAGGAAGAAGATGTTTCATCACAAAGTATACCACATGTTCCTTGCTTAGCCAATTAGCAGTGAATTAACGAGCACTGATGATTCAATGCATACCACTAATGCCATGAATGGGCATTAGTATCATTACCGCACCTATTATAAAAATCAGCACACCAGCTACAATCCTCCATACTTTCTATGGAGGATTACAGGACCTGTAAAACAATGAAATTGAAAAACCGTTCTCTGCACTAATCATTGCACAAATAGTGATTTAATGAAAGCTACAGTGACCTTTTGATCTGAACCCTTACCCTAACCCTCATGCTAACCCTTAATTTAATCTAGTTTTAATTTAATGTTAACCCTAACACTTATGAAAACCCTCATTTAATTGTAACCCTAGCAATATTGCTGACTATAAACATCATCAGAATGACGAAAGTGACATTTTTTTAAATTTCGACGCTCTACCCATAAAAGGGCAGCAGCCATATTGGAGGAGCATGGTGATCCCCAATATGGCGCCCTCGAAACACTCCATGGAGCGATTGCGGGTGCCCTGGGCACTGGGCTTCGCTGATGCTTTATGCCTCGACCTCAAGGCATTAAAGCATCACCATTTGAGGGTGGGGGGTTATTAATGGTTTAGGTTCTGGGAAAGCGATGTAATAGATTATGAGCATTCATTTTTTGGGGTCTGGGACCAGTTGGCAGGCTCCCAGCCCCGTTCATAGTAGCATAGCCCCCCGATATATATTGGTACTGGAAAGCATAAACAACTTCTGGTACTGCTCTTGTTCCCCATTTGTGTTAGGGGTCTTGGGGCCTTTTGGGGAGCCCCTGGGACCCAGTTTAGGCAGGAAAGGTGAGTTTATTTTATGCATTTTTATTTTATTTTTTTTTATCAGGGAAGGAACTTTCAGGATAAAAAAATCATTGGTTTGCTTCCCCAATTTAGATAAAAGATGCAAGTTTCATCTTGTTCAATGCATTTTGGCATGCCTTACCTCACCTTGAGCTTTGCAACATGGTTTGTTTTGCTCCAATATTGTGTTGTGCAAAAAAAAAATAGGATGTTTCCTAGTTTGCAGAACTTGTTTTCTTTTCATGTGAAATTGTTATACTGAAATTTTGCAAGAAGTCAGCAATTCAGGGCATCGTGCATACCGGATCCAAGCAAATACTCAAAGCTTTTAGTGACTTAACTGCCAAGATCTAAACTTAAATCTTTAAATCATGTGATCTGCACAAACAAAAATATCTGATCTTATTGAGATATCAACGATGTACAAGTCCTATATCCCCATGCCTGGGACACTCAGTTCTGGGCACTGGGCATTTGTATTTTTTACAAAGTTATCCCTTTTGCCACTGCGAGTGACAGTATGCACACTGGCATACCATGATTGCAGTAAAATAGACATGGCTAAGTGTCTCAATACAGAGGTACTTCATCCATATCTGCAGAGGCCCCTGTAAACATCAGATCGCTGTGATAGCCAATCCCAGCAATCAGATGTTTATAGCTGCCAAATAAAGTGCCTGCTTTAACTGCAATAGTCTCTCCCTGCTCCCCAGAAGGAAATGAATATGGGAGGATAGAAGTAGTAGGCTGCCCATGTTCTCCCAATCATCCTCAGCTTGGGAGACCACAACTATTTTCTTTGTCCTAACCCTAGGGTTTTTGCACTAATCTATAGTTAGGGTTAGAGATCATGCTAACACAAACTCTAGGGTTATGGTTAACCCCTTGGCGACAGATGACGTGCCAGGCACGTCACGGCAAATCGAGGACTTGCCGACAGGTGACGTGCCTGGCACGTCATGCACTAAATTGAGTAAAGAAAGCTTTCTTTACTCTATCGGTGTTGCTATAATGCCTCTATGTAGAGGCATTGTTCAACACCCCAAAAAAGTGCAGGGGCACGCTACGATCACTCCCCGGAGTGATCGTAGCAGCCATTTAAAAATCTCCTGAGCGACCCCATCGGCTCAGTAGAACGAAACTTCCCTTCTAATGGCAAGAGCATCGGAAGTGAAAGTAGGGGGATGCTCTAGGGGGATGCTCTAGGGGGAGCCAATCAATGCCTGCACAACAGATCTGTGTGATCTGTGTGCAGGCATGTATGGTAAGTGCTCTGATGAGCACTTATCATACAGTCAAAGGCAATATTAGTAAATATTGCCTTTGACAAGTATTGATCTGCCTCCCTCTCCTTACTAGTTTTAGTAAGGGAGAGAGACAGATCAGATAAAGTAAAAAATAAAATAATAAAATTAAAAATATTTAATAACATTTTAGTAACAAAAGGCTTTTATAAAAGCCATTTCAAGATTGTAACCCCATCCCTGCAAAATTTTTTGCTGTCTGTGCATTTTTTTAGGGGTTAATTTTTTTTTACTGTGATTTATTACAGTATATCAAAGGCTCTTTTAAGAGCTATTAACCCCTTCCTTGCCATATATCACTTCCTAAGCAGCACATATGGTCACGGCATAAGCAGCGCATATGGAGCAATCTGGTTGCAGAAGGATTTTTTTTGCTATCAGCATTTTTTTTTGTCACACTCGCTAGGGGTTAATTATACCCACTAGGGGATTACGTGTATTCCTTTTGAAGCTGTCTGAACGCGTGTATTGCGATCAGTAACAGCCGATCAGTGGCAAAGGGGGTTTGGTGATTTCTCAGATGAGCATCACCAATCGTCTGGGTAGATCAATATTGGTAAATATTGTTCTGACCCATATGGATCTGCCTCCCTTTCCTCACTTGAGTTTTAGTGAGGGAAAGAGATAGATCTGTATAATATAAGTTTTTAATTGTAATAACTTAAATTAAATGTTAAACAATTGTGAGTCCCAATGGCTTTTATAAAAGCCATACCCTTTGAATAGTGTAGCCTGTGTATTAACCCCTTCCCTGCCACTGATCACTGGGTTAATTTTTTGTACAGTACTACAAAGGCTCTTATAAGAGCTATTAACCCCTTCCTTGCTCTACATGTCAAAATTCCAAGTTGGAAAATCAAAAAGCGCACCTCTCAAATGTAGCCTTTCAACCCCCAACAAAGCTGACAAAGCTATGCATGGGTGGTATTCCTGTGCTCAGGAGATGTTGCTGAACACATATTGTGGTATTGTTTGTCAGTGACACATACCGAAACATGTGAATTTGTGTCTAAAGTACAATGTATGTGGGAAAAAATACACAATAAAATTACTACCACAAACTTTGACAAAGGCTGGTGGTAGAATTGGTGCATGGAAAGTGTTAAAATACCACCATTTAATAGCCTAGGATGTCTACTTTTACAAAATATATACTTTTTGGGGTAAAATACACTGTCCTACTTTAAAAAAAAGTCCCAAATGAAAGATGGGCTCAGGCTGACTACACGTCAAGATTCCAAGTTGAAAATGCGCACCTTCAAAATGTGGCCCTTTAGCCCCCAAACAACCCAACAAACCTATGCATGGGTGGTATCCCTGTACTCAGGAGAAATAGTAGAATCTATTTAGCAGTTTCTTTATTTCGCTTTTGTCAATGAGGAGAAGATGTTTCAAATAAAAGTCAGGAAATTTGTGTATTTTTTTTTTTTTTACCATATATTTTTTTTTTTTTATAATATTATAAGATATGATCAAAAATATGGCATCCAAAGAATGCCCTTCTTGTCCCGATAAAAACAATATATAATATGTGTGGGTACAGCAAATGACAGAGAAGAAAATTACAGCTAAACACAAACAGCACAGAAATGTTAAAATAGCCATTGTCCAGAAAGGACAAAAATGTTTCAAAGGCTCTGTCCTTAAGGGGTTAAATAAAAAAATAATATGTAATAAAAATGAAATAAAAATAAATGTAAAAAAATGCAAATACATGATATAAAAGAATACAAAATAAAAACCTGCTTTTTTTTTAAGTTCTAACCCATAGGGGTTGTGGTTAGTGATAGGGTTAGGGTTTGTACTAACCCATAGAGTTAAATAAAAATAAAAAGGTAACTAAAACTACATTTACAAATGTAATAAATAAAAAAAAAACACAAATAAAGTATATAAAAATGAGAAGTGACATGTTAGGTCCTCTAGGGATATTTTTTTGTTTTCAAAAAGACTTCCAGTGGGGCCAGTGCTACTGAATTAGGTAATTCCAAGAGATGAAATGTGCACCTGCAAGGGTAAATGACTGTGTGTGGGATTTTTTTGAAAAAGTAATCTACAGCTCTCCTTTGGAAATCTGTTTTGTTAGGTCTCATAAGTTGCTATCATTAAGGACTTTATTCAAATATTTATCTGATTAAATCATCGTATGTTTCAGTACATTGGTAGATTGGGCTACAACTTTAGTCCCTTGGACAAGTAGTTGTTCTTATACATTTCCACACCTTGCTATACTTGCTTTTTCAAGTTTCTTTTTCCCAATTTATTTTGTTTCCTGTTTTACCAGCATTGTAGTGACCATCTTTACATTTTTTTTGCATAATATCTAAGCAATAAGACCATACTACTATTGTATGTAGTTAACAACCTGTTCCCCCTTGATGATTTTGAATTCTTCCTTGATAGAGATGCTTATCCAAGCTAATGAGTGATCAAACAAGGCCACGGAAAATAAATATCTTAAAATAAATCACAATTGTTTTTAAAAAAAAAACTTGATAACAGTCTTTTTCCCAAAGGCCAAATTATACAAACTTTTTTTCTCTCTGCAGGCTAATTTTCTTTTCACCCCCAAGTATGACTAATTATATAGTCAAAACACAGACAAAAGCGTTTCCTCTGTGCCATCTTTGCATATAAAACACAATAATTGCATCTCTAGCGAACTCCCGTCGGAGGGGAAAATGACATGTTTTGATACATGTATTTAAAAATCTGAAACATTGCATGAAACATTCATACTGAGTATGTTTGCTATTTATACATGCCATTAACTAGTAATGCAAGTTGTCCGCTCTCTGAATTCCCTACCTATTAGTTCAGAAGGATGCTTGGTCACTGATTATAATACATAATAGGTATTTACTGTACTTTGTGTTGAACATTGATGATGTTATATATATAGTTACATAGTAATTAAGGTTGAATAAAAGACTTGCGTCCATCAAGTTCAACCCTTTTGTTATTCTTTGTTTACCGCTGTTGATCCAAAAGAAGGCAAAAACCCTGACTTGTTTCAGAATTTTCAAATTCTTTTTCAGTGGGTAAAAAAAATAATTCTTTACTCCAAATGACAATCAGGTTTCTCCTTGGATCCAAGAGCACTAAATAAATATGAATGGCTATACTCTATGCTCTGGCTCACTAAAAATAAGTATCCAGGTCCCTTTAACCCATACGTATTTAACTTTATCATATCCCTTCTAAGCTGCTGTTTCTCTAGTGTGTACAAATGTAACTTGTCCAGCCTTTTTTCATAAGTAAAACTTCCCATTCCCCTTATTAGTTTTGTAGCCCTCCTCTGCACTCTCTCTAGTTCTATAATAGCTTTTTTTTTTAAATGGCACATATTCAAGGTATGGTCTTACTATGGCCCAGTAAAGAGTCAGAATGATCGCTTTCTTCCGTGACTTCAGCCCTGAAAATACATGCCAATATCATATTGATCTTTGCAGCTGCTAGCTGGAGCTGTGCACTACTGCTATGTCTATTGTCTACAACTATTCCCAAATCTTTTTCATTAGTAGATTTCCCCAAGGAAACACCATTTAAAATATATGTTGCATTTTTATAATTGTACCCAAAATGCATAATTTTACATTTGTCTACAGTGAATCTCATTTGCCATTTATCTGTCCAGTTACCCAATTTTTCCAAATCCTCTTGCAGCGCAGATATATCTAGTTAACACTGTATTATCCTACTTAATTTTGTGTCATCAGCAAACATTGAGATATGGCTCCTTAATAAGATCATTAATAAACAAACTAAAAAAAAGAGGACCCAGGACAGATCCCTGAGGTACTCCCTAAATTCAACCCCAAATTGTAATGTTGCTGACTGCCTCTAGGGGCAGTCAAACAACAGTAACAGTGATGGAAGCCATGTATTAGAGAAGCATATTGCCGGGGGGAGGGGTACATTTTGGTGCTGGATGATGACTCGACATTGAGGGTGCATAAACTCCTGCACTACAGTAAAAGGAAAATTCATAAATATTTGATATAATTTAAGAAATAGTAAATATGCTTGACAAAGAAGAAAGGCTTTTACTCTCTTTTGCAGAACAATAGATTATACTTTCCACAAACATGTAAGCAAATTATTATAAGTGTGTACAGTATCTTTTCACTTCTATTACACATAAGGTTGTTTGGTGGAAACAGATAAAGACGGATCATATGAAGAATCCTGATGCCAATTGGTACAATCTAAGGGCAAGTGTCTATTGTAAACTAATTTAAGATATTGTACCTGTTATTGGTTGAATGCTCACATCCCTGCTGGATCATGGCAGCTAGTTCCTATGTGACTGGCTGGACTAAGTGGCTGTATAGGCTAGATTTCATTGGCTAGTTGGTTGCAAGCAATGAAATACACTAAGTGGCCAGTGCAAGGTTTTTTTTTGGGCTTAGAGGTCTCAAGAATTTCTGGAAAGCTAGTTCGCTGAATGACTAGTTTTCAAGCTATCAGAGCATGTAGCAATCTTGATGCAGACATCAAGATTGCTACATGCTCTGATAGCTTGAAAACTTGGATTTCTAGCATCCACATATCATAGTCACCAAGACAGATCTTGGTGACTATGATATGTGGATGCAAGGTTAAGTAGCAATCTAGATGGTTGACAACTTAGCTAACATGTTTGTTGGATGACACATCACTAAGACGCTAAGTGATATACCAAGTGAAAGGGAGGTTAGGTGGAAGGTTAGGCAAGTAGTTGAAAAGCAAAGTGTTTCGAGCACACAATACAATAACCTGGATGATATGCTTTTCTGTTAACTCTAGCATTGTTTTAAAATGTACTTAAGAAAAATGACATAACCGTAATTAAGATTTACACAATATGTCATACTAGTGTAAATTAAAAATTAACAGTTATTTAGCATATACAAGCATTTTTAACTATTCTAATGTTAATTTAATTCTCATAACACATGTACTCATTTTCCATGGCTTAAAGGTATTTCCATATTTAATCCTCAAGGACACAATGC
Source organism: Pelodytes ibericus (assembly GCA_036172795.1). NCBI lineage: Eukaryota > Metazoa > Chordata > Amphibia > Anura > Pelodytidae > Pelodytes > Pelodytes ibericus. Next base: position 160,064,546 of record CM069859.1, on the reverse strand, counting down.
CTCAGGCCGGCAAGAATGAGCTTGAAAGGGGATCGACTAGCATAGATTGAATCATTCCAACCTATGTTACGAGATTTGCTATCTAATGCCTTTTTTCCTTAGTTGAATGCCCATGCTTTGCAATGCAGCATGATTATTTTCTATCAAAGCCAGCAGGCACACAGCCACCTCATTACCCTTTTACTGATGAGAAGTAGTTTTAGAAATGCACTGCAATCTCTTTGTATGCTGTTACTCTTGCATGGTATGCTACGAATATAGGGCACAAGTACCAAGCACCGAATGCTCAGGAAAGTACCCTTTTCTTGTTCTGTTCTAATGTGTACACTCTTGTTTCTGCCAATTATGGAATGTGGAGACTCTAATCTGTTTTATCAGCAACTGTCCTCATCTGGTTCTTGCAATAAAATTACCGTTTAAGAAGCTGCCATGTATCAAATGTTATTCAATTGGCATATTCCGTCATGATTCATTATAATCAGTTTGTACTAATGAGGATTAATTTCCATAGAGAATAAACCTGCCAATGGTGTTTGGTGGGATATACATCACAGACAGCTTCAAATATGTCATTTATGAAACTAATTGTTGTCTTGATACCTTTCTTGGCAGGTGTGTGCCCAATAACTGTGAACATGGAGGCAGATGTACACAAAGCTGGGACAGCTTCAAATGTAACTGTGATGGAACTGGATATACTGGTGCCACATGCCACAACTGTAAGTACATATATTACTTCATATTTCTGTTTATGCTTACATGTATTCTATTTAATTATCAAGAAATTTGATACCTATGATTAAACCTGTATATCAGGTGAAACGCGTGAGGAGGAGGCAGAGTTGCTATTTTTGTCTTAGTGCTGTGTCTGTGAGTTACTACATGTTATTTAATTTTTTCTAATAAATGTGAAGTTTTATACGGACCAACTGCAACACCAGCAGGATTTTCTTTTGGAGAACCTCCAACCCCTTTGTTAATTTTGTTTATGCATATCAAGAAATTTAGTCAAGATTACTTGTTCATTACTTGGTTACAGTATTTTTATTACTACTAAAGTCATTTATGAATACGTGTACATGCCTACTGATTAATATGCCCCAAATGTGCTAAATACAGTGGATATAATAAGTCTACACACCCCTGTTAAAATGTCAGGTTTCTGTGCTGTAAAAAAATGAGACAAAGATCAATCATTTCAGAACTTTTTCCACCTTTAATGTGACCTATAAACTGTACAACTCAATTGAAAAACAAACTGAAATCTTTTAGATAGAGGGAAGAAAAAATATAAAAATAAAATAATGTGGTTGCATAAGTGTGCACACCCTCTTATAACTGGGGATGTAGCTGTGTTCAGAATTAAGCAATCACATTCCAAATCATGTTAAATAGGAGTCAGCATACACCTGCCATCATTTAAAGTGCCTCTGATTAACCCCAAATAAAGTTCAGCTGCTCTAGTTGGCATTTCCTGAAATTTTCTTAGTCGCATCCCACAGAAAAAGCCATGGTCCACAGAGAGCTTCCAAAGCATCAGAGGGATCTCATGGTTAAAAGGTATCAGGTCAGGAGAAGGGGACAAAATAATTTCCAAGGCATTAGATATACCATGGAACACAGTGAAGACAGTCATCATCAAGTGGAGAAAATATGGCACAACAGTGACATTACCAAGAACTGGAGCTCCCTCCAAAACTGATGAAAAGACGAGAAGAAAACTGGTCTGGGAGGCTACCAAGAGGCCTACAGCAACATTAAAGGAGCTGCAGGAATATCTTGCAAGTACTGGCTGTGTGGTACATGTGACAACAATCTCACGTATTCTTCATATGTCTGGGCTATGGGGTAGAGTGGCAAGACGAAAGCCTTTTCTTACGAAGAAAAACATCCAAGCCTGGCTACATTTTGCAAAAACACATCTGAAGTCTCCCAAAGGCATGTGGGAAAAGGTGTTATGGTCTGATGAAACCAAGGTTGAACTTTTTGGCCATAATTCCAAAAGATATGTTTGGCGCAAAAACAACACTGCACATCACCAAAAGAACACCATACCCACAGTGAAGCATGTTGGTGGCAGCATCATGCTTTGGGGCTGTTTTTCTTCAGCTGGAACTGGGGCCTTAGTTAAGATAGAGGGAATTATGAACAGTTCCAAATACCAGTCAAAGATTTCAGTTTGTTTTTCAATTGAGTTGTACAGCTTATAGGTCACATTAATGGTGGAAAAAGTTCTGAAATGATTTATCTTTGTCTCGTTTTTTTACAGCACAGAAACCTGACATTTTAACAGGGGTGTGTAGACTTTTTATATCCACTGTAAATAGATGGTTCCATTCCATTGATTCCATAAAGTTCATAGTGAACTATTTCAAATTTATTGGTACATTTTCCTTCTTTCCTGCTGTATCTTGTCCTAATGCCTTTACTATAACTATACTTGTTTGCTCTCCATCATCCCTCTTGTTGTATGTCTAGACAAATGCAATTAGTATATTTTAAAAGATTATACAGTAAAACTAACGAGTTACTGATATCTAAAACTACAGAACGCTCTTATTACAAAGTTGATAATTGTATATCTATGAAGGTGCTAGAATACATTTGAATTCTCAACCTATGTTATGTGCCAAATTGCTTATCACTTTGGAAGTTAATGATGGATTTGGCTGACATATTGATCTTTTTTGCCAGTCACTATTAGTCTGCCAAATATCATATAAATCTTCTCAGTGTGGTTAGAGATAATCAATGTCACAATCATACATTTCATGGTGTTAATAATGATCACATTGAGCAGTGTTATTGTCAAGGTTACTTGCTGCTCAAGGTTATTTGTTCAAATATTAAAATATAGATGCATTAATAAAAAGTATTTAGGATCGATTAAAGCTATTAGTGTTTTTAAACTGACACAGGGTAGAAAAAATAATAGCCCACAATGCACTGCAGTTATAATGCTTTCATAGTAGGATCAGCTACTAAATATTAGAATACTAGTACAAATAAAAATGCAATTATATTAGAGGATTTCAATTTACTATAATAACAATTAAAGAATATACCATTAGTAAGTACATTTTATCTTAAATGCAAATCAATGACATATGCAAATTAGTAATATATGCATTAGAATAGCATTATTTATTTGTTAAGTCTTCACAAGGAAAATTAGGTAAGATTTAAAATCAATCTGTATGTATTTTATTTAACATTCATATCACATTGACACAACTCAGATTAGAGCAAAAGTAAAGAGAGTCACTAACCACCTCTGCTACTTTAATTTATGCAAAAAAGAGGAGCAGAACCATGTAGGGAGTAGTAGAATAATAAAAATAAAAAAACACTCATCCAAGTAGCCCAATCTACTTGTATCTAGTGACAATACTTTTTTCCTGAAACAAACTAATTTTAACCAGAGACATATTTAAATATGTTCTTTATTGATAGCAACTTGGGAAACTGACTTAACAATACTTAAACTCACATATCAACATATGCAAGTAGGTAGTGAGCTTAAACAGAACAGATTTTCAAATGAGAATTGTAGCTTACTTTATCAAAATAATAAGGCACGCATTCCTTTACACATGCAAGTGCACATTTACCCAAACATGCACGCCATCATTTACCCATGCAAGTGCACATTTACCCAGACATGCACGCAGTCATCCCAAAAAGGAAAATCAATCATTGGCTCTAGCAATGATTTAAAAAAAAAGGCCAGTGACATAGCATCCACAGAAAGCTCAAGCAATTCATGACATGACATGTCCACAGCTCAAGAATAATCTTGTTCCCTCAACAAGTTTTGAACAGTATAGGAACAGTGTTGCCGGCTGGACATGCCTGACACGTCCATTGTCGCAAAGGGGTTAAGGCTCTGTTTACACACCAGCTACCTCTTGGCACAGTGCCTATAGTTGACAACACCACATCCTACAAAATAACATAAATTAAAGATCATTGTTGGAATGGTATTAGTGGTAAGAAGGTCGGGATGACAGGGATGATGGTTTGCAGGGTGAGACATGAGAGTGTATGCATAAATTTAGGTAATGTGTATGTTTACTACAATAAAAAAAAAGGAAAAATAACCAGCACATTACTCTTGGTGTTATTGCAGCAGGGATATGTGATACCGTAATGTGCAGGGTGTATGAATGTTTTAGGAGCTTTGTGATACAGTGATGAACTGTTTCAATAAGTGTGCATTTAATTTCTGCAGAATTCTTTTATACACTCATACACAGTGTACCTTATTGTGAGTTTTACTTCTGTGCAGCTCATACGCACTAAATAATATTGTTAAATGTATTACCACATACACCGCATATTACAGTATTATGTACTCATATGCACACTTATGATTAAGCGTCACTAGTGTTTCATTGCTTGTCCAGCACTCATCACTTTTCATTCATTTGTGGCTTTTTGGAATAAATATTTTTGATACTTTGAATATATCCATGGAGTGCCGGTTTCTTTGTTTTCACATGCACACAGACATGGTATAGTATTGCTTCCATCAGTATACAGTTTGGCCAGTCTGTTTTCAACCTAAACTACTATGTAAGATGTTTGTCTAAACATGTACTAACAGACACAGTAAAATATTGCTTCCATCATTATAAGGGTTGCCACCTTTTCCTCCAAAAAATACCGGCCATGTGTGGGCGAAGCTACAAGAGGGAGGGGCCATGAGGGGTGGAGTCACAAAGGGGCGGATTATCACTGAAATTATATATATTATTTGTATATCATGCCAGTTAGAAGCGTGTGTGTATATAGGATATAGCCAATTAATTTGCCAGGATATAGCCACTTAATATGCCAGGATATTGCCAATTAATATGTTAGGATATAGCCAATTAATATGCCAGGATATAGCCAATTAATATGCCAGGGTATTGCCAATTAATATGCCAGAATATAGCCAATTAATATGACATGGTATTGCCAATTAATATGCCAGGGTATTGCCAATTAATATGCCAGGATGTAGCCAATTAATATGCCAGGATATTGCCAATTAATATGCCAGGATATAGCCAATTAATATTCCAGGATATTGCCCCTCAGTATACTCGTTATATACCACCCTCCTCCCCCCTTCCCCAGCCAGTACTTACCTCCTTGCTGCAGTCTCCCGGTGCAGGTCCATGGCTGTGAAGGAAGCGTTGAAAAAAAAAGTTTAAACAAACTTTATTGAAGCCTCGCGGGTGGAGGGGAGCGCCAAAAGCTTCCCTCACAGCCACAGACCTGCACCGGGAGACAGCAGCAAGGAGGTAAGTACTGGCTGGGGAAGGGGAAAGGAAAATACCGGGCCTTGTGTTGCCGGTATATTAGATATACCGGCCCTGGCCCGAAGACACCAAATACCGGCTGTGCCGGTAAATTACCGGCCAGGTGGCAACCCTAATCATTATATTTTTTTGCCTAACAGCCTAACATAGATGCGGCACAGTATATAAAGTCACAATTGACTACCTTTCCTATGATGGTCAGCCAGCATCATAGCATCATTTTGATTATCTTGGAATTAGGAGAACTGTAACTCCATCTGTTATTAACTACATTTCCCATGATCTTCATCCAAACAACCTGCTAAAATATTCAGAGCTGACAATTATAAGGAACATAGACAACAGCAAAAAAAATCTGTCAACTGTGATCTGCAGTGTCATTAAGCCTCAGTCAGCCAAAAGTCTCTCATGATGCAGAAATGCATTCCACAGCAACAGGCAACAGAAAAGAGAGGGGAAATAACTTGTATTCATAACTTGTGCTTTATTGACTCGTCATTGATAAATGTTCACATTGTTACGTGCAAAAAAATGAGAAGATATTAATTTACAGGCAAATAAAGGAACAAAGATATGTGGTATATTTTTTATTACTATGCCATCGGCAATCCAAATGTTTTGATAAATTGTTTGCACTTTTCTAAGAGTCAAAGAGGACCATATTCATCGTAATGCCACTTATAGCCTCAGTACTTTTTGTATTGCTTGAAAATATTTCTCTTCTGAAATTGCCTTTAGATTCCTTCCTAATCGTAAACACTACTTGCAAATTACCAAGGCGCTTGAGAACTTGTAGAAACATGTAAGCTGTATATATATATATTTTTTTTTTTTAACTTTAATTTACATCAATTGGATTTTTTTGTATACAGTCCCATCAACCTGAAATTCAGATTGCTGCATGTTTGGCATCAGGAATGTTTACTAAAAGCATATATTCATCTGGTATTCATCTGCCACGTGTTTAACACATTTTTTTACCACATTGGCTCGATTCTAAGATGCACTTTTTTCCTGATTATAACAGCTCTGGGAAAGGGCTGGAGACTATTCACTAAAAATGTAATTTGTCTCAAAGTGGTTGAGTTGAGAGGTCGAATTTGGCTCAGTCTCAAAATGTAATTCTATCTGTCAATTTGACCACCTTGAGCTATTCACAAGAGAAAACCCAAGCTCCAACACAACCTCCCTTGCCAACGTCCAACTTGACCTCTTATCTCGGCTTTGGAATGTATAACAAATGCTATTCAGTAAAAGTGAAGGCAGGTGGTGCTGGGAAATTCAATTGGACTCAGTTGCAAAAATCACTCTGTATAACTAACTTGAGGATGACAATTCCTGATATTTTCTATTGGAGAAGAAAATTGCACTTTCAGTTTTTGAGTCCAATTCGATGGGAGACAAAAGTACGAGTTTGAGACTAGAAGACATTAGCAGTTTTTAAGATGGTGTCTACCTCAACCTCCTTAGTACATTCTCACTCGATCTACAGCTCTGTGTTCACCCCATCTTCACCGTAGTTCCAATTTTTAAGGTTTGAATTGGTGAGATGAAATGTTCATCTCAGTTCAGCTCACCTGTAACTCACCTTTTTGTGAATAGCCCCCAGTGATTTTACCTAGACATCAAAATGTTGAGTAAGTCAAGGAGTCCTTTCCTATTCCATGAGATAAAGAACAGGTCTTCAGAGGCTGTCAATTCATGGAGCTCACCTTCATTAAAAAACTAAACACTAATCCTTGAATTCTTGTACATTTTCTCTTAGCATTACGCTCAGACACCTACAATAATACCAGAAGGCAATAAAACAGCTGTACCTGTTCTGTGGTATCAAAAAGGATTTAAAATCTCTTGTTCTGCCTTCCATCTAAAAGTAGAATAAAGCTATTGGATTACAATAACACAGGTCATCAGGAGACAAATGGCCTGAAGAATTTTGCTGGTATGATACAAAGCAGGTTTAAATGTAATCCTTCTCCTCTTTCATTGCTTCCCAAAGATGTTTGTGATTAAAAGTAAGGGACTTAATTACAGCTTTGCATTCACATTTCATACATATTGGGAATGAGCCGTGACTGGCTTCAATTGGCAATAAAAACAAAATATTTTTGAAATATACACAATGTCATCCTAAGGAACTTGCCACTCGTATAACAATTTTAAGTATTAGATTTTGATTTTTATTGACAATAATAATGTTGACCAGATGCACACATTGAAGCATGCCTTGTTTTTCTTTACTCCTTGTTATTTTGAAGGCAGTTTAATGTTATAAATGAAGAGGTCTTAGATACTCACTTTGGGAATTTTGACTTAATTGTGGAAAAGGTTTTAACATGTTCTTTACAATGAATTTTCAAAAAAAAAAAACAATTCTACTGTTGTATAGGTAATGTCCATTTGCTGATCATGTTAAACAGATCATTTTATTATGATCTACACCATACATGTTTCCCTCAATAATTTTTGTATGGTTTTTATATTTACTGAAAATCCTATAGGTTGTGTTATCTTGCCTCATTAAGTTAATAATGTCTGATCCTCAAAGATTTTTGCAGCCAGGTAAACATTCTCCACATTCTCTTCCCTGTGTTATTTTTATATGTCCTAGTTTATACACAAACCACTTATTTTCTTTTGCTTAAACACACAGCATGGCCTGTCAAATCCCAGTATTTGAGGTAAGATGTGTAGCCAACAATAATATATATACTGTGGCTGCTTCACAGCATCCATTCATAGTATGATTAGACTACCTCTAAATGGTTTAGTGCCCTGTAAATATAGTAGTCATTTCAGGCTTGTGTTTGTGTTCATTGTCAGTCCATATGTTGTGTCTGAAATCTAGATTCCAAAGTGAGAGGCGTAACAGAGATGTTTCTCCAGAAATAATCATGACAAATGAGGCTTAAAATACAAGAGTTGCTGATGTTCATTCATTTCTGCACAGATCAAGCCACCTATTGGTCCTTTGTAACCCAAAGGACACTGAGCCCTTGAGATACCTCGGTTAAATCAAAATTTTGCTGGAACAGGACCGCTGGGGAGGCAGAGGAAACAGAATCTGCCTTAATGAAACTGCAATAGATATAGCTATATATACATATATGTTCCTGTTATAGTTTGATATAATGTTATATAGCTCATATAGCACTAATGTTGGTGCTCAAAGTCTAAAATGCTGCTTGTGAATAAACAAGAAGTGCAGAAACTGAGTAGGCAAGATTTCTGCCCAAAAACAATAATTTGATTGATCACATGTTCTCTCAGATAACAATAGCACTGTTGAGGGAACCATGTAAATAATAAAGGAAAAGTCATCATACTGAGGCCAGTGGGTCGGAGAAGGCAGTAGAAGTCATTTGGTCCAAATTCAGTACGCAGGTCAGTAATAGTAGTAAAAGAAGGTTTGATTCCTACTCAGTAAGGGACCACAATACTTTGGTGATAACTGCTGTTTAGGAAGTGGCTTTTATAAGCTGATAATCAGGCACCTGATAAAATGAAGTCATGGAGAGTTATCTTAATCATCCAGGCTTGTTGGTTCAAGGTTACCAGAACTGAGTCTGTATGCGTGTAAGGAAACACCACAGCAACAAAACAGTCACAGTTCAAGTCCGTAAAATCAGTTGCTCACTGTGAGTTTAATTTCAGACAAAATTTATCCTACCCTGACATGCTAAATAAAATTTTATCAATGGTTTCTCCCATTGTGTTGGAGGTCCATGGAGGGTGTGAGATACCCATTGCATATCCAGGGCCAATGTTAATTATAGTCCCTTCCCGGTGCATTATTTAATCAAGAGAGTAGAAAATTCTAAACTCTCATTACACCCTCATTCCATGTTAGTATTTCACACATATCTGACAACAATTTTTAATCCAGCTGAACCATATCATGATTTCTTTGAATCCAGTTGCCTCTCAATACATACATTATTGCCAGAATGCCAGTTTTCCTTTTGTTTCTTCTTGTCCACTCACCTTAAACAGGGCTGGCCTTTGGGGTGTGTGACCTGTGAACAGGACACAACAACCAGAGGTTGCAAGGGCAGGAGTGGCATGGAGCGCAGTGCAAAAGGTGAACTCTTTTCCCCCTCGCATGTGGCACCTTTGGTTTTTTTTTAAAGTCAGGGGCATCGGGATTACAATTGGCATTATGAATGAAAGTAGCTCAAGGGGACAAAGACATCATCCCTCATGCTGCGATTTCCACCAAAGCTGCCCCAGAAAGGCTGTTTGTTGCAAAGATTGCCCAGACAAGATATTTGGAGACAAACATGACACCTGTAAGCTATTTGGAGAAAATGATGGCACACACACACACAGATGGAACAGGCAATGTGTTTAAGGACACAGATGGTACAGGCAAGCTGTTTGGGGGTATGTATGATTGATGTATGTACAGATTGTTTGGGGTCACATAAGACATATAAACACTGTATTATGATAAATATGGCACAGACAAGCTTTTGGGGGACAAATATGGAAAATACAAGCAGCTTGGGATACAAATATGGCACAGATAAGCAGCCTGGGGCAAACATGGCACAGACACACTGGGGACAATGATGACCCAGACAAGCAGTCCATGGTTGATGGTGGAGAGGGAGGGTTGCTGTGGGGGTGGCCACACAGGGCACCCTAACACCGAAGGCTAGCCCTGACCTGAAACATATTTTTTCTTTTCAGTTTTCTGATATACAAATGTGACAGAATGTTTTTTGTTCTACTTTATTTATTGTATATGCTCACAGTAAAGAACGATTTATAAAAATAAAACAAAAAAATACATAAAAAACCTCAAAAGTATAATTATTAATACAGTGATAAAATGCAGCGGATCTACCATTAGGAAACAGTTTAGATAAAGGAGGATGAACTTACCTAATTTTGGGGTATATGCATAAGAAATAATATACTAATCACATTTAGAAATACAGTTCCCGGTATTAAAATATGTTAAAAGGAAATCAGAAACAATTGTGTGGTGTTTTTAATAATATGGATTTTCTTCTGTGCTGAGCATATAATTGGATATTGGATATATACAGTATTAGATATTATACTTTTTTCTTTGTTTTTTTTTCTTGCAATTTATCATTTTGGTTTTGTGTGTAATGATTTTTTCATGTAACAAAACTTGGCCATCTGAAATATTTTGTTTATACAATACATTTTATGATGTGACATATAGTACATGTGTGTATTTATCTAATATTACCATTTTGTCCTGCAGCTTTTCCAGCGGTACACATTTTTTGATAAAAAAAAGCAAATGACATCTAGAAATATAATAGGAATAATGTAGTTGATATTATTATGTTGTGTACCTATTTTATCTACGCAACAATATTGAAATTATTGCACCCATACTATCCATATAATAAACAACTATACATATAAGATATCATTCTATTTCTATTGTTATGTATCAATATTTTCTACATTCTCTGTCCTCTGATGTATTCACAGTGCACATTATTTCACAGAACTAAAGGTTTTTCACTTTTTTTTCTGTTTTTAATCTGTTTTTATTCTGTTTGTCTTTTTCGTACTGTAATATTTCTTCACTTTCCAATGTTCATTCTTTTTCTGTGCCTCATATTTCTTGCTTTGCCTTTCTCTCCATACAAAAAAACTCATAAGCACTCATCAGCCTAGCAGTCAAAGAACCACAAAAAAATAATTGATGTATGATTCCTATTATGTGCTTCTGGCATTAGTCAGTTTTCAATTGTTGCAAACGTTTGCCTTGGTTTTGCAAGCACATGACACATTGATAAGTTGCATTGAAACCTTGAAGAAATGAGCATTCCATTTCCCGAATTAAAACACGTTTGATCTGAAAGTAGAATATTCCATTTCATTATATAATTAAAACCCTGGAAGAACAAAGTAGGTAATAGTTTATTGGATGGAATGCATTAGTCATATCAATGGCCCATTACAATATCCAAACTAAGCTCATAAAAATAACAAATAATAAAAGTGAGCATGACTGAATGTGTTCCACTGCCTATTCTTTTTCACGTTCAGAGAATGAAAACTAAAACAAAGTAGGTCTTAAAGGACAACTGTACCATCAAGGTATTCTGGTGTCTATTTTAACACAACTGCAGTGAAAAATGTTAATGTTTACATTGCCCAATACTGGGTTCCGTTAGGGGCAAAATGCCCATGACTTTGGGAGGTGCTGACTCTCTTTGAAACGCATCCTCTGAAGCTTAATTAAAGTCATCAGAAATGTAACATTTGAAGATCTAATTGTCCTTTATAAAGTACAACAAGGGACAAAACGCGTAAAAATGTTGCCTCGTAACGCAAGGTGGAATACGCCGTCCAATCGATATATATTTATTGCTGTATGTTAATGTCTGAATAAAGAATTCAAGTTTTTTTCTATTAACAAGTTGGGTTTAGTGTCCACTATTATCTTCCACTAAGAAGTTCCAAATTTTGCCACAAATTCTTTTTATTTTTGATTTATGATCCGTTTGGGTGAGAGAGGAGATCTCAAAGCTTGGAACTTACAAGTACTAGCTGAGCAGGATAAGAGTGGTGGTAAGAACATACTGGGGGTTGGGATGCTCTCCTTATCCAGACACAGTTGTATGCTATTGATCCCTGAGAAGCGCCCGCTAGATGTTGTTATTTCCCCATTACTACATGAGGGATATCTGTGCCTGGCCACTTGAATTGTAAAGATTGTATATTTAATGTCAGAGACCTTTATAGACACCCTGACATGGAGGCATTCAAGTTTTTGGACATTACTGACATTACATTGTTTCTTTTGAAATCATCGAGTCCCTACCACAGTACAAGATTTGGGAACATCGTTTACTAATCTGAAGAAACTAATGGTGAAAGACTTACACATGGTGGAACATTGTTTCATTTGAACACTATTTAGCCAAGAAGTTGATCCCGCAGGGTCTAAGAGTAAAACAAAATTCCACCATATAAAAGATACCCGAGGAGGGGTTTATGCAAATATGGAATGGCACCTAAAGGAGTGTTCTTTTAAATTAATGCGTCAACTTCTGGATTTGAAAATCCAAGAAAGATCAAAACTTAAAAAGGATATAAAAAGCAACCCTTTTACAGCAATATGTATCAGATCCTAACTTTAAAGTATTAGAAGATTATCTTCAAGATCACGTTCACAAAGTGGATAAGGAACTCACTCCTAAATGAGGAAAAAAAAAAGTTGAGTGAAATAAAAGAGACTATGACCTTAAAGTGGCTTATATATGGCAAACCAGCACATATCAACACCAGAGATCATCAGTGCAAAGAAATCAGCGGAGCTCCACCTTAAAACAGGTCAACTTTGTAAAAGCTGATAGAGATCCCAGCAGCAGAAAAGTCAGCAGTTACACCAGTTTCATCTTTTGCATTATCAAGTGAATCTTATTTAAATTTCATAGAAGGAGCAAGTCTACAAGAAGTAGGAGCAACACCAACAAAGATGAGTGCGAGCATTCAACGTAATGGAGCAAAAAACATGGGTGCGTCAGTCAGGGCTCAAGCCCCGGACCCCAGTTTTTTTCAGTTAAGTATCATTAATCTATCAAGTTATATACTCACAGACTCTGAATGCAGACTTTTATCAAAGAGACTGTGGTTTGCACTGGTGGTGGGTTTTGATCTCTTTAAAATCATCTTGGTTTTCAATAAGTTTGTAAGACTCCTAGCAGTTTAAAAAACATTTTCTATGTCTCACACCATCTTTGTGGAGGGAATTTCTGAAAATATTGAGGCTAATGATCCATCAGATGTAAATAATGGAAATAAGTCATCAGAATTGGAAGGTTTAGAGGGGTTGTCTAATGTCTCTCATGATGGCGAGTCTTTGATCTCTGTGGGAAGTTTCTCAGATCTAGAGGCAGTACTGAACCCAAGGATGCTTGTGTCACAGACTGGGGGAGAAAGGTTGGATAACTTGGCTCTTCCAAATACATTTTATAGCTAAGTCACACTTTTACACTGTAAATTCTAAAGAAAAATTATTGAATTAGATTCAAAGTTCAGTTGAAATAGAGTTATGTGGGCTGGCAACTAAATCTAAAATTAATAAAGATAATTTGTACCAGTCAGAACGCCACACATTATGTTTTTTGATAAATAATGCAAATATCACTATTTAAAAATGCTGACAGAAAGGAGGTGCAATACTAGTGCAAAACACATGTGATCATAGAAAAGAAGCCCTCAGACAACTGTCAGATATACGAACTTACAGACCTTTAACATCTGATCCTACAGCACTATTTCTCAAACAATTGGAGTCTCTGATAGACACAGGATTGAATTTTAATCTTTGTGATTTTTCAGTAGCAAAAGTTTTTGATCCCAGAAAATCCTTTGACTCCCATTTTTTTATAATTTGCCCAAAACTCTAATCAAGCCCATGGGCTGACCCATTGTGTCCGGAGTCGGTTCCTTGGGTGAAAATTTGTACATGGGTAAACTTTCACCTACAAAAATTGGTAGCTAGACTTTTATTTAGACCAGGATATTTAAAGGATATGAAACAGTGATACGGAACAGTGATACTAAAAAGTATTACAAATAATGAAAAATAAAACTTGCCAAGAAGATTACTCTTGGGTAATAATATATGTTGTTTCCCTTTATTCCTGTATACCCCCATGAAGTTGGCCTTTTGGCCCTTAAAGAAATGTTAAAAATGTTCCCCTAATTATCTCCTGATTTGATTGAATTCTTGGATGGAGCAGCCATCAGTGGGTAAAAGACCGGCGCTGACGCATGGTTTCAATAAAGTAAAAAAAAAAAATGCCACCGGAGTTTACCTCCTCCATGCAGGAGAGAATACTGCATGGAGGAGACGACCGGAGACAGAGCAACAAGGAGGAACGTACTGGGGGAGGAGGTTGGCAGAAAATGAGCAAAATCCTGGCATACTGAGTGATAATATACTAACATATTGAGTGGCTAAATCCTGGCATATTAAATGGCTAAATCCTGCCATATTGAGTGGCAAAATTTTGGCATACTGAATGGCAAAATACTGGCATATTGAGTGGCTAAATCCTGCATATTGAGGGGCTAAATCCTGGCATACTGAATGGCAAAATCCTGGAATATTTAGTGGCTAAATCCTGGCATATTAAAAGGCTAAATCCTGGCATATTGAGTGGCAAAATACTGACATACTGATTGGCTAAATCCTGGCATTTTAAATGGCTAAATCCTGGCATTTTGATTGGCTAAATCCTGGCATATTGAGTGGTTTTCTTGTTTTCCTCTTCTAAAAACTAGGTACGTCTTATGGTCAGGTGCATCTTATGGAGCGAAAAATATGGTAATTGCTTTCCGACATGAACACTTCAATAGATATCATGTCTGCACCTGATTATCAGGAGAAGAAGCAGCTGGTCTTTTACCCACTGATGATTGCAGTTGCTCCTGTTGGACAGAGCAGACAACATGCCACAACTAAGGACTTGTTGTGCCAGTTGTGGCACGCATGCCATAGGTTCGCCACTGCTGTCAAAGGCAATCTTCCAAGGCTTGAAATTGAAATTAAAATGAAATAAATCTTTTGGAATACATATAGGGTAAAAATGTGTTCTAGAGACAGTTTAAAGTCTAAATTCTGCATTTAATGGATTAAAGGTTAAATTTTTTAGTCAGTGGCTAAGTAAGGGGTTAAGTGGTGGTTACATATGCGACTTTGTATAAATAACTGTAGTATACATTATTATAACCAGCTATTTTTCCATATATTTTTGGGATCTGTTCTATCTGTATGCAGACCATCAGAGTTTACAAACTGTGTTTTTAACCCCTTAGTGACTTTTTTGGCTTGTCCGACGCTTGGTGACATGGGCTGTTTTAACATTTCTGAGGTGTTTGTGTTTTGCTGTAATTTATTTCTGTCTCATTTAGTGTACCCGCACAATCTATATATCGTTTTTATCGTTATAAGAAGGGCTTTCTTTTGATAACATTATTTTGATAATAGCATATAATTTGATGTAAAAAAAATAATAAAATATGGCAAAAAAATGTAAAAAAAATTTTTTTTATGACTTTTATTTGAAAAATCGTATACTCATGTACAAGAGACAACAAAAAAACACTGCTAAAAAGTTTCTAATATATGTCCTGAGTTCAGAAATAGCCCATGTTTTTATGTTTTTGTGCTTTTTTATTCATGTTACAGGGCCAGAACTATAAGTGGTGCAAAGCTATTTTAAAATCCTTTCTTTCAAAATTAGCGATAGTGACATTGTAACACTGATTTCTGTACTAAATCCATGAATGACCCCCAACATGTACATATTTTTGAAAACTAGACCACTCAGGGCATTTAACTTGGGGTATTTTGACACATTTCATGTAGCCATTTTACCACCAATCTATGCCAAAGTTTGCAGCAAAAAATCTTTTTTTTAAATTTTTCACATATATTGCAATTTAGCTAAACATTACCTTAAAATGTGAAGGGGTATTTCCAAATAACACCTCAATATGTGTTCAGCAACATCTCCTGAGTACAGGGATACCACCCATGCATAGGTTTGTTGGTTTGTTTTGGGGCTAAAAGGCCACATTTAGGGGGTGCGCATTTTGGTTTTCCAACTTGGAATTCTGACATGCAGAAAACTTGTGCCCATGTCCCATTTGAGACATTTTTGAAGCCAGAAAGTGTATTCTACCCCACAAAACCATATATTTTTTTAAACTAGACACCCTAGGGTATTTCACATGGTAGTATTTTAACACTTTCCATGCACTAATTATACTACCAGCCTATGTCAATGTTTTGGGTAGTAATTTTTTTTCACATACATTGTACTTTGGGCATGAATTCACAGATCCTGTTATATGTCAGTGCCAAACAACACCTCAATATGTGTTCAGCAACATCTCCTGAGTACAGGGATACCCCCCCATGTATATTTTGGTTAGGTTATTTGGGGGTTAAAAGGCCACATATGAGAGGTGCGCTTTTTGGTTTTCCAACTTGGAATTCTGACGTGCAGAAAACCTGCGCCCATGTCCCATTTGGGACATTTTTGAAGCCAAAAAGTGTATTCTATCCCACAAAACCATATATTTTTAAAAACTAGACACCCTAGGGTATTTCAAATGGTAGTATTTTAACACTTTTCATGCACTAATTCTACCCCCAGCCTATGTCAATGTTATGGATAGTAATTTGTTTTTCACATTCATTGTACATCGGGCATGAATTCACAGATCCTATTATGTGTCAGTACCAAACAACACCTTAATATGTGTTCAGCAACATCTCCTGAGTACAGGGATACCACCCATGTGTAGGTTAGTTAGATTATTTGGGCGCTAAAAGGCCACGTTTAGGGGGGGTGCATTTCCAACTTGGAATTTTGACATGTAGTCAGCCTGCGCCCATGTTCCATTTGGGACACTTTTGAAGCCTGTCAAAGTATTTTACCCCATAAAACCATATATTTTGGAAAACTAGACATCCTAGGGTATTTAAAATTGTGGTATTTTAACACTTTCCAAGTGCTAATTCTACCACCAACCTATGTCAAAGGGTTGGGATGTCATTTTTTCCCCACACACATTGTAGTTCAGGCAGGAATTTTCAGATTCTGGTATTTGCCACTGCCAACCAACACCTCAATATGTGTTCAGCAACATCTCCTGAGTACAGGGATACCCCCCATGCATAGGTTTGTTGGTTTGTATTGGGTCTAAAATTCCACATTTAGGGGGTGCGCAATTCCAACCTGGAATTTTGACATGTAGTCAACCTGCGTCCGTGTCCTTTATGGGATATATCTTTGAAGCCAGCCAATGTAATTTACTGCCACCAAACCATATATTTTTTTATCGGTAGACCCCCATCACTACTTGTGGCAAGGGCTCAGCAGCCACCGATACATCGCTAGATGATGTATCAGAAAGCTGAATAGGGTCAAAATCGAACCCTGAGTCCGCGGCCTCAGAATCAGTGCGTAAGCAGTGATCTCGAGCAAAGAAGGGGTTAATAAGAGCCTATCTAGTACTGTAATACATTACAGTACAAAGAAATTAATCCATAAAACAGTGCAGACAGCAAAACATACTGTTGCTGTGCAAGATTACTGCTTACACAGTGATGAATGGCAGGGAAGGGGTTAATACACAGTGAAAGACTTTCATAAAACCTGCCAATGTTATTTTATATCACTAATACTGATCTGTCTCTTTCCGTCACAAAAATGTAAGTGAGGAGAGGGAGGCAGATCAATATTTGTGAATATTGATCCGACCAATTTTGATCTGACCAGGGCGAATGGTGAGCTTAATTGAGAAATCACCAAACCGCCTTTGCCACTAATTCGCTGTTACTGATCGCTATGCACTCAGGCAGCTTAAAAAAAAAAAATCTCAAATATTTTTACTTTACATGTAATCCGCTAGCGGGTATGTGTAAAAAAAAAATAAAAAAAAAAAAATATGCAGACAGATAAAAATTGCTTTGGCGTCAATATCATTGCGTAAGCAGTGATCGACGGCAAAGAAGGGGTTAATAACTCTTAGAAGAGCCTTTTTAGTACTGTAATAAATTACAGTACAAAAAAAATTAACCCCTAAAAAATGCACAAACAGCAAAAATAAATGCGCTGATGTGCACGATCACTACTTATGCAAGATCAGTGGCAGGGAAGGGGTTAAACGCAGGCAATTGCTTTAATAAATTTTTTTTTATTGTTTTATTATTTGTGTGTTGTGTATTTATTGTTTTTTTTTAACTTTTACTTACTTTTAGAACTTTGATCTGTCTCTCTCCCTCACTAAAAAAAATGTGAGGAGAGGGAGGCAGATCATAACTGGTCAGATCAATATAGGGTTAATATTGATCTGACCAGTCAGTGGGGATGTTCAGCAGAACATCCCCACTGCCTGTCAGTGTGCCTGGCAGTCACTGATTGCCTCTGTGAAGAGGCAATCGTGTGACAGCCAGAGAGCACAGGAAGCAGGTACTTCCTGCCTCCTGTGCTCTTGCCCTTAGTAGGGCAGCGCCATCTTGGTCACTCAGTGACCAAGATCGTGCATTTTTTTTTTGTGTTTCTGATTGCCTCGACTTGCGAGGCAAACAGAAACACTTTCTGAGCATAGGAAGCGAAAGATTCGCTTCCTATGCTCGTTTTTGAAATGCCCGCGTTTTAAAGGCTCTGTGCCTTTAAAACCGGCATTTCGATCGCTCTCCGGAGCGATCGAAATGCCGACGGGCATTTTTTTTAGTATTGTAAGATGCTTCCATACGGAAGCATCGTTACAATACCATCAGAGCACTGAAAGCGGAAAAACTCCGCTTTCAGTGCTCGTTTTGACACAGGACGGACTAGGTCCGTCCTGTGTCACTAACGCCTCGGCACACAGGACGGACCTAGTCCGTCCTGTGTCGCCAAGGGGTTAATAAATGTTTGTTTTTAAGAGGGGTGTGGTCTATGTCTCCTCCCACCTGAAGTATTTAATGGGAGTACGTGGGAGACATGGTTACCTATGACCAGACAAGTCCAGACCAGGTATAAAACATGTAAGATGTGCCTGGTACTGCAAGGTGGAGGACGCCATCCAGGCGATATACTTGTTGCTGTACAACAATAATAATATCTGAATAAAGAATTCAAGTTTTTTCTACTAACATGTTGGGTCCAGTCTCCGCTATTATCTTCTACTAAGAAGTTCCATATTCCGCAACCAATTATTTTTATTTTGGGGATGATTTATGATCTGTTTGGCTCATGGGTGAGAGAGGAGATCTCACCCATAGTAAAAGTACTGGGAGAGCAGGATGAGAGTGGCGTTAAGCACATACTGGTGTTAGGGTTGCTCTCCTTATTCCAACACAGTCCTTTAAAAAATTCTATATTTTGGGGATGATTTATGATCTGCTTGGTTCACGGGTGAGAGAGGAGATCTCACCACTTGTAAAAGTACTGGGTGAGCAGGATGAGAGTGGCGTTACGCACATACTGGTGTTTGGATTGCTCTTTTTATTCCGACACAGTCCTTTAAAAAAGTGGACTTGCTCAAACACTGCAGAAGTATAAAATGTCTGTGAACCACTATATTTTAGCTCACTCCAATAACCTATAACTTTGGTCAATTGTTTACTGGTGGAAATGGGTGTGTGGGACATCGGAAATAAACATGTCATTACACACTGGGATATAAAAGTTGCAAGTAAATGTGAAAGCAATTGTTCAATAATGCAAAATCCCAACAGTGGAAAAACACTACTGCAATTACAACAACATAATAATATAGGGGTGTCACAAGAGGTGGAAAATGTACGTTTTGGTGTAACCCTGCACATTTTGTTTAATCCCACCTCTCTTTGCTCAGACATTTATGTTTTTGGCATCTTCATCTGTGCTCTGCTCAGAAAAGCTACTAACTTTTTTTTCATTTTTGGGCAGTGTGATCATTTACATATGTATTTACATACTAGTATTATATGTGTTCTCTAATGCATAAGCACCATGACATTCCTAAAATAGTATTAACTGTAGATTGTAAAGCCAAAAAATGCAAGCAAATGCAAATTAATGAGCTCATCTTGTGATTATAACCTAATGTTCGTTAATGTTCGATTTAGGTGATGCAGAGTAGGTCTTTAGGTGAGTTGTTACACAGAGATTGGATTTGGCTCATTTGGTACATGATGAGGTTTAATAAGGAATAGGCTGATCATCTCACACTGTGCAAATGATAGGAGATCTAGTTGTGTACTTTTCATTAATTTTCCATGTAAAGGGATGTATAAAAGATTGAACACAATGTACATAGTGTGACACATGAACCATCTGACACGGATGCTGATTATAGTACTGTAAATTTAAATATAGAATGGTCAAGCTCTAATTTAGATCTTAATGAACTTCTTGAACATCATCTATAATATTAGTAGTACTCAGGAAGATTGTGCCAGTAAAGATTCAAGTTCGAATTCCTGAATTATATTTAACTTCACATCCCCAGGTAATTAAAATTAAATTATGTGTCTGTGGGATAGAAGCAAATCAAACTATTAGAGTCATCGGGGTATATTTAGTATAATATTTTCCGTATAGTCTGTTAAAGGTGAAGCGATGTTCTCGATTAAAGAAAAGATTTTCTTTCCTCTGTTTGAGTAATTTCATTAGAAGAAATTGCAGAAACAGATTTAATTTATAAATTGCAGCAAATCTGAAAGAGGTAATTGGAAAAACTTGCTGTTCTTGGAGCTATGCATTCAGCTAAAAAAAAATTAAATGGTGTTAAGAAGATGAAAGCCTGCAAATAATGTGACATATTCGGTATATGCTTGCTGATAAACATACTATTATTTTCTATCATTTTTATAGTTTTATTTTACTATTATGATAGGTGAAATAATAATTTATCATTAAGTAGTTCTAAAATATAATGCGTAGCCTATGCAGTAAAATGGTATTCCAGAGCAGAAATAGAAGATCCTTGATCTACCTACAGCCAGATTTAACACGTGTTTATCACTGGGTAGTGTCCTATATATTATCCTAAAATGTGCTCTACGTAGACCGTTGACGTCTGAAGACTAGCATCTCTGTTCTAGGTGATACTGTATAAAACTAAACACAGTGAAGAAGGCATATGTTGAAATAAATAAAATAAAAACACTTAAAAAGGTACACTTTTGAGATATATATATATGTATATATATATTTATATGTATATATAGAAAATCCAAAGAAGTCAGCGTAACCGCCTCAAAGCAAACTCTTAAAGCTATATGTTTCATTAAAGCTACTTAAAACCACATTTCTTTCTAAGATAACAAAATTGGAGATTTGGTTACATATATGGCCATATTATGCTAAGCCCACCACCATGTCAGAGTACTCCAATATTGGTCCTAACACTAAATACTGTTGCTTATGGGGCTGAATCTCTTCATGTGTATTGCTTACCAGGGACCAAAAAGGCCTTCCTATTGTACAATACAGAGACACTCCTGTAATTTAAAGGTGTGGACACCACTTATGGAGCACCTGTGATGGGGAGGGGTGCTAAACCAGAGGCCTGGTCATAGCCTCTACTATACAAACAAATCCAAAAGGAATGCACTCACCTAAACTAGCATATATTATATTATACGGGGTGCTGCTGAGACCAAACGTTATACAAAATCCAAATATATTTATATATATATATATATATACACACATTCACACACACCCTTAACTAAATTGTCTGACGCTAGTGAACACAAGGTCAAATATTGCCAAGTTAACTAAACTTTGAAACCTAGTAAAGTAAAAAATAAAAAGCATTAATCCAACATTAAAATACTATTAAATTGGAAAATATAGAAAAAATGTTTCCACTTCCAGCTACCGTATGGCTCGCATGAAATTTCAATCAATGATTAATAAATTAAGACCTCAGGGCTTAAAGGAAAACCATGGATAACATATATGTTTCTTCTATATGAGAATTTTGAAACATTCACAAATAGGATAATTTATTTTGTGATAGAATTAAAAAATGTTTTTAAGTACATTAAACAATGAGCTGTTTAATGCTAGAAGTACTATGCCATCCTAGCGTCTTTTAGGTACTGTAAAATCAGGATGGCATAGCATGTCCTAACGTCGGGAAGGGGTTAAGTAGGCCAATGCTAGTATAAACAGTATGTTCCCTTTTACAATTAAGTAAGCTACACTTACCAATTAAGTATTTATGCTTACAAAACATATGATTTCACCCTGCAAAATACAGTGTCTAAAGAACCAAAAAAATATTGTAGATACCTTCACAATTTCATTTTCTAGGACAAAGTTATGAAATAATATGAAATGTTTTCATATTTGTTTGCTTGCAATTAATTTATAGGGTCATGAAAGAGAGAATTTCGGGGGGAGTTCAGAAGGCAATTTCAAACGAAAGGTCAAAGTAGCAGAGTTGAAAAAATGCTGCCATTCAGCTATACATTAAACACTGCTATTTTGCCGTTCATTTTGCAATTCCCTTCTCAGTTCCCAGCAATTCGCTCTATCATAGATAAAGCCACATCTGCTGTGCATCCAGAATATAGCAGGACTATGATGTCATCTTCAACTCATATGTTTTTATCTTAAGTTGCATTTTTTCTTCTGATTTCATGCACTTTTATTTTAGGCCACACACTGCTCCAATAGTCACCATCATATGGATAATGACGAGAAAAGTACATATGTATATAAACATTTTTATATTACTTCATATGTAATTTAAAGTCACAGTAACTAGAAATATTTTTATCTTTTTTATTATTTTCCCATAAAGAATACCTCTTCTTTAATATATAAAATGTGAAAGGATTACTCATGATAATTACATGGCTTAAGTATAAAGTAATATAATATTGATGTGATATTGATGTTCCTGGAGGGATAAGCCAAATGAAAAATAATTTATGTGAACTCAAAAAATGGTTAAAGCTGTGGCAACTGAAATTTAAAGGGACAGTCTAGACCCCAAACTCACTTTAGTGCAAGTGGGCGATTACTGCCTGTATAGTGCACAGCCTTTTATCCAATTCTGCATGAATTACGTTTTTTATATTCTACACAAGCCCCCCCCCCCCCCCTTCCGTATCCTATCCCACAGGTACTGTTGCCCTGTTTGTGTGTAGGCACTGAGCATGTATTTGTTTTGTTTTAATTAGACACTTCCTCTGCCTCTCTGCTGGTGTAATAGTATACACTGTGTGGAACTAACTTTCAGGAAATTGACTTTCACTTAGCTGGTGTGGTCAGTCCTGGTTTCTTACAAACTGCTGTAATTTCACAAATTCTTCTAAGTGTAAGATTTTCTTATTTTAAGCAATGTAAAATGTGCATTGAAATGTACTTTGAATGTACTTTAAATCCATTACCCCAGGCAGTGCCTTTAATGTGAATAAATGCAAGATAATACACCTTGAACAGAAAAACCCAAGGGAAGAATATAGAATATATGATACAGTTCTAACGGACTTAAAGGTAGGTAGACAATGTAATAGAAATGCTAGCAGAATACTTGGTTGTACATGGAGAGGTACGAGCAGTATAAAGAGGGAAGAGCACTTGTAAAGAGCACTAGTGAGACCTTACTTGGAGTTTTGTATGTAGTACTGGAGGTGTATCTCCAGAAGGATATATACATACTTTTGGAGAGAGTTCAGAGAAGGACTACTAAACTAGTTAATGGATTCCATTATAACACTTATCTGGACAGGTTAAAGGATCTTAAATATTAAGATATTGTCTTAAATTAGAGGGGCAAAGATTTAAAAGTTATATCAGGAAGTATTACTTTAATGTGAGAGTAGTGGATACATGGAATAGCCTTACAGTAGGCATAGAAGATGTTCATACAGTGAAGGAGTTTAACCATTAAGGATAGGCATTAGGCTATCTTAGATATAACATAAGGTCAGGGATAATAAAAGTGTTCATATTTATTTATTTTTTTTGTCTACATTAGATGGGCAAAAAGGGTTTTGCTAATATGTTGTGGGTATATATGATATGAAAGTAATTGTAACCAAGACTTTAATACAATCTTAGTGATTTAACTAGAATTATGGTCTGCCTGTCTGCAGTGTGTAATGGGTAAATGTATTTGCCTGGGTTTTCAGTGAGATGTGTTAACTTAATCTATCATTGGCTGCATGGGAAATCTCTGGAGGGTGTGCAATGTGTGAAACAATACACATGAATAGAGATATATAAATTGCAATACTATGTCATATTCTTTTGATTTAGAGTTAATGGATAGTGTGTGGTTTTAGTATAGGGGTCATAAAATCCAGCTATGTGAGTGGTATGTGACATTAGCGCCTTAAGATTTGAAATGAATGATAGTTAAAGGCTTTATGGACAGTGTTATTTTTAATACAAATCATTTAAACAACCTATTTTACTCCTTTAGTGATGGGTTTTTTGATATAGTGTTTGTTTCTGGTATACTGTTTGTTTATGGCTTATATTTTACATTGATATTTTCTGGTTGAATATGTTCTCTTGACCAGGTTATCTAAACATTAGATGGACATATGCAATAACACATTTTATAGTGCAATGTGGTTATTATTTTACCACACTTCATAGCTTGCAATGAACTTGCTTGTTGTGCACATGATTTTCCTCTTTTACTTGCACCATGTAAGCAAAGGCTTCCATGCAAGTCTACAAAATGGAGATACCTTGCTTTTCAGAAAACAATGGTTTAACTCATTAAAGAGTGTGACATCTGTAGCTCTTCTCACATTAGTTGAGTTCAACTTTTTTTATAGCACTTTGTGAATTCAGTACTCAACAATAACCTCTGACTTTCCAGAAGCTTCATAGATTTGAGAGGTAATTGACTTACTAGTTACTAATGCACAGTGGGCACAATACCTTTAACCTGTCTCTCACAAGTGTAAAGCTAAGTACTACCTTGTCCAATATTCACATGCAGAAGGAATATTCCAATATAAAATTACAAACTTCAGCAGAGCTTCAAATAGATCCAACAAGCAGTGTAATTGTCATGTGTTATCAAACTATTCTTAATGAATGAACCAAGAAGTTTCTAGTCAGAGTGCAGAGAATAAAAGTAGTAAATGCTACACAAGGATAACTAAATAAAGCACCTATATGAGCTATGTAAAAAGAGGAATCAAAATACTTACATAAATCCGGTATAAATGAAATATAATAAATGATGAAATGCCAAAAAATAAAATATAAAACAAACAATAGTGTAGTAATAACTCTAATAAACTCACAAAGAAGGCTCCATTAAAATAAACGGAGCAAAATAAGAACCATGAAAGGAAACTACATGCATCAAAGTAGACTCCCAAATATTTAATGAAGATAGTAATGCAGACTCCGAACAATCAGGTATAAAACAGCTGAAGGTGATCCGAAAATAAGTCTCCACTGCCACGAGAGGGAACCGATAAACAAATAGACAAGCCGGCTTGCATTTCCGTCGGAGGAGAAATGAAGCTGTTTCATCACCAAAGGACTTAGGATGTGTTGGACAAACAAGTCCTATCTATGGAGGGCCCACATTAGAACTTAAATGATCTGCTGCTAATGTGTTGGTGACAGATACCCCCGCACACCTTCAGATGTCTAGGGGAGTCCATTCCTCGATGGATCAGAATTGTTTTGGTGGCAAAAGGGGACACAATTTTAGTAAGGTGGTCAGAAAGTTATGGCTGATCAGTATATATATATATATATATATATATATATATATATATATATACAAAATCCAAAGATCAGCGCACTCACCTCAAAGCAGGTAGGAGAAAAACTCTTAAAGCTATAGTTTTAAATAAAGCTACTTAAAAACACCTGTCTTACTACGATAACAAAATTGGAGATTTAGTCACATTTATGGCCATATTATGCTAAGCCCACCACTACGTCAAAGTACTCCAATTGTAAGGTCCGCATCTCTGTCCCACGCCGGGTTCCTCACAGAAGGAATAGCAGCAGCTCCGGTCCCTCTCACCGTCGGCTATCCTCTTCTTCACGCGCCCGACACTGGAGACAGGCGCGTGCTCGACGGGAAGCTCTTTCTCTTCTGTCCCGATCATCACTATGGCGACGGGCGGCGAGACGCGCGTCGCGTACGTCACGGGGGCGGAGCTATGCCCTTTAAAACCATAGCGCGCGCAATTCAAATTTGCTTGTTGATTTTTCAAGCTATCTCCTCGTGGATTGCTCCTAGCTTCCTCGTTTTTGTTCCTGCAAGTGTTTTTTGATTATTCTGCTCTACTGGACTTCTGACCTGGCTTGTTACTGGATTATCCTTCTGTTTTTGCCCTTGTGATATTTTGGCTTCCTCCTGGATTTTGCTGACCTCTGTTCTCCCTGACCCGGCTACGTTATTTGACCTTCCTGCATTCTGGTATCCTTGAACTCGGCTTGAACCCTCGACCTTGCTACCTTTCTGGCTCCCCGACTCGGACTGTTCCTCGACTACCCTTCACGGCACCAGCACTTCTGCTCCTGGTCCTCAGACATTCGTGCCTGCTGCCATCTATTGACGCCTACCTACCCTGTAGCCTTCGGTATCGGTGGTGCCAGGCAGGAATAGTCGATATCTGCAATTGGGATCCCTACCTCTTCGCATGAATCACGGTACGTTGGTTTTCTGCCTTACAAAATCAACAAGCCTTTTTCCATGGATCCCGCAGAAGTCATGGATGCGGTGACTGCCCTATCCCGGCAACTAACTGCCCTGACCCAATCGATGCAGGACCTGCAAGCTGGACACTCTCATGTTCAACATCAACTACATGAATTACAGGCTAATCGCCAATACCCACCAGTAGAAACTACGCCACCAGCACCTTCCCCACATCCATTAGATTCTGCCTCTGCCCTTGCTCCAGAACCCAGGATGCCCTTGCCGGAACGTTTCTCTGGCGACAGGAAGAAATACCGGGCCTTCATGACTTCCTGTCAACTCCTGTTCTCATTACAGCCTAGGACATATACCTCGGATTACGTGAAGGTACGACTGTCATTTCCTTGTTACAGGGTGAACCCCAAACCTGGGCTCACCATCTTTTACACTCTCACCACCCATCACTGGACTCATGGACATCATTCCTACAAGAAATGGATGCTCTGTTTGAAGATCCCCTTAGAACAGCTACAGCGCAGTCCTCTCTTCGATCGCTTAGACAAGGCAAAAGACCCGTGGAGGAGTACGTCACAGAATTCCGAAGCCTGGCAATCGATAGCACTTGGAACGAACCGGCACTTTTGGACCAATTTCGCCACGGGCTATCAGAAACCCTCAAGGATGAGCTTGCTCGCATAGGTATGCCGTCTTCTCTTGACAATCTCATCCATCTGGTTGTGCAACTGGATAGAAGGCTAAGGGAAAGAAGAATGGAACGTGCCTCTTCAGTCATCCCCGTATTAAAACGCCCTGCATCCTTCCCGGAGCCTTCTAGTTCCTCTCCGGCCCCCAGCCCACCTGATGAGCCTATGCAGTTAGGACTTACACGAGGACCCCTCACGGAAGAGGAGAAGAAACATCGACGCCTCAATAACCTATGCCTCTACTGCGGCAAGCCAGGTCATCTTATTCGTTCCTGTCCTCGTCTGCCCAGATCTTCCGGAGGTAAGAGTTTCCAATCTGAAGTGTGTCTGCGCCCTGTCTTGTCGTCTGGTTCCCCTCATTTGTCAATTTCTCTGTTCCTACAGTGGACCACTAACTCCGCTACAGTCCAAGCAATCGTTGATTCCGGAGCAAGCCGTTGCTTCATCGACGACTTCACCGCAAAACTTCTTCAGATTCCAACTCGCAGAAAAGAAAAGCCAATACATATCCAAGTGATAGATGGCACACCTATTAGCTCAGGACCGGTTGCCCTAGAAACACTTCCTCTGCATGTCCACATCGGCCCGGATCACGTGGAAATCCTCAGATTCGATGTGGTGACATCCCCACTATTTCCAGTCATTCTGGGCATGCCCTGGTTGTGTCAGCACAACCCTCAAATAGACTGGGTGAAAGGCTCTCTGTCCTTTTCCTCTGATTTCTGCCAACACCAGTGTCGGGACACCGTCTCTACGCTAATGACGTCTATAGACCCCAGTTCCAGTGAAACATCTATCACCATTCCTGCTCCTTATACGGATTACTCAGATGTATTTGACAAAAAGGGGGCCGACAAATTACCCCCAGAACGACCCTACGATTGTCCCATTGATTTATTACCGGGCTCCTCTATTCCATTTGGTAAGATCTACCCTCTCTCTGAACCCGAAATGCTTCACCTAAAGAACTACATAACGGAGAACCTCGCGAAGGGGTTTATCAGACCTTCTACCTCCCCTGCAGGAGCTGCTATATTTTTTATCGGGAAAAAGGATGGTGGTCTCCGACCTTGTATCGATTATAGAGAACTCAATGACATCACCATCAAAAATCGATACCCACTTCCCCTAATTCCAGAATTGCTGGATCGAGTCAGAGGAGCCACCATTTTCACCAAGATAGATTTACGTGGAGCATACAACCTAGTCCGGATTCGCAAGGGAGACGAGTGGAAGACTGCATTCCGGACTAGGTATGGGCATTTTGAATATTTGGTGATGCCTTTTGGACTCTGTAATGCCCCAGCCGCTTTCCAGCATTTCTTGAATGACATCTTCAGAGATATATTAGATATATTCCTCGTGGTATATTTGGATGACCTCCTCATCTTTTCCAATAATCGCCAAGAACATCACGTTCACGTCCGCAAGGTGCTGGACCGTTTACGTACACATCAACTATATGCCAAACTCGAAAAATGTGCCTTTGACTGTTCCAAGATTGAATTTCTCGGATACATTCTGAACCCAGGGTGCATTCAGATGGACCCACGGAAGGTCCATACCGTCTTGAATTGGCCAACACCTACTTGTAAAAAGGCGGTTCAGCGATTCATTGGTTTCGCCAACTACTATCGGAGATTCATTAGAGGCTTCTCGCAGATCGCTGCTCCCATCACTAAATTGACTAAATTACATATTCCCTTTCTATGGACCTCTGCTGCCCAAGACGCCTTTGATCTACTCAAACAACGTTTTACTTCAGCTCCTATACTAGTACAGCCTGATTCCTCTACACCGTACTTCCTGGAAGTGGACGCTTCTGAGACAGCCATAGGAGCCGTCTTATCCCAACGACAAGGAGAAAAAGCTCTCCTCCACCCAGTGGCCTTTTATTCCCATCGTCTCACACCTCCAGAATCCAATTATGATGTAGGAGACAGGGAATTGTTGGCCATTAAATACGCGCTAGAGGAATGGAGACATCTGTTGGAAGGAGCATTGCATCCTGTTACCATATATACGGACCATCGCAATCTCGAATACCTGAAGAAGGCCAAACGCCTTCGCCCCAGACAGGCTCGTTGGTCTCTCTTTTTCACAAGGTTCAATCTTCACATCACGTATAGACCTGGTTCTCGCAACACCAAGGCTGACGCATTATCCCGTCTTTACGATACACAGCCGGTGGAAAATCATTCGCCCGACACGATACTCCCTTCTCATGTGTTCTTAGCAACCCAGAGTTCCCTGATTGACAAAATTCAGACGCATTCTCGGTCTGCCATACCTCCTAATACTACACCTCCTCTCACGTTCCAGGGAGGATGCTACAGACACCAGGATAAAATCTACGTACCCAAACCCGTTCGTGTATCTGTGATGCAACTAAACCATGATTCTATCCTATCAGGTCATGGGGGAATCACAAAGACCACAGAACTTGTGAAACGCCACTTCTGGTGGCCTCAGTTACTGAAGGATGTCACGACCTATGTTCGTTCTTGTGAGGTATGTGCACGGAACAAGACCAACCGGACCAAACCTGCGGGCTTATTACAGCCACTCCCTGTGCCATCTAGACCATGGTCTGACATTTCCATGGACTTCATCGTAGACTTACCTCCTTCTCAGAAACACAATACCATCATGGTCGTGGTGGACCGTTGTACCAAGATGGCCCATTTTATCCCAACCATTGGTGTTCCCACAGCAGCCACCACAGCTTCCTTGTTTATCTCCTCTGTCTTCCGTCTCCACGGGCTGCCACTGTCCATCACCTCGGATCGTGGAGTTCAGTTTACATCCCGTTTCTGGAGAGCCTTTTGTCATAACCTTCGAATCCATAGCGCTCTCTCCACAGCCTTCCACCCTCAGACCAACGGTCAAACAGAACGGTTAAATCAAATACTGGAGCAGTATATACGTTGTTACACCGCTTACTTACAAGACGATTGGTTACAACTGCTCCCAACAGCAGAATTTGCCTACAATAACCAACAACAATCCTCTATTAAAATGTCCCCGTTCTTTGCTCACTACGGATACCACCCTATCTCGATTCCCGGAGTGGTCACAGACTCTTTGGTACCCGAGGTCAAGGAGAGACATTTACGCATCTCGCAACATTTGGTGACCCTACGTAAGAACCTTGAGGCTGCTCAAGACACTCAAAGAAGATACGCAAACCTCAGACGTTCTCCCCCACCAAGATACCAAGTCGGGGACAAGGTTTGGCTTTCTGCCGCTCATATTCGGTTGACATGCCCTTCCAGGAAATTGGGTCCCCGATTCCTGGGTCCCTACCCTATCCTGGAAGTTCTTAGTCCGGTTACGATGCGTCTGAAACTCCCCTCCTCGCTTCGCATTCACCCGGTGTTCCACGTGGCAACCGCTTTATCGGCCGGGTTCCTACACCCCCTGCTCCGGTTATCGTAGAAGGCAATAAGGAATATATTGTACAGAAAGTATTGGACTCCCGATGGCGTAGAGGACGCCTAGAGTATCTAATCCACTGGCGCGGGTATGGTCCGGAAGAACGGTCGTGGGAACCCTTGTCGCATATTCATGCTCCTGCTTGTTTGCATGCATACCATCTTCGGTACCCTTCGCGTCCTGCACCGGTTTGCGTCCAGAGTCCGCGCTTAAGGAGGGGGCTCTGTAAGGTCCGCATCTCTGTCCCACGCCGGGTTCCTCACAGAAGGAATAGCAGCAGCTCCGGTCCCTCTCACCGTCGGCTATCCTCTTCTTCACGCGCCCGACACTGGAGACAGGCGCGTGCTCGACAGGAAGCTCTTTCTCTTCTGTCCCGATCATCACTATGGCGACGGGCGGCGAGACGCGCGTCGCGTACGTCACGGGGGCGGAGCTATGCCCTTTAAAACCATAGCGCGCGCAATTCAAATTTGCTTGTTGATTTTTCAAGCTATCTCCTCGTGGATTGCTCCTAGCTTCCTCGTTTTTGTTCCTGCAAGTGTTTTTTGATTATTCTGCTCTACTGGACTTCTGACCTGGCTTGTTACTGGATTATCCTTCTGTTTTTGCCCTTGTGATATTTTGGCTTCCTCCTGGATTTTGCTGACCTCTGTTCTCCCTGACCCGGCTACGTTATTTGACCTTCCTGCATTCTGGTATCCTTGAACTCGGCTTGAACCCTCGACCTTGCTACCTTTCTGGCTCCCGACTCGGACTGTTCCTCGACTACCCTTCACGGCACCAGCACTTCTGCTCCTGGTCCTCAGACATTCGTGCCTGCTGCCATCTATTGACGCCTACCTACCCTGTAGCCTTCGGTATCGGTGGTGCCAGGCAGGAATAGTCGATATCTGCAATTGGGATCCCTACCTCTTCGCATGAATCACGGTACGTTGGTTTTCTGCCTTACACCAATATTGGTGGGTCCTAACACTAAATACTGTTGCTTCTGGGGCTTAATCTCTTTATATGCATTACTTACCAGGGACCAAAAGGCTTTCCTATTGTATAATACAGAGACATTCCTGCAATTTATAGGTCTGGACACCACTTATGGAGCACCTGTGATGGGGAGGGGTGCTAAACCAGAGGCCTGGTCATAGCCTCTACTTAATTTGGATTTGTTTATATATATATATATATATATATATATATATATATATATATATATATATACCGTATTTTCCGGCGTATAAGACGACTGGGAGTATAAGACGACCCCCCAACTAAGTCATCTTATATTAGGTTAAAATATAGAGTTTTCCACCCTCCTCCCCCTTTCCTCAATCCCCAATTGCCAGTACTTTCCTATTTTCTGCTCTGTCTCCCGCTGTTAAGCCGGTCCGTGGCTGTGAGGGAAGCGTTGTGAGCTCCCCTCCAGCCGCGCGGTCAATAAAGTTTTGTTTAAAAAAAAAGTTTAAACAGACTTTATTGAAGCTGCGCGGCCTGAGGGGAGCTCACAACGCTTCCCTCACAGCCACGGACCGGCTTAACAGCGCGAGCGGAGACAGAGCAGAAAATAGGTGAGTAAATCCCAGTACCCGTAGTATAAGATGACCCCCCAACTTTTGAGAAGATTTTCAGGGGTTAAAAAGTCGTCTTATATGCCGGAAAATACGGTATACATATATATTATTCCAAATAGATATATATTCCAAATATTCATTCCCCTTAGCACCAAACACGATACAATTTTTAGTAATGCCCCAATTCAATTCCAGGCATATAAACAAATTTCCAAAAGAAAGTTGATTTTAAATGATGCAACAGAATATAAATTTGGTATTGTTATAGTGTATTATATATAGTGTATAGTGTATAGTTATGGTGTATATAGTGTGATTTCTATTGTGCATATGATAACATTGGCTGTAGTTAAGCCTACACAACAGGTGTTTTCTACATTTTATTAACAGTAAACATTAATAGACCTTTCACAATATACAAATGTCTTTCAGTCTAATATCTTTGTTTTTTTTTTATCTCTGCTCCACATTGATGTCTATTTCATTCTCTGGTAATTCTAGGGAAAAACAGAAGAGAGAATAAGAGAGAGGGAGATGCAACTCATACCATGCTGATTAAAATTCCCCATGGGATAATCTGACGTTTTCACACAATTTCGATCAGTGGTACCTTGTCTTTTACAAAATAAAATCAATAGAATATTTTTTTTAAAGGTTATTTTTGAAAACATTCTTGAAAAGGACTCATATGTTGTCTGATAAAATACTGAAATGATTGAGTTTTAGCAAAGGCAAATAACAACATTATTCCTGACAGGGAGCTAAAAGCATACAAACACAGATTGTTAACATTATATATTGAGAACTTAATGCATTCGTTTGATTTTCAATGATAAACATCAAACACGTATAAACCTGACAGCTCAGGTGCTAATTAATTGATGCATCACACTGTACATGCAGAACATGTACACTGACTTAAAGAGAGACTAAAATTTAAACTTTTTTAAAACGCATTAATAAATTGTTCTGTTCTACTGAATTATTCATGTCACTGGAGATAGGCAGCTCTATGAGTCGGTCACTTTGTTCAAACAAACCTTTGCTAATGTCCCTATTCGTCAATCAGCCATGTCAAAGGGTGAGCACCTGAACAAACCGTGACAAACAGAAAAGTAGACGTTGTCTAATAGGGATTTCTCCACTAATATATTAGTGATACGTTGGAAGCAATTCTTGATCTAAAGATAATTTAAAATGTGTGCAAGTCAGACATAAATTTGATTTGGCCATTATGTACCTCTTTATGGCAGGCAGCAGGTAAAGGGTATCCAGTACACAGGCTGAAGTCAGTATGGTAGCATTAGCAGGTAACAAGCAAAAAGGGGTAACCAGTATACAGGCAGAGGTCAATGTATAATGTTTACTCCCAACATGTATTACACAGTTTTCCCATTGCAAGAAGTGACCCTGTACAGGACATGTAAAGGTTTGAAAGACATTCCCTTTGTTAGCTGTTCTGTAGCAATGTAAGTGTTACAGCCAAATTAATTTATCAGCTTCCAATAGGCTTCCATTTTGTTAAACATTTAATATTTTTGCACTCTGAGTAAGTTGACCTCCTTTAGAGATAATTTAATTGTTAGTTTTATATCTAAATAAATTTCACATCGGCCAAGAACACTGGTCTTAATTGCCAACTGCAAGCTGTCAATACTAGCTTCAATATTCAAATTAACTATAACAAATCAACCGTCACACTTCTTTAAACATACTCTTCTGATATTATCAACACTTCCTGTCTAAGTGTATATATTACTAACACTTCCTCAAGAAACACTTATCACTGCATCCAAATAAGCATTGTGCCCACTTCATCTTCAAACACAAAACAAATGCTATTATAAGATTAATGATGAAAGGAAGGTATTGTTATCTATAGCCAACCACTGTTCTTTTATCTATGCTCTTTGTGGAGCTACTGCTGTTTTACTTTGTACAATATTATGTATTTGATTGAGGTTTAATAAAAATGTACAAACGCCAATTAACTCGAGCCAAAAAAATATCTTCTAAGCTCTGTATGTGGTTATATTCTAGCTCTCCATATGAAATAAAACTGGCAGCTTACTTTGTATAATATTCAGTGCAATTACACAGCTCTGCAGTAAATGCGACACTTCCAACAAAACCTTTAGACATCCAAGTCTCTGCAGCTCACAGAGAGCACAATCTAATGTGTTTTCTCCTCATGGCACATTATAATAAGTAGATATAGCGATGTTTACAAGGAGCTGAAATCAGAATCCATAAAACATCATCCATTATAAAGGATGAAAAAGAAATCATTAAATGTGGTGCTCTAGAACCATTCTCTGTAACCTCACAGGATTCTAGGCCAACACTGGGAACCCTACTGTTTTTAGCAATTATATTCCATCAAATTATACATTTAGCCAGTTAATTATTTTTTAATCTACATCGCCATCCAGGTTCTATACATTAAAAATGGCCCGTAACCTTTTGCCCCTCTAACAAAAGAGAAATTCAACATCGCTGAGAAAAGTTGTGTTGGCTACCGAAACTCCAAGGTAACTATGTATAGGTCCAATTTCACATCTCATTCATTACCTGAAAGACATGTGAAAAACATAATTTTGCTATACCTCCAAGCTGTCAGACTACAGCAGACATCTATATGCAACACAAGTATACATGACTTTCAACAAAAACATTGAGGCACAAGGCTATTCCCCCCAAGCTATGTTTGGTGTGTGCAAGTGAGACCATGGACATGTGCCTGACACGTCCATTGTCGCAAAGGGGTTAAGGTTGACATTGTTACAGTTGAATCAGAATCATGTCATCACAAACTAGAACTATTTTGTGTGATGATTGCAAAATGCATAAACACTTTAACATTGCAACATAAGTAGTGCTAGAAATAAAGAACCACATTTTAATAAGTTGCATTTATACAGTAACTTGTCACTCATTTTCCAAGCCAAAAATGTAACCTACCTATACCAGCACATCCTTTTTAAATGCAACAGACATTATGAATATGTCTATAGCACAAAGTGTGTACTTTGCCACAGAACGTTTTACTGTTACATTTGTGGTATTTAATAGCTTATGTTTAATGACATTAGCGTGCTTTGATATACAAATTAGCACACTATGGGGGTCATGTACTAAACAAGTGCAAAGTGGGAAAAAAAGTAGGTAAAACAGGAGTAAGGAGCAATTTGCGACTATTTGTAAAAAATTTTCCCCCGATTTGCACCTCTTCCGTTTATTTTGGATTTAGCGTGCATTTTCCGGTTGCGCAAATAAACTGCGATTATATTTGCGCATGCTTTTTTGTGAAAAATAATTCTTATTTGCATGTGAAGATTACACCAGATTTTAGCAAAAGGTAGAAAAAATATTCGCAAAATTGCCTGTTTTTGTTCACAATGTATTTGCTCGTATGTACTATTTGAGTGTTAAATGTTTAGTACATTGCAATATGAGCAAAGTGTAAAAATAGTTTTGCACATAAAATATATTTGCGTTTCTTTAGTACATGCCCCTCGTGGTCAATATTAAAACAAAAATAATAATAATAGTAATAATAAGTGTACACATTTTGCTACATACATATCCTGTTTGATCACCTTGTTGAAAAAGAGGTTAACTGAAATACTGCAGACGTAACACACATTTTGTTTGTGATGTCAAGTGCTGTATCATTACAAAACACATTGTGTGTTACTCAACTTACCTCTTACATGAACAACAAACACACTAAACATTAATCTCTATACAGCTGCATTTCAAGGTAAAGATTAAGTTATTTGTAACCTAAATTATGGCGTATTTCTGCGTCAGTAAAAGTTCTCATTAAACTGATAGATATAACAGAGTGGTGGTGCTTTGTGGTTTGGCTGTGCACTGAATATGGATCACTTCAACTTCAATATAGGATTTAACTGACAAGATCAGTCTCAGATTTACTCTAAATGATTAATATCCAACTTGTGGCCCTGGAGGGCTTTTGTGGGCCCCCTGCCATGACTGATATTACCTCATAAAATTAATTCAAAGCCCTCAAAACTAAGCTTCTGCATGGTATGTGTCCCTCCACATTGTTTTACAACACTGCTATACATTAAGATTACAGATAAACTTGTTTAGAGCTCCATTATTTTAGTAGTACAGTGTACATATTAGTGTTGGCTTCACCAGTCATTTAATTTCCAGTTCAGTTTGCTGCCCCATCCACAATTCTCAGAAAGCTTGTAGGAGGAGGGGGTTTGAGGAATGTCCGCTTAGAGGAAGAAATTATGAAACAGGGCTGCAGGTAAGCACTGTGTTTAAATGTTTAAATGTCATAAACGCGACAGCTGTGTGCTAGTACAACAGTGGGATTCACCCAGTGAGTCAAAGCCTACGCGTTTCACGCCTGCATGTTTGCACTTAGTCAAGGGCAAGCCACAGTTCTAGTTTAATTCACCTGCTGACCAGGGACGTATCGTGTCCCTGAATAACAGGCGTGCTGCCAGTCGGGAGCACACATGTCACTCGGAGGCACGATATATCTTGTGTATATCCGGGGGTTTGTGTGCTGCGAACAGCAAGCACACAAACCCCCGTAAATACACGAGTTACATCCGAGGTCCGACGGCAGCTATGAATTCGGCAACCGAGTCACTCACTCTGTTGCCAATTCGTCCAGTACTAAAAGTATACAAATTTTCATATATTTTTCATGCTGGTTGGATTGGCAACAGAGTGAGTGACTCTGTTGCCACATTTGAAGCTGCCGTCTGTCTCCCAGATGTATCTCTCTGTTTGGAGCACACAAACCCCCGAAATACACAGCGCGGCTGCTCCATGCTAGCACATATGGAGTATCCGCGCCTGCTGCTGACACAAACACTACAATTAATAGAGTGGAAAAAAGTCAGATCTTTTTACATGAAATGAGAGTTTATACGTAATAATTGCATTAAAAAGAATAAGGAAAGATTAGTTTGATTTAACCAGTAAAAACTATAAAATCATTAAAGATAAAAAATTTAAACTAGTGGAAGTATTTTTTAACCAAGTGAAACTACTCCTTGCAGATGACAGTATAACAATGTATGCTATACATGTTTTATGTAATAGAGCTTTCAAGTTAAACACATTTTGTGCTCAAGTGATTTAACCCCAGAAAGAGCTGCATCAAAACATGACAAATTCAAGCAACCGTTTCTTGAAATACTTTTGCACATAAACTGTATAAACTATAGTTACCTTTAAAATAACAGAATACCTATTAAAGCTTCCACAAAACCGCACAAAAGAATTTAAAAAAAGAATCATTGAAGAATGTAAAAACTTGTCTCTAAATTTTGGTTTCCTCAAAATAGCCACCATTTAATACTACCAATACAAACTTACATATGCAAATAGTGGATATGAGTCTACAAATGTATTCTAAATATTTTCTAGTAGAGTCAGTTTCCCTCTGTTGAGTTCTTTTCCTGCTTTTTTTTTTTATACTTTTATTTTATATTTTATTTTATTCTTAGTTGTCAGGGGTACAGTGTCAGAAAATGTGTCAGTTTTTTTTATTATTTGACTGTCTGTAAGATTGAACGGCACATGCCCCATAGGACATACTTGAAAATAAGAGAAATTTCTATAAACCGAAAGTCTATAAACCGAAAGACATTCTGTTTATAGACTTTCGGTTTAAAGAATAGCAATAGCATTACATGTATTCCATAAACCAAAAGTCTATAAACCGAAATACATTCGGTTTATAGACTTTCGGTTTATGGAATACATGTAAAGCTATTGCTATTCTATAAACCGAAATAGAGTCCCCATGCATACGAACAGGTCAATTGACCTATTCGAATACATATGGACTCTATTTCGGTTTATAGAATGGCAATAGCATTACATGTATTACATCTGAGAGTCAAATAGAACAGTCACACTTTCAATCTTTTCAGCCAATTGTCTGGTCTGCACCTCATCTGTCAGCAAATCTGTCCTATGTGTCAATCTCTGATGATATCACATGAACTTATGAAGTGGCGTTAAAGTGGATTAAGTGGCAAAGCTAAAATCGGGCTGACAGTTGACAGCCCTACCTTGAATATTAAAGATTTACAAGCTTGTTCAATTTCTCTAATAATATTGTATATTCTTCAGAATGTTATAGATGTATCTTTATGCCAGAGTTCTCAAAATGAATACCTTTTTGAGCTATTTTCCTTTATGACCCTCTAAAGTATTTTACTCGACCCCTAGGCTAGTCTTCCATGATCCTATCAATTTTATGAATCCCCATGTTTGCTTGTACTAAGTATTAGTCTGGTGGTTTAAATTAATACCTTATTGTCTTTATACTTTAAACTCCAATATCTTTCTGCAGGGCATACATGATAATTGAAATCCTTTAAAAGTTCATTAGTTAGCAGCAGGTGTTTGTGCAATGGATTTGTAGAAGTAGCAGTGCATAAATATACAACTAAATTAAAATATGTGCAGAGACATGTTTCTTTTACTCCAAAAACATCTTGGAACGTATACATGAGAGGTAATATTCTAACCAGTACACTTTGACGTAGTTTGCAGAAGATACCTACACAAATGAATAATGTATCTATAATAATAATCAAACTCAATGATCTCGTTAATATTTTGTGAAGTGTATGAAGCTGCAGAGCTGTATGAAAGGTATATAAAGATAACACATTACTTTGTATCAAGACATGAGGAATACAAATCAAAATCAGTAAGTGTTTTTTCAAGTTAGCTTTAAGGGGCACAAAACTCAATTTGGCATTCTGTACAGCATAGTCAAAAAACATTTTTATATATATATATATATATATATATATATATATATATATATATATATATATATATATATATATATTGTGTGCCCCCACTGTGTAAATAATACATTATTACTTACACAATCTAGAGCAACATATTACTCATTTATGAGGCACACTGGAAAACACATTGGCACCAAAGAGAAATAAATATCCACTTAGTATAAAAAAAAGTGTGTATGGTGGGCAATGCCCACATAAGTGCATATAGATACAACCAACGTATACTGGTCCCCGCAGACAAGAAGTCCACCACCCAAGAGAAGAAACTGGTGTCCATGGAAGCCAGAAAAAAGTGTGAGAGGTCCTGTTGCTGGGAAAACTGGAAGGTAATAGGCCCACAGCGTAACTTCTGGCTTCGCCTCTACACTTGTGGTGGTCCGGCATTCATCTGAGTACGACGCATTTCAACATAAATGCCTTCATCATGGTGCATCAGTTAGAAAGTCAGTTCCACAGTTCAGACTGGTAGTAGTACTGAAGGTATTGTTCTTTCATTGGCTTCTAGCTATTTGTAACACTACCACCCAAAAGGAACTAGTAAGGTAGAAAGGCAAGGGGTTCTATAGACAGTTACATTGTTATAAACGATAAACAATAAAAAATCATGGGAGATCATTTTATATATATTTTTTTTTATTAGCATAAGAGACCATTTACGTTTTTCACATAGAAAGCAAGACTTACTACCCATCTGTGACAAATAAACATGCACCAATTGAACGAATATTGCTCAATAGAAAAATCTTAGTTAAACAAGTTTGATACTGAATGTAGACCTTGACATCTTTAGGCCAATGTGCGATACATTAACTACATGTATCTATGGGGGACCAGTTTTCAGGGACTTGGTCATGCATGACTGTTCAGTCTGTCTATGGTATTAACCTTCTTAGTATAAGTCATTCATTTTCTTTGTGATGAATTAAACATTATATGTTATTAATCAATTTTGTCTAAGGACATTTCTTTTGTCATGTGTGTAAGTACTTTTGCCTTGTTTTAATTGATCCCTATCTGTTTGGAATGGGAAAAGAATGATACCTATTGATTACTAACTGACATCATTATGGAACTGGAATATAGAGAGAAAACAGAACTTTTTACATGAACTGCTTGTTCTAAAGGTACATTTTGTGCTGTGCTCTGGATACAATGAAATAGCTTTAGGGAAATAAACATCATCTGTTAGTTTTTCAGTCTATACACAATTGAGCTGTGGTATTTTTCAGGTTTCAGCAAACTTTAAACTTTCATCTTCTTTATAATGAAAATAATGCATAGGAACAATAGTACACTGAAAGAATTAAGTTGTTTTGTGTTTATATTGATATTTGTAGTATTGTTTTTCAGCTATCTATGAACTTTCCTGTGAAGCTTACAAGCATCTTGGAAAAACATCTGACTGGTACTGGATTGATCCAGATGGCAGTGGTCCTCTGGGGCCATTGAAAGTGTACTGCAACATGACAGGTAAACACACCTCAACAACTGTTCCCTTGGCCTTGTTTCAGTATAGGTGGTTAGGGAGACACTATAAATTATGATTGTGGCCCATAAAGAATATTATAAAATTATAAAAAAAACTGTTTAGTTTGATTTATAAACTATGTTAGCAGAATTTCTAGCAAGTGTATATCTTCTAAAATATGAT
This sequence comes from Pelodytes ibericus, assembly GCA_036172795.1. Classification (NCBI taxonomy): domain Eukaryota; kingdom Metazoa; phylum Chordata; class Amphibia; order Anura; family Pelodytidae; genus Pelodytes; species Pelodytes ibericus. The sequence continues at coordinate 160,023,923 of CM069859.1, read as the reverse complement.
GCAAAGGAAATGGCATCTGTCAATGACATCTGCTCTACTGTGTCTTACACATAGACACATACAAAATCCCATTAACTACATTTAGTATCAGTAGGGGGAAAAGAGAAAGTGTGACTGAAATGAACAAGGCAGTTCTCACTAGGTTCAAGGGGGGGTTAATAAAAAAAAATACCAAGGCAGACACTGAGCTTTTATGTAAAAAATAATTAATTTACACCGGATATTTAAATGCTCAAACGCATTACAAGACAGACAATGACCCATTCATCTTAAGGGCAGTATATGGAGGCCTTTGGAACTAGGTGGGATTGACCAGAGGTTAATTAATGGGTATTTTAGTGAGATGAATAGTACTTTTCCTGAAAGAGGTGAGTTTTGAGGGACTTTTTGAACACTGAGAATGGCAAAGTGAGCTGGATGCTCTGCAGAGATGAGTTCTAGAGATAGGGGGTAGCTTGGGTAACATCTTGTAGGCTTAAATGAAAACGTGTGATGAGGCTCGAGGAGAGCCTTGGACCATTTGAGAAAAGTAGTGGCCACACAGTTTAGTATCAGTGATTATGGATAGCAATGTATGGAGGCGCTGAGATGTGATGGGCTTTGTAGGTTGTTATCGTAGACAGGAAGCCAGTAGAGGGCTTTACAGAGTAGAGCTACCAACATGGAACAATAATTGAGAAATATGAGGCTGGCAGCCGCAGTTTAAATAGAGGAGATATAAGAACCAGAGGAAGGCCAGTCAGGAGAGTATTACAATAGTTAAGACTAGAGATCACAAGTCAATGCACTAGGATTTTGGCAGCCTCTTCGCCGAGGAATGGGCAAATAAGTACAATTGTAGCATCTTCAATGGTAATGAAGTCAGGTGCCGGGATGGCACTCGTGGGAAGGAAGATTATTAGCTCCATTGTAAAGAGCTTACGCTTCAGGTATCTATCAGACTTCAAGGTAGAGATGGCCAAAAGACAGTCCCCAACATGTGATATAACAGTGGGAGCGAGGTCACGGGAGGAGATCATCTGCATGCAGGTGGTATTGGAAGCTCTTTTTTATGGAAGTCCATAGATAACATGAATACCTGGACCTGCTTTGGAATAAAGTAGAGTTTTTGTTGGCTAGAATACCATTTATTTTTAGAGTAATAAAAATGGGTTTGAGATTTAATTTTGTCTCTAGAGACGGGTATTGTCCTCATGGTACCTGTTAAAGTCAAACAGGAAACAAAGCCCATTTTTTACAGACGCCTCCAGCTATTTCAATGATGTAATGGTACTTTCCTATCCAACATTTTTTTAATTAAATTTCACTGGGGCAATATACTGAATGAATGTTATTAATAATAATTGAAAGTAAGCTAAATTTGTTTTGCTGTAATGAAACAGTATCCTTTTTACTGACCCACTTTACAGTTCTTTTCCTTTCAACCATACCCAAATGAGCTGCAATATTATTGCACAGCAAAATTCAATGATCTGTAGCGGAAAAGGAACTCATGGCCAATAAAAGCACAGGCCATGACATTTGTATGGGTGTCAGTGGGAAACTTTAAAGTGTCCAACTCTTTGGGATTGCTTTGTTACGTACAATACCAATGACTTAAAGCATAACATGTAATGTTTTATCACTTGTAATGTTATGTCACAAAGCCCTATAAAAAGATCAAAGTTTAAGGTTCTCTTCACTCTTTCTCTGCTTAAACTTATACCAATGGAGCAGAATAAAAAAAAGGGAGCATTTGAGAGATTAAATGTCCTTTCCAACCAGAATAATTTTTTATATTATTAATACATTTTGACATTAGAATAAAGAAACAAAATGTTGTGGATAAGGAATATGTGCTGCTATGCAGCCAACTCTTCTATCTTCAGCACGAACCCAGCGTGTCGTGAGATGTCGTCCGCTGACTTCAGCTGGCGTATAGACGAAGTAGCTTCCGGAGTTCAGTAAGGGCACTCTCTGTCCACAATCGACAACATACAAACACATAGAAGTCAAAAATAGTAAAAACAAGGCACTAGCGGGGGGGGGGGGGGGGGGATTTCCCCCAGCTAGTGCCTTGTTTTTACTGTTTTTGGAATAAAGTGTCTTTTTTCATCGTTGGCTGTTGTGTCGAGCAGTTATTTTCTTCCGTGGAGTTCGACTTCTATGTGTTTGTATTTTATTAATACATTTTGAGCGTCTATACCCTCAGAATTATGCATCTCTATAGGAATATCTAATTTTATTGAAACAGGAAAGCCAAGCAATCATATTGCAAAAAAAAAAGAGCAAATTAATACATTTTTTCACAGATTAAATATTCGTTAACTTTTTCACTATTTTCACTTTTTATTTTTTGGGGGCTGGAGTGGACTTTAAAATCAGATAACTAGGGATGCCTAAGATATACCTGGGGCATTCTGCATGAGAAACAAAAATAAGCAGTAAAATTATATACTGACGGCTATTCAGTATAACCGGCAAGTGAACTGCAAAAAGCAGGCAGTAGTGCCGATTTGGAAATATAAGTTAGTTAGAGGATTTATTACAGAAGTGTGATGTAAGGTGTTATTATGCCACTGCTGTCAATTAGCTACAATTTCAATGGCACTTAGCTTTTACTTGAGGACCATGCTGATTGTAGTTTACTGAAACCTGTTATTAACTGCCTGTTGGCCATGCTTCTGAAGAGGTTACCAGCAGAATAACACCTTTTAATTAGGAAGCTAATGTTATAAGAGGTAGGTGTGTGGAATTTTTCCAACTCCGATTTTTTGGCTTATATCTCAAATCCCAATCTCAATTTCCTGCAATTCTTTCTTTATTGAGTAGACCCTAAATATACTAACTCACATATTGTTTACTGTATGGGAAAGATGAGGCAACTGGTCAAAATCGTTATTGCTCATAGAACTGTAAGACAGCAGGCCAATCATACATAAGCCCCATTATAGGGCTATGCTCAGGATCCACAGAAGCACATCATGGTACAAGATGGGATGTGATTACCTAGATCTACATCATTGCTACTATATTTCTGTTTTAAAGTGGATGCAGTTGGCAGATTGAATATCTTGATGGCTCAAAGTTTCTAGCATTGTATTAAGGTTTTCATTATTTGTCAATAGCACTGAAACTGATGATTTTTGATAGTTGCCTTAATGTAGAGTGAACTAGATTTCACTGCAACATAACTCATAAAGTAAAACAATGTTTGTTTGTGTAGGAAGGAAATTAATGTTGGCAACAAAAAAAGTAATTGCACAATGTTTATCTACAGTGGTGAGATGAAATGTTCATCTCGACTCACCTGCAACTCACCTTTTATAGAATAGCTCACACTGTTTCTCCAATTGCCAATACTCTAATTTTTCTCTAAACAGAGGATAAAGTATGGACAAACTTGTACCATGATCTACCACCACTAACTCAAATAGTGGGTGCCAACCAAGAGAAGAGAGTAGCACTACAACTGAATTATAGTGCAACAACGGACCAGATTTCTGCAATCACCAGCAGTGCTGATTACTGTGAACAGTACATCTCCTATTCATGCAGGATGTCGAGGTTGCTGAACACCCCAGGTAGGCTAAAAGTTACTTTGACTTTTCCTGTTATGGGCGATGTGCTGATGGCCGGATATTGCACAGATAACCTTACATTTCATAGTGTCTACAGTTAGATACTTGTAGTAACTCGTTATTTCATCTACTATCCGGATAAGATATCAAAAGCTAATGCATTTATTTATATTACTGAGATTGTGCAGGACGTACGTCTACAAGCTAGAAATTCTGGAGCTGTTATAGTTTGATTTACTAGATGACAAAATTCTTGTACTCCAACTTGTAAGCTTTCTATATGTATGGTGAGTTGTTATACTTTCTTAGAACAGATGTACTAATCCAGCAATAAAAGTTATTTTGGCAATATCCACCTGTCTTTACATTTAACAATGGTTTAAATAGTAGGGTCTTAAATTATTTTGCCATGTAAACTATTTATTATGTAAACTGAGGTTGGTTCTGAATACTTTAGGTAACAATCTCTCTCTATGAAGCATGGCAGCTAAGATTCATTTGTAATATATTTCTGTGTATTTTACTATACATGTAGAATTTTATGTGGGTTTTGTGTATGTGGGGGCTATTCACTAAAACCGGTCTACAGTCCAGGCAAAACAAAAAATGGATGCTCCTGCAAAAATGTACAGGCCGAAGCCTAAAACACAAAAGACTTGATTCACGAAGTGAATCTTAACCTTCAAATCAAATGCCATGCTAGTTTTATTTCTTTGTCTTTTGCATTGTGTTTTGAGCTGTGGTTTTGCCATCGTGAGGCTTTGATTAAAAAAGAGGTTTCTTTGTGAACAATACTTTCATGGTTATTAAGGCATTCAACGAGCCGCAACTTTGTCTGTTATAGCTCAAAGAAGCATGAAACTATCCTTGGTTTCACAAGGCTAAAGGGTTGTGTTACATGAAGCAGTATTGATCTGGAGATAAACCTGATTGCCATTACTGCAGACAAGAACTTAATTGGCATATGTCTTGCTGAATTTGGTCTTCCTTTTCTTTTGGATCAATAGAACTATAAATATAGAATTATTACTTCATTAAATTACTCTTCAAGGGCAGCTAAACTCTGAGCATCTTTCACCTGTAACATAATTGTCTATTACAGTTTAAAATCTTATGTTCAACTTTCATTGTGTAAAGATAAAATATTAAATATCATTATGTCCGGGTTTTTTTCGTTAAGAGGTAACAACAGCAAAACAAATGTAAATTACATATTCTGTTTGCGGGCCTAAGATAAATATTTGTTTTCTATAGAAATATTACATTGAATGTATAAGATCCTTGCTCAAGCAAACCATGTCCATAATCAGAAACAAAAGGGCATAATGACATGGTGTAATCTAAAACACAGTGATAATCATCTATGTGAAAATAAAAAAGGCAGGGAATTAATCCTGATATATTATTTGCTTTGATATTATAGAACCACTCACTAACTGGCACATTTTAGACCCTGACTGGGCTACTTTACCTAAATCTCAGTTCAAATTCATTGAACTCAGAGAGAATTCAGAATCCACATTACGACAAATTCACTGTCAATAAAGATTGTACAGAACTTGAAACATGATCAAGGATATTTTATGACATATTGTGATTTGGGAGAAGGAAATGGCGCATGAATGTGTGATGGAAGAAGATGCTCTCTCAGTGACCACTGCCAAAATACATGCATGCTTCCGGCTGATTCAAGTCCGAAAATCTGGCACCTCTTCCATTATTGGGGCAGATGGGAGTTGGCCAAGTTGGTTTGAGTTGGTACTTGGGTTTAGGATAATTTTTTGGGAGTTGTCAGCAGCATATGTGGCAAATCATATTCTTATTGGGGCCTTCTCAGTATATACTGGAATATACTAGATGTGCATAGATCTGCATTTTTGTTTACATGTGTGCTTAAAGGTAAGTAAACACATGACGGTCTACTAAATAAAGAGACAACTGCGGGGAATTGAGATAGGAAATGTCAAACTTTGGGCCAATGTAGTTGAGTTGGAAAATGATCCCATTCAGCTGAATGTGAGATTTTTTCTAACTCAGCTACTTAGAACTTACGATTGAAATTCCCATTTTGATTCCCTGCAATTCTCTTTGTATTGAGTAGACCCTTGAGTTTGTATCCCTTTATTCACAAACCCAGCCAAAGTCAAGGACAAACTAACTTGTCTCCATTCATAACATACTCCCAGAGATGAAAATCCACATCGCTAAATACTGCGTTAATAAATATTCCATTTATTAGATAGTTCAAACTCTAGGATAAGCATTTATTATAAAAAAAAAAGAATTCCAAGAAAATGCAGACACACCACGATAGACTATAGACACAAATATGGTTATCCAAAATGTTGATTCCAGACTCCCTAAGACTTAAGTCTCTGTGTGAATTGCTATTCTGTTCTCCTGTTGTCATCCTCAAAAAGGAATTGAACATTCAGAATATTAAAGTGTTCACTCTGAAACAATTTCACAGATAATGAACATCATGGGTAGGTGCTGTGATTAGAATCACATTTAAATTCATGAATCTCACAACAAACAAAACCACTAAAGAGTTTAATAAATAGGAATAAATTCTACTATGACTAAAGTGCAAATAATTTACTCTTGTGTTACATTTTCCTCTCCTATACTGAGTAACATCACATAGTTTTGCGTTTCTCTATGATGCGTATTGGTAGTGAAAATATATTTCAGTGAGGAATAAATATTAATGTTACACTATGTCCCTATTAACCCTTTAATGACGTTAGGATGTACTATGCTGTCCTGACTCCAAATCGGGCCGTGCCCGAACTTGGCGTCCGGAGGTCTCGCGATTTTTTTGCAGGGACCCACAGGGTCTATTAAGACCCTGATTGGGTCTCTGCCCGAGTGTCTCTGGCTACCGATCACCTTGTGATCGGTGGCCAGGAACCAATCGTGATGTTTTGGTGCCTGCGTCGTTTGGGACACAAGCACCTTGCGTCACGATGGGGTTAAGCAGAATTATGCTATTGCACTTTAAATGGAATCTGTTACCTAAACAGTGTTTATCCAGTGAATTTAGATAAGAACAAACCAAACATTATCTATAGTTCATATTAGCAGATTTGCATTTACTTCAACTCTAAGCAAACATCCATCTTAATATTAATTGATATTGCTTTATTGCTATTAAACTGAATAAAAGGTATAGCTCCACCTAGAGTCTGTATATAAAGGCTTTATGCATACAGCTGTATGAGGGCCATTTTTTTGTGACAAATCCATATTTGAAATAATTTTTATAGGATACTCAATTAATTGATTCCACCTGAACACACAGACAGTCTACATGTTGCAGGGGAGCATGTAAAAGTTAAGTGTCCTACAAACAAAACTCTCTAATCTGGAAACTATAGTTACATACTTAGTAGAAAAAATCAGTTACAGCACCTGATCTGAGGTTTATATTTGTGGAAACACTAAGCTTCACAGGAATCCCCACAACTATTAAGTTTGCAAATGCGAAAATGTGACACTTTATTATCTTTTGTGTTCACTATTATGTGTTTGTTTTGGGGAAGCTACACTAGTGTTTTGCTGCATTTGTTCACCTGTTACAGCACTTGTCATTACTTTTTCACTGTTTTGTATTATGAATAATTGTTGTTCATACTCTGCATAATGTATATAAAAAGTTTTTTTTACTGCACCAAGACAGAAGTTCATTATACTGCAAATGTTTGAAAACATGTAAATTCTGAAAACCCTATTAAAATGTTTTGTGACACAGGGATACAATGTCTGTCAAATATCCAGCTGTATGACTGGAATTATTTTAGTCAGACTTGCTAAGGACATTGATTCATTGAAGATAAAAAAATATTGTTTTTAATTTCAGCACATTACAAACAACAGAAAATAAAAAAAAGAAAGGAATTGTCACATCTCATATTGAAAATATAGCCAGTGTGACCGCTCAGAAGTTAATATGCGTCACAAAACCTTATATTTGCATAGATGATGCTGTGCAATTACCCCAAATAACCTCTGTACCTGTCATGCCACTTGAAATGTTGCTACCCAGCCATCTTCTTGTTCTTTTGTCCTACATTTTTCCTCACACAATTCCGTGTCCTTGACTAGTCAAAGTCATCCTGGATTTGTTCCTTCAGTGAGCTAATGTGAACAAGCATATGTAAAATGTATCTTGAAAATTAATTTATTAAATGTTTATTCAATTATTATTTGTTTTTAATTGTATACTTGCACTTTTTACTACTATATTTGTAGAGTGCAAGTATTTAATTAGAAACATTATAATTTCAAGTAAGCTGGAATAATGGCCTTCGTATAAAAACTTTTTTTTCCCTTCGATTGTCAGAGTTGGCCAGTAGGCCATTGAAGCCAATGTTAAGTCTGTGGTGGCAATAGAAACCCTGGTGGGGGTTTTTCTGAAGAAAAGGTGGCAACCCTATCTATTGTTATTTTAATATGAATTAAATCGTATTAGAGAGGGTGAAGGAATAACCTAAAATGGTGGATACATTGTTTTAGCGGGTTTGTAAGCAGATGCTCAGATTGTGTCTTAAATGTGTTTGTGCTATTTTAATCACATCACTTTTTATATTCTATGCACATTTTCTTTTAAATGATGACAATTTGACACTTGAACTGCAAGTGAACTTCAGTAATCACGCACTAAACTTTTTTTTCCAAGTTGTGTTATTTTTTCAGAAGCACAAGTGAAAACGTTAGTGGCCAGATAGATAGATAGATAGATAGATAGATAGATAGATAGAGCAATTGTTAGGCCCAAATGTCTGCATCGACCTTATATCATCTGGTGCTAGGAGGAGAGGAAGGGTGTGAAGGTGGTAACAGCAATTAATTCTCCTGTGTACATGTATATTAGGACAGACTGGAAGTCCAGACTGGAACCTAACTGACCTCGGGGCTTCCTGTTCTATCCTATCGATCCCAGTCAGAGCCTCAACTGAACAGGGTGGCTACTTTTCCTGTGAACTTTTGGCTAGGTTTGAAAGTGAAAAGTGGTGCAGCTCTGAGACCTTTAGGACAATGGCCTGTGAGGTAATTGCCACGTTGCCCGATCCTGGATAGATATATAGATTGAGAGATAGATAGATGTTTGATAAAAAAGCAATGTGTGCTAGAAAATAGAACTTCGTGAAGCATGACATTTGTGAGCAGATAATCTGGCAGTGATATAATGTGATTAAATTTATGCATTTTTATTACTTTCAATTCATTTGATTTGTAGACGAGGGATATAAAACGTCCATTTTTAGTTAGGTACAGCATTGAAGCAAAAATAAATGGTACCTTGGTGAGTACTGTACCTTCACATTATAGTTTCCCTTCCCTTTTTATTGCTAGTGGAATTGCTGAGTCTTCCAAAAACACAATGTTTGGGTTTAAAATCTAAAATCCTTACACTAGCATTCTGCTGGAAACTGTCTCTACATCAATGTCAAACACAAAATTGGCTGTGATTATCCACAATGGATACCGGAGGGTAGGTCAAAACGTTTGTATTGTGTCTTTTATGAATTTCTTTGATGCGTTCCTTTTTGAATTTAGGATTCTAGAATAGAAGGGATAGTTGTGGCAGTATTATGTGATATTCTGCAGCAATGTTGGCTGGGAATGTGACAGACCCTGCTATTATTCTGGCAGATTCTTAGACTATAAACTTATTTATATATACTAGTATATATATATATATATATATATATATATATATATATATATATATATCTCACAGAAAAGCTACAATAAAATCCTGCCCAAATATGCAGATGAATGATGTTTAATACTCCATTCATGAAGTTTTTTTTTTTTTATTATCAGTTGTATACACCAGCTTTTTTGTATCTATTAAACATCATTCATCTGCATATCTGGGTAATTTACATCTAGGACACTGTGTGGATTACCAGGTATTTACAAATGGTGCTCCATGTTCCTTTACAGTTATGGTATTTTACCAATCACCAGTTTGGTAAAATATATATTACACTACATACATTTTGGTTTTTTTCCAGATTCATGCACTTCAGTAGTTTCTAATTCTGCAGTTTTTCTACAGAAAGTGCTTTATTTAAATGAGCACCACGTGGTTGTTTTGCAGGTTGCGGTCTCACCTTTGCGCATGAGTTTTAAACTTTTTATCTGATTTATATACACATATGTGTTTTATTTTTTTACCCATTTTTATTCTTCAATATTTCAGTGGCATTTAATACATAGGGAATAACCCTAATTAAAATATTTAATAATGCAGTAAACATGTTGAGAAGATGGAGGTCATAACTTGTTAAAGAAACATTAAAGCATTTAGTTTCTCTTAATGAATTGTATTTTTATTTTTGGTGTGTCCATCAAACCCTGGAAAGCAAATATTTATTTGTAAATTATATTTCAATAAATTATGTTTGAATTATTTTTATATATAGCTTCTTAACTGATTATTGCGACATTGAACAAGTTTTGCCTGATTTCCATAAATAATATGTGCCACTCAAGATTTAAGGTGATCAAAGCACTGTGTTGCAGGAATGTGAGCATGCCTACCCAACTTGCCAGCTTTACACAGGGCATCCAGAGCCCAAGTTCTCAGGAACACCAGAGGATAATGATTTGCCATGCTGATGTCCCCCCTTCGCATTAATGGTCTACATTGGTTGGAATGTGTGAGTCTGCAGCAAATGTGCCATTGAGGTGGCAGAAAGAATTCAAACCATCTGCACATACATAGCTGTGCATGTGCAAAGCACAAAATGTCAAAGTACAATGCATGCATATATTCTTTTTTTTTTGCAATGTCATGGAGAAATTAGATCAAGTCTGTCAAATATCAGTCTCAGAGCAGAATGCTTTGGAGATATGCCACCCTTTTACAGTTCTTATACTATTATTAAATAGATAATATGCAATAAATATAAGGAAATTAGATCATAATTAAAGCTCACATGACTTAAAATACAAAGATGTTGTTCATCTGTTGTTTTAATTATGTTTTCTAGGTATATATTTGGATGGTTGGATTCTTTATATCCTTATTCTATTACAGGCACATAAATAATGCATATTGGCAAGTATGAATAGTGCAAGTCACAATAAGCATGCTACAAATCTAAATTTCCTGGATCATTTAGATGCGCCCCGAGTTTTTCTTCTCCACCCCCCATTTTAGCATTTCAACTTGCCAACCTGTCCCTGTTCATTAAACATTTACACACACAAACAAAATCATGCTTTGAATAAGGCTATCATGAATTAAGATGAGACAAAGCACCAAATATCAAGCTATGACAGCATGTAGAAATAAAGACCAGATAGGCCAAATGTTTCTTATCTGCCACCATATTCTTTGTTTTTATTAATGGAACTTTCACTTTTGGATAGCTAATGAGAATTTAAAAACTATTTTTATAAAATGTAGTTTTGAGCAACTGTTACTTTAACCCCTTGCCGACAGTTGACATCCTGGGAGAAACTCCCTTAATGACAAAGGACGTGCCTGGCGGTTTTCGAGATCAATGTCGAGGCAATAGCCAGCACCAAAAAAAATTTTTCTGGGGCCCCCACGATCGCCCCACGGAGCAATCGTGGGAGCAATATTGACGGAGCAGCATGCTCCATCAATATGGCTATGCCCTCTGAGTTTCGGAAGTGAAAGTAACTTCACTTCCTTCGCTCTGAATATGCTACTTGACTGCCCCTAGTGGTAGTTAAGTAGCATAGCAATGGAAAACATTTAAAATAAATATTTAATTAACTAAAAACTGGTTATATAGTTAGATTAGCCTATAGGGTTAAAATTAAATAATTTTTAGCATAAGGGATAGGGTTAAAATTAAATTAAAATTAAAATATATTAAGGGATAGCATAAGGGTTAGAGTTGGGGTTAAATTTAGCATTAAGGTTACATTTTGGGTTCGGGTTGGGGTCAAAAGGTCAATATAGGAAAAAAACAAAAAACACTATTTTTGGTTTTTGCCCCATAACTCGCAAAAAATACCGAAAAACATGGAAACATGCATATTTCTGAACTCGGGACAACATTTAGAAACTATTTAGACGGGGTCTTTTTTAATGATTGTCTTTGTCTAAATTATATTTAAGTCAAAGTTAGAAAAAGTGTTTTTTTTTATTTTTCATCATATTTTATGATTTTTTTTTGTAGTAAATTATAAGATATGATGAACATAATGGTATCTAATGAAAGCCCTTCTTATGATGATAAAAACAACATATCATTTGTGTGGGTACAGTATCTGAGAAAAAAAGAAAAATGCAGTTAAACACAAACACCCCAGAAATGTCAAAACAGCCATTGTCACCAAGGGAAAGTCAAGTTCTTGTCACTAAAGGGTTAAAAATTATCACTGTTTGTTTTGCCTCCATTACGTCTGTTTGGGTACCTTTTCCAAACTATACACTGTTTATAAGTGGCTGTCAGTAATGAAATTTACCATATTCACGCCTCTGTGCAGTGTGTTGTTGTGGTAGCTGTCAGTATCACATTTAGTCATTACTTTAAGCTTAATAAATTAGTCCCCATCTCTGCAGTATCTAGGAGAAGACAGTTATTTTCTAATCAAACATGAAAGTCCCTTGCATATATATCTACGTGATTAGAGATTTATATAATAATGGGAAATACTTTTTTACTGCTTTTTCTTAAAACTTTTGGAAGCAATGATGAGACTGTAACTCATCTGCAGCTCATTAAACATACAACATCATTTCAGATACCTGTAATTACTGAAACACGATGGCTGCTGACACATTTATCTACAGCTCCTGCATAAACATGAAACTTTAACGCTGCTTCAGTCAATGTAGTTGAAGAACATGACAAGTTGTTGTGTAATATATATCACACAAATTTAGCAATGGTTCTAGTGTTTGATTGGCAATAAGCTGGAACCTCCATATCTGTGAATTAACCTACGGATGTATGACTTGAGGAGCATCGCAAATGTGCTACATAGACCAAATAATGAAATTATGTCATTCAGTGTCATATCTAATGCAGTCTAGTTGCACGGTTTCAATCTTTTGTTATCTGCTTTAAAACTAAATCCTACAATCACTGGTCGAGATCTGGAAAATTCCCAGCTATTCAAACTTCCACTCCATTTTATCTACTGTATTGATATGTAAATTACATCCACAAATGTCTTTCTTTCTCAGGGAGCTATTCACTAAAAGGTGAGATGAAGTGAGCTGAGGTTAGTCGGAAATGATAATAATATGTGTACAAATACTAGTTGTCCAAGCTGTGGACAATCACATTTACTATACGTTCCGCTATGCAGGCTTATCTTCTGGAACCGAGATGAGCGACTCCTATAGTGACTGATCCATCTGTAGCAACGTAAATCACATTATTATTAAGAATATTAGCTGGCGGTCAGCATGATAGTATGGTTTTAATGTAATGGTTGAAGTATTATTTTCTAGAAATGATTCCAAAGCCAAATAACTTGAATCGATAGTAACACTATGCAATGGGATAGAAGATGGGCACACACGATACATTTTATAATAAAACACATACAAAATTAATAAAAAGCTTAAACAAACAAAGGGAAAAGTATTGGATGAAACGTAAGATTCGGCGGAAATGCACTTGATAATACAATTTCAAAAATCAGGCTAACATTCTGTGTTTTAATGATAGGCAAGTTAAAAATGTTTCAGTTATGCTGTCCGCAAAGTTGCCACTCTTCAGCCAACAGATCGCATATATATATATATATATATATATATATATATATATATATATATATATATATATATATATGTGTGTGTGTGTGTGTGTGTGTGTGTGTGTGTGTGTGTGTAACATAGCATAAAATTCTAGGTAGAAATCAGTAGCTTAACATTGAGTTATATTGCCCTTTATTTATAAAGCTCCAACAATGTATACAGCGCTTTGGTACAGAGCATAAAAAGAAAGTTACAAACAAATGTAGACAAACCTATTCAGACTAAAATATGAGGTAAAGGGCCCTCCCTGCTTGCAAGCTTACATAGTATTCTTTAATGTAGTCATTATAAGATAATTACTATTTCTCAGCCTGTGCTGTGAAAAGTGTAAAATTGCTGGAACAATATTCTCTAGAGTAATTTATGATAATTTGCTCCTATAGTGTGCTTTAAAATAATTAAGCATTGGTAGTTCATGAAGTAAGATGATAGCATGAAGGAATTAAGTATGACTTATACCATGGAATTGTATCAAAGTTGTTGAAGGTTTCACAAGCAGTTTTTTCATTGTAGTTAGTAGTTTGGAGGGACCTCCTACAGGCAATATATCTCTAAGGAATACATCTTGAATGGAAACCGACATTCTATTTGCTACATCAAAGCAGTGTGATAAGATTTTATTCCGTTTTACAATCACAATGAAATAGAAAGTAGTTTTGAAGCTGTCAGTAGCTGTGCATTAAAACCAGATGGGGTCCTGATAAACAGACTAGTAATGACAAGAGTTGGGCAAAACGAAAAAAAATCGTTTTTTTTTGTCCTCTTGGACGATTTTTTTTCCCTTTCAGTCCGAAACGAATTGCGTCCATTGCTGCATTCATTCAGGATGAAATCCATTAATAATTTTCGGTTCGTTATTTTCATTTATATGAATGGAAAATTCACCTATGTTCAAAAGTATAAGAATTTGGATGAAAGAGCCTAGTTACTACTGAATGTCATCCACAAACTAACGGAAATTTCACTTAAGCACATTGGTATAAGGTGGAGGATAAAATTCGGCTCATTTCATCTGAACTCTGATCTGTGCAATTCAACAGTTAAGTCAATTTGGCTTAATTTCAACTCAGTTTCAGATGATGTAATGCTAGTAGCATTACATACAAAGATTTAAGTCGAAATTGTGAGTGGCTTTCGGCATCCGAATGAATGAATGGACAAAGGAATTTGGTTCATTTAGCAATCGTTCATTAGGCTTTTGTTAGTTATTCATTTTCGCTATTCGTACGAATGGGCGAAAATGCTATTTTCATCCAAAAATGCATTAGTTAAAAAACAAATGCACATGTCTAGTAATTACTATGTCTGTAATGGTGAGCTAACATCATTTTGAAGCATACAGGTCTGGAGTAAGGGTTGGATATGTTATATGTACCTACATAAGTACAGAACAGAACATAGCGAGGCACTTTAACAACACCGCAGATTCTTAGAAAGCGAACGATCGTTCGCTTTCTAAGCACATGTGTGCAGCGGGCGCAGCCATTTTTAAATGGCTGCTACGATCACTCCGTGGAGTGATCGTAGCGCGCCCCTGCACATTTGGGGGGTGTTGCACAATGCCTCTACCTAGAGGCATTGTAGCAACACCGTTAGAGTAAAGAAAGCGACCGCTGGTCGCTTTCTTTACTCCATTTAGTGCATGACGTGCCAGGCACGTCACCTGTCGGCAAGTCCTCGATTTGCCGTGACGTGCCTGGCACGTCACCTGTCGTTAAGGGGTTAAGAACATTATTTTGGCATGGTACTTGTATGTGTTGATCTTTCCTGGCTAACCATAACATCATGACAAGTGATTAGTGTAACGGAAAGGCTACCCAAGGCCGGTAGCACATCTGTCCGTTGTGAAGAATCACCCCTTGTAGCCCCTGATTAAAACTCAGCATTCAACCAGCCAGTTTTTCCGGGAACCTTGCTTTTTGTACCAAAATAGCAGACAGGACCACTAGCAATTAGGTACAACAAGAATGAACCATGTATTTTTCAAACTGCACAGACTTATATACAGACAAATATGACATCATAGACATTAGTATACAATGGGGGGATGGAACTAACCACTAGGTCCTCCAATTAACTGGGTCTAGTAATACGTTGGACCCTTACACTCTAATGAGCATATTTGGCCCTTATCCCGGATGTACTTCCAGGTTGCAAACCAAATAGGAATTAATATACAATGAGTAAACCTAACTACACAGCCCACATTAAGATACAGACACATAATGAACACACCATAATCAGTTTTTACAGAAGGGCATGCAGTGGGGAAAGCCTGCTTCACACCTGACACCTCAGGATACAAAGGTGTCACAGTCAGCTACATATAGAGCACGCTCAATTAAAGTAACTTGTTAATTAAAGGACATGACTGTAAGACAGGACACTGAATGACTTACATAAAGACAATGGGTAAGGTGACATAATGACATGAGTTTGGATACAATCTTAGCCTGGGGAATGAATGGGGAAAAGGCTTGGCCCTCCCAAGGTACATATCCTAGCTGACATCCTGAGTGAGCCTGTGTTTCAAGTCCAGATTAAAACAGGGTTTTGATGGTGCCCTCAAGGTTTGTACCCCTGAACAGACAGGGTCCATAGTCCACAGGAAGTCTTCTGGCCCCCAGGGCCATCCAAGGGGCCCAGTCATGGTGGATCTCCAAATTAATTTTGTGACAGTTTTTGCCTGCTCTTTAGCAATAAGGACGTGATATAAATGGTTCTATGGATTATAAGGTCACCTGGTCACCCCCTGTATGCCTGGTCTTTTTTTCCTGTCCTACAGCCAGGACAGTATTACTTTGTAGTAATTTTTTTGGAATGTGACACCTAGTCCTGTCTTTACTGGACGTCCAGTTGTCAGTTTAGCCACTCTCTTTAGTGCAGAATCCAGTATGCTGTAAGTTTGTGCTGTTGAATACTGTCAAACTACAGTCCACTGCAGCACTAATCATGCCTTTAAGGGGTTAAATTCAAATGTCCTATCTTCCAAGACATGGCCATTTTTTCCATGCAGTGCTGAACACTATTAAGGGTTACTCGGACCAGGGCAGCGTGATCAGGTCCCCTTCAATATTCGTTGGTCATTCAGTGCTTCTCTGCCTCGCTTTTCTGTCTAGCGCCACTCAAACAATGAAGTAGAAAAGTAATACTTGAATACTTGCGAGATTTGCCTTCTCAGCCTTAAAATCTCCAAATTTGAATCTCCCTGCTGCATGTCAACTCTCAAGGATATTTTTCTTTTTAATCTCTCCCTGATGATTTCATGTTCATGTCTGCTTATTTTTTTGTCATAATGTCTCCCATTATGGCCATGAACAACATTTTTCTCCAGCAAGGAAGAGGATAAAGAAGTCTGACTCCTGAGCAGGTTGCCATAACAAAGCTTTACCTGGCAAACCCTATGCTACAAGTTTTTCTCTCTCAGGATAGAAGTCTTAGACATATTGCCACACAATGGGAATATATAAGAAACTGGAAAGACTAGCCCTTTCAGTATTCAAGAGCTTATAGACCTGGTTGGGAATACACAAGATAATCTTTTTGGAAGACTAGCCAGATAGCTGGGGCCATACTCAACAGAGGAGGTCTTGGTTTCCCCTTCTGAAACAAATGGGTCTGCAAGAACAACAGCAATTGCTTATTCCCAGGAGTCTACTTTCTCATGGTCCAATCTTGCATCCATCTAGGCAAATGCTCAAGTTGATGGCATGCCGTTGAGAAGAAGGTGCTGAAAGACAAGAGACAGCTCGACTCACATTAAAGCCAGTAAGCTTTCCATTTCTTCAATTTGTATAGACAGCTTTCACAGACTGGGCCTCTCAAGAGCAGTTCTCATTTACCTCAACATCTCTATCTAATGTTTTGTGTTTCCTGTAAAAAAAGTCTAGATCATGGATTAGGCCTTAACACTTTGAGAGTTCAGGTCTCAGCCCTTTCTGTTCCCATTAAAACCAGATGGGCTCTTGATTCTTTTATCCAAAGACTCTTCAGAGTTGATACAAAATAAAACCTCACCACGAGGTAAGCTGGGCTTCCGCTTGCTGGCAAAGTAGAATGTAGATCACTGGTAGACACCAGACAGGGTTCTCTGACTGCTGCTAACAAGCAGGGCTGTCATAAATGTGAAAAGCAAAATTGAAATAGTCGGCACTCTGGAATGCTTCAAAGATAAAGTGATATTTGTTTGTGCAAGGATCAATCCAAAAATAACTGCAAAAAATGGGAATGGACACATGTTACACGTTTCGCGTTGAGGAACAGAATCATAAGTGACATGGAGTACCATAAAAAGTACTTTTGTTAATTAATTGATTACCATCTGAACAAAGAATAGACCAAACCAAATCATTTAAAATTTTAGAGTTTTTTTTTATCACTTGAACTCTTGCTATATACACAGTTATGGAATGTCTCCAAATGTAGTACTCTGGATAAATCCTTATAGTATTCAAAGTATTTATATTATAAATGTTTTGCAAAATTGTGCGAGCATAATAGCTTTCTGTGCAGATATGGAAATTGTTATGGGGGAGTTATGGGGTTACAAATCTTTTAGATTCCAAAATTTTATAAACTGTAAGTGAATTTGAAATAGGTCAGAGTTTATTTATCATTTCTTTTTCCCCTGTACTTAGTCTGTGATATGACAATGTAGGTTGGAGGGTTATTTTTAAATTCTATAGAAAGTACTAAAGTGAAATGTAAACTGTTTAGACAAAAACATTTTTATAAATAATGTGCACTTAGAAAAAGTTCCTCCTCTTCATAATAATTTTTTTTATGGGATTTTTATATAAAATACTATTCGAAAATTATTCCAAGTGTCAACTAAATATCCGAGTTCCTTTAAGGACCTGAACATAAACTATGAATGAAGAAAATCCCAAATGATCTGTATAGGGTGCTAACAGAATTGCAAACAATTGTTAAATTAAAGGACACTTCCAATCTGAAAATGATCTGCTTTTTTCATGCATATTAAAGCTAAATTATAAAATAAAATAAAAATGCATTTATAAAAATTGTAATATCAGTATTCCAAATGTGTTTAGATTACTCATAAATCTCAATCTTGCACCTTCTATTGAACCTCCCAACCATCTCTCAACATTTGGCTGGAGTCTGGGAGGAAACAAAAATAAAATGTTTATGTGTTTGAAATATGCAAAATGCAAAGCCATCATTTGGGAGTCTTCAGTTGCATAAATATAAGTATAAAGCACACATCTGCTTTTTCCTTCAGGTGGGCAGCTAGGGTTCACCATCCTGTGCCATTCTGCTTTTTTGGTATACATTGTTTGTGAGCATTCTGGAGAGTGCTTCAGAGGGCTATGTTTGTGTGTAGTATCGCAAGTATCACTATTACCAATTTTAGCACTTTGTTTATTCGCACAAATCACTTTGTTTTTGAACAGCTAGGATTGCCAGGTCAACTAGTGTTTTCCCATATAGCTCCCCTACATAATGTAGACTGCTAATGTGTCAAGAAACAACCAATTAGCTAATTGAGGAGAGGACCCGCTGGAACTATCTTGATACCACTCTGAACAGCTATCAACTTTACATTCTGCAGGGGATGAAAAGTATAGAATATATTCAGTTTAATAGCAATAAAATAGTAGAAATTCAGAAAGTGAGATTAAGAGAGATGCCCAAGTAAGAAAATGGCAGAAAAAATAAGTTTCCTTAGCGTGATCTATAAAGAAAAGAGAGTGTTTTAAATGTGTCTGTGTTGTCTTGTTTTATGACATCACATGTGGCGTTAATTGCAAATTACACATTTCCCATTAAAAAGGCAATTCATTTGCATGTCAACAAATAGGTGATGTCATAAACAGGAGACTCTACAGACACGTTTGTCTCCTAATTCAGGCATTACATTTCTGCTAACACAATGTATAGATCATTTTTGATTATTTTTTTTATTCTAGACATTCACAGTAAAACAATGTTGAAACCTTCTTTCATTGCTTCTCTTAAATGAAACACTCCATACTGAGATACGTACCATAAAAAAATGCAATTATGTTTCAAATGCCCTGTTCCTATAACTCTGTCACCAAAGTACAAAATCTGCATTCAAATGGAAAAAATGGCAAATATAAAAGAACAACTGTTGCTATGTTGTTACTAAATGTATATGACTTAAAATGTTTTAAAATGCCTGATGTGAAAAACAATAGTAAGAATTAATTTACAGTTTTAGCAAAATGTAATGTTTATTTAATGTTTTATTTTATAGATTAAGACTCCCCCCTTTTTATTTTTTCTGGAAGACCGACGTTTCAAATGGGATACTATCACTTAATTAAGATATAGTGTATATAAGTGTAGCACATTTGCTGTGATATTTACATAACACCATGCCATTTTTGCAGACTTACAAACAAAACAAAACCGCTGAACTGCATGTATACAAAGTATTTTGACGGAAAAAGACGTGCCCAAAAATATCATAGTGGACTCGGTTCACCATAATAATATGGTGGAGTGAACTGCTGCGTGAAGGAGGGCGAAACTTGCAGTGTCATGGAGGAACACATCTCAGGCTCCTTGGAACTAACTGGGCAGCACTGCTTTGCATGGCATGAGCATGACAAAAAGAAGTCAATGTCTAGTGAGAAGTATGTAAAAATAAAATGGAGGGGCTAGAGCCTTGTGAACATGAGTGATTGGACCTCCAAAGCAGAGGAAAAAAGAACAGGAGGTTCTGGTTTGATACTACAATAATAATGCTACTCACCTATTCTTCACAGCCTACACGAATCTGTTGTTTATTGACATGGTTCACTTGGAACCTTGTTGTTGCTCTTCTGTGCTCATTATATGGTCTTATTGCTGACACTGAGTTTTATTTTCCTCATAAGTGTAAGTAATGTTAACCTTTCTGGATTTACAACTCCCTACTGCACCATGGTTGCTCCATAGATGCCAAATAAAATTTTAGAAAATTGCAGCCATGGGCCTAGGCTTTTAATTTTTGTTTTTGCAGGCCTTGTTATATTGTGATTATATTTTAATAATTTGACTTGTACAATAACTGAGAACAAAATCATGCCTATATATTGTACAGGTTGAGTTGATTATTTCAGTTCAAGTAGGTTCTCACTCCTTAGAGTGAATATAAGTTTCTGAGCAAGGGGACAGGGAAGAATTCAAAAGAACGGAAGACATTTTCTTATTGGTCACTTTATTGAAATAGACACCAATGGGAATGTGAACGTGCATTTAAATTAATTATAAACTGTTTTCTTTCAAGTTCATTTCAACTGGTCGCTATGAAATAGAACACAGCAGGATTTTATCTACCAACAGATTGTGGTCAAATGCAGAGTTCACACTGATTTTGGGTTGTGGATTTTTCATTATAACCTCGAATGTGAACTTTGGGTCTTGCACACCGACTGCATGAGGTATAACAAAAACTAAACAAATAAGGTTAAATATGAGTTAATTCTAAAGACCTGGGGTGCTTTCAACAGGTTTGTATATTTAAAAAAAAAGCAAGTACTACAGTTGCATTAATCCCTTCGCGACAATGGACGTGTCAGGCACATCCTGTCAGTAACTCTGTTCCCTACAATGGACGTGCCTGGCACGTCCTGTGGTGAAACAAGCAGTTTTCACGATCAACAATTGCAAAAACTGCTTTAACGCCCTTTCTGGGTCACCCACGATTGCCCCACGGAGCAATCGAGGGCACCATATTGACGGAGCAGCATGCTGACGGAGGGCTATGCCCTCTTGTGGTCAGAGTTTCGGAAGTGAGAGAAAATGCACTTTTCCTTCACTCTGAATATGGTTCTTGACTGCCCCTAGAGGCAGCAAGCAACATTGCAATGTAAAAAAAAAAAAAAAGATTGAATTAGCTTAAAACTAGTATTATGGTTAGATTAGCTCATAGGGTTAAAATTAAATTAAAATTAAAATATATTAAGGGATAGCATAAGGGTTAGAGTTGGGGTTAAATTTTGTGTTAGGGTTAAATTTTGGGTTCAGGTCAAAAGGTCAATATAGGAAAAAAACAAAACACTATTTTTGTTTTTTGCCCCATAACTTGCAAAGAAATACTGAAAAATATGGAAACATGCATAATTCTGAACTCGGGACAACATTTAGAAACTATTTAGATGGGGTCTTTTTTTAATGATTGTATTTGTGTAAACTATATTTTAGGTCAAAGTTAGAAAAAGTGGGGGGTATTAAATTTTTCATCATATTTTATGATTTTTTTGTAGTAAATTATAAGATATGATGAACATAATGGTATCTAATGAAAGCCCTTCTTATGATGATAAAAACAACATATAATTTCTGTGGGTACAGTATGTGAGAAAGAAAATTACAGCTAAACACAAACACTCCAGAAATGTCAAAACAGTATTGTCACCAAGGGAAAGTCAAGGTAAAATGTCTTGTCACTAAGGGTTAAATGTTTCAAATTAATATTGTCATATATTAAAATGTTTAATAATGTATTGCAAAATAGTAGCACCTCTAGTAAAGTAGACATTAAACAATAAAACTGGGTCTATGTACATATTTATTTCTCAACTATTAATAACATTACTATTGAACCAATTGTATTGCTTTAACAATTGAAGTACTATGTAGGTCAACAATGTATTGCTCAGCACTGTGGCACTCCAAGGTAATAAACAATTATTGTATTACCATATGGTGATGTATTCATAGTTTAAGTCAGAATGTATGGACATTCAGTGGGTGAATTTACTATTTTTTTCTGGTGTGAATAGGTAAAATGGCAGCTTTTAGAAACAACTAATGCAGTTTTCATCACAACAGACCATGGATGCCCTAATATTTTTTTCTAACTTCAGTCCTACATAAATAATGCAGCTGACAAACCTAATTGAGTAATTTTGTGTTCAAACATGTGCAGTGGGCTGAACGGAAGCCATGAAATTATATCCTAATCAAATACAAAAGTTTATTGCAAAAATCTGTGAGTGTCGGCAGCTTAATCCCTTTTAATGCTTCACTGCAAGAGAAAATCTGCTCAGTACGGTCTTCAAGAAAGAAAGATGGCTTTCTTCATGACTACTTCTTAAAGACACCATGCAGATCTAATGTTACATTTGCTCATGTAATCTCTTTTAAATCATTTGAAGATATCCATCCATCTTGTCATGACTCCTTCGAATGAAATCTGTCATTGTTCTTCTCAGAAGATATGCATCTGACCCATTGATTAGTATTGATCTTAGAGAGAGCCTTTTATCACATGTATCACTGCACGTTATGGCTGGCTACATTTCAGTTGCATTGGCATCTATGTATGGACACAGAGAACGACAGTGTGTGACCTTCTACTAGAGAAATATAATTCAATATAGCCCATACCAGTAAAACAAAGTATATGGCTATAATGTCCTCGTTCATCACTCATTGTAACACAGCATGTCCTTATGATTTGAAGTAGAATGCTATAGTATACTATATAGGCTATTGTATAGTGTATATGTCTACATATTGTGTGTATTATTAGAAAGACACAGAAACATAGATCTAATTAAATGTATATGTACACACAAAAAGATATTTCTACATACACACTGGTAGTAAAGCCATTAAATATCCTCATTTTACTTATGTGTTAAGAGAATTAAACATACTAATTGGTGTTTATGCAACAGTATTTCTTTTTATCAAATACCCTCACATTTTGCCAAATGTCGTTTGCAAAGTTTTGAACTGACTGAGAAAGCCAGACATTTAAAAAGAATAATTCACAGAGCTGGGAGGCAGTGTTTAAATTACCCACAGTTATAAATGCAGTATCCACAGAAGCAAAACAACTACTGCAATAAGCTTATCATTTAAGAAGCATTTTTTTTTTTTAAAGAGGGATGTGTGGTAACTATACTAACAAGGTAACAAAGTAGCATAGTAATTTAGGTAGAAAAAAGGCACTAGACCATCAAGTTCAACCCTTCTATCTATCATTCCCGCTTTTGATCCAAAAGAAGGCAATGAAGCTATTTCGAAATTTGCCTCCAAGGGGAAAAAAATCCTTCTTGATTCCAAAGGGAAACCATATTTCATCTTGGATCAATGAGCTCTATTATTAATGTTTATTCTATTATTAACAGTCCTATATGTTCTGCTTTTCTAAAATAAAAAAAAACATCCAGACAATTTTCAAATGCATCTATTGTAGTTTATAGCTCCATAACTTTATTGTCCTTACCATAAAGAATCCCTTCCTTTGTTGGCTATGAAATCTTTGCTCTTCCAGTCTCAGGGGGTGACCTCTTGATCTTTGTACATTTCTGTTAACGAACAGATCACTGGAGAGCTCTTTTTATTGGCCCTGCACATATTTATATAATGTTTCTCATATGCCTTTTGAGACGCCTTTATTCTAAAATTATTTTTTATATACATATTTAAATATATATTTTTTATATACATATATTTTTTCTTAAACATTACTGGTAATATTATATTTTTTCTAACCCCCTTTATATATATATAGTTGTTTATTTGTTCTGCTCTCCTTAATTTTGGAGGAGTATGTACATTTATACCATCAGATTTTAACATATGGACGCCTGTTAATGGTATAATGTTTCGAAACACCTAAAAAATGGACTTTAAAACACCTCCCCCATGTCTCTTCCCTGCTATATGACATACTGCCAATAAAGCCAATCATATGGCCGAAATCTCACGAGATCTCGTCAGAAGTCTCACTATGCGACGGAGGTGAGACGACATCACGAAGAGACAAACCCGGAAGTGAACTAGCGTGAATATTTAAAGACCACACATCAGTACATGAATCACACGCCAGGAGGAAGCCTCAGGAAGGCGAAACGCCTAGCGTGATTCAATGTACTGCGGACCTTTCATTATTTTATACAGTTTTTCTTGTCATTTTATCCTGTTCTTTGGAATATTGCCTCCACTTGGATTTTACTACTAGCGTGGGACCTGCTTTTTGGACCATCGCCTGTGACCATCTCTTGTGCTGCATATCTCCATTTTAGATGTAAGCTACCTTATTGCTTTATTAAAATCTTGTATTTTACCACATATTTATGGTTTTCTTCATCTATTCCTACACCATACATCCACTGGATGAGGAGCAAGAGGACCATACAAGAAGCCACAGATAAGATTTTCTCCTTCTTTTGTTTGTGAGTGCACTAGTTTACCTGCACAGATTTCTCCATATCTAGACTATATTACACTATGGTCTTTGTGTTTTTTCTGTCTTTTTGAAAATATTGATTGAACATCGTCATATAAGAGTGACCTACTATAAGGCAATTATCAGATTTCCTGTATTTCACTGGTGTTTGTCACATAGCGCACCTACCACCTTGTTTTGTATTTATTGTATGTCTTTCACGTGTGTTTTACAGAGAAATACATAGGCTGGTGCTGCTGTGATACATATTAAGCGCTGGTCTTTCTCCACTTGTCACTTTATTCTAACGTATATACATTTTTTAAGTCTCTCTTCATAACTAAGATCCTCCAATCTATCTTATTAATTTATTAGCCCTCCTTTGCAATTTTTCTAGTTCCATAACATATCCAAGGTGGGGTCATATTATTGATTTGTAAAGAGGCAACTTGTATCCTCCTCCTGTGGATCTATACCTAATTTAATACATGCAAATATCTTATTAGTCCTTGCAACTGCTGACTGGCATTGAGCAATGTTGCCAAGTCTGTTATCTACAATTATTCCTAAATCGTTTTCATTAGTAGTTTTTCCCAGGGAAATACCATTTAAAATATTTGGTGCTTTGTTATTATTTTTCAAATAATGCATAACTTTATATTTGTCAAAATTGAACCTCATTTGTCACTTAATTGCTCAGTCCCCCACTCTGTCCAAATCTTCCTGTAAAGAACACACATCAAGATTATTCTGTATTACTTTACCTAATTTAGTGTCATCAGCAAACACTGAGACATGGCTCTCAACACAACTTGGGAGATCATTAATAAATAAATTAAAAAGAAAAGGGCCTAAAACAGACCACTGAGGTACTCCGCCTTAATACCCTGTTCCAATTTGAGGATTTTCCATTTACAACAACCCTCTGCATTCTATCTTTTAGCCAATTTTCAATCGAAATACATACATTTGCCCCCAAACCTATTTCTCTCAAACCTTTTTTTTGGAACTGTATCAAATGCTTTAGCAAAGTCTAAATAGATCACTTCTTTTGGTGCATTTAGCTTTTCTTCCATTTATATACTTATAATAAAATTGAGGGTTAGTTTTACTCACCTAAGCAAATCTTTTCTCATTTTCCAATTTAGCCATTTTAATTGCCCTTTTGCAGGTTGCATATTTGTTGGCATATTTGTACTCTATAAATGATAATGCTGATCCCTTGCTTTTATAATATTTGAATGCCATTTTCTTGTTGTGTATTTCCTGTTTCAAGTTACGGGTAAGCCACATTGGTTTTGATTTGTGTCTTTTGTATTTGTTTCCCAAAGGTATAGATGGGAGGGTGTCTTCTGTGTTTAGTCCAGAAAACAATCCTTCCCAGTCTGCATGTTTAATCGGTGCCCTTAGTCCATCAAAGTTGGCCCTTCTAAAATTAAGTGTTTTGATGGAGTAGTTACCAATTTGCTTTTTTGTATTAATCTCAAACGAAACCATGATATGGTCACTATTACCCAAGTGTTCTCTTACTTGGATGTTTGAGAAAAGCTCCTCATTGTTTGTTAATACCAAACAAGGCTTCCATTCTAGTTGGGGTGTCAAGTAATTGTGCCATAAATGTGTTATTAAGCAGGTTCAGAAACTTGTTGCCCTTAGCGGAACTAGTTGTGCCACAATTCCAATCTATATCAGGGTAATTAAAATCTCCCATGATTAAAACTTCCTTCATTGCATCTTTTTCAATTTAAAATAAAAGAAGATCTTATCAATCAATGCTAATATTTGGTGGCTTGTAACATACACCTACAAGTAATGTGCAACTCTTTTTGTGTCTATGATAATCTCCACCCACAGTGTCGCCACATCAGTTCCAGTTTCATCATGCACACCTTCTTTGATACTGGGCTTTAATTTAGAATTTACATATAGACAAATCTCTCCCCCTTTTCTATTTACTCTGTCCTTTCTAAACAGTCATGGGTCTCATCCCACCACGTTTCTGTGATACCAATTAAATCATACTGTTCAGCAATTACCAGTATTTCCAGCTCACCCATTTTGTTTGTCAAGCTTCTTGCATTTGCTAAAAGACATTTAAGTTTACTACCCATTTTCTGTTTAGTTGACAAACACTTTATGCCTGCAGGTTTAATTGTATGTACCTCCCTATGATCTATGTTATCCCCACCACTGCTTTCCTCCTTTCCTATAGCTAGACCCACTTTCTAATCTACTAGCTACCATTGCTCCATTTTGATCTTGACCCTCCCCCAGAGCCTAGTTGAAAAGCTCATCCAATTTTACCCAATCTGCAATATCTATATTTTCTATTAGGTCTTTGATAACCGCAATTGGTAAACATGGTAGTATTTTATCCTTCATTCCCACTTTTTTTTAAAACTCATACCAATATTTTAAAATGTGTTTTAATGCAGTACTATCGGTACTGATCAACACCCCTTCAATTTTACTGGGCCTAACCCAGATCTCAGCTCTCTGACCCCTTGCTGCTTATTTATTTCATATTTATACCAGTCTTCCTGATGCGCTTTTTCATTCTGGGACAAAATTGCTTGTGGTAGCAATGCTGCACCCCTCACAGTCCTGTATATCAGGCATTCCCAGTCCCCGTCTTGCATTTTCCTACTGAGCAATGTTCTACTCAATCTGGGTTTCTTTGATGCCTGTTTAAAACTATTAAACATAGCTTGGACCATGGCTATCCATGGGGCTGGAATTCTGAAAGGGATCATTCTAAAGACATAAGTAAAACTCGGTAGCACAAATAAGCATACCTCGTTCTCCCTAACCAGGAGATCTATAATGTCTTCCATGACTTAAATGAGCGACTTGTGTCTCTCATCAATGGTAGAAGGTTGGTTTCAAGAGAAGATGCTGGATCTAGTAGTTCTGATCGCCAGATATGTAAAATAATCCTTAAACCACACGAAGCCAAATTAACCAATATATTCTTTCTGCTGTTCACTCAGATTCAATCCCATAGCTACTGACTTTGTGTGATTCAGTTTATACCCATTTTCTTTTTAGTTGACAAACACTTTATGCCTGCAGGTTTATTTGTATGTACCTCCCTATGATCTATGTTAACCCCACCAGTGCTTTCCTCCTCCTTTCCCATAGGTACACATTCCAATCTACTCCAGCTTCCATTGCTCCATTTTGATCTCGACCCCCCCCCCCAGAGCCTAGTTTAAAAGCTCATCCAACCCTCTAGCCATCCTCTACCCTAATACTGCAGCCCCCTCATCATTGAGGTGCAGTCCATCCCGTCCATAGCGTCTGTAGCTGACTGCAAAGTCTGCCCAGTGCTCCAAGAACCCAAATCCCTCTTGCTTACACCACCTTCGCATCCACGCATTAGTCTCCCTAAGATCCCGTTGTCTCCCTGATGTAGCGTGTGATACTGGTAATATTTCAGAGAACATTACCTTGAAGGTCCTTTCCTTCAGCTTATTTCCTAGTAATAATAAATTGCACAATTTCACAACATGTAATTCACACACACACACACACACATATATACTTACAGGACCTAAAGCATCTGCTGCTAACATCTTGGTGCTTGATACCACAGCACACCTTCAGTGGTCTAGTGGAGTCCATGCCTCAATGACTCAGGGCTGCTTTGGTGGTAAAAGTGGACACACACAATTTTAGACAGGCAGTCATAATGTTATGGCTCATTGGTGTATATAAAGATTATTCTTACACTTGTTTGCACACCCTGACATTGTTACGCACTGATTAGTTCCATATGGCCTGAGTTGGCATTGCACATTTAAAAACAATCGAGGCATAAATATTAAATACCGTATTTGCTCGAATATAAGATGACCCTGATTCTAAGACGACCCCCCAACTTTTTAATATTCAGTGAGAAAAAAAAGAAAAAGCCTGAATATAAGACTACACTGTAGGAAAAAAGCTTTTCTCGTCTTATATTCGGGCACATACGGTAGTTGGGAGCATGTGAAAAAAAGGTAAAACAGGGATAAAGGGTGTTATTCTTTCAAAGTGAATTAGTTAAAAACGTGATTAAATGCAACTTAGACTCCTTGTGTCCCTTCAATAAAACATAGCAACCAACTGAGGACTGAGGGCAAGTTAACCAAGCCAGTTGGGCATCTCCTAAATAAGCCCGCTGTCCATTTATAATACAGAGTTAAATATTTAAGAATTCAATATTTTATTATTGCATTATGCAGGGCCAAGTCTATTCCTACAGAAGGAATATACCAGATCTCACAAAAAAACATAGTTAAGTCACTGAGGTGAAATGTTTAGCTCAACTCACCAGCAACTCACCTTTTAGTGAATGGACCACACTATGAGGCTCAATTGTATAGATAGTACATATTGCATGTACTTATTTTTTACAGAGTGCAAGTTATGGTGCAAAAAAGTGTATATTTAGTGCCAATAATATTACATTGCTTTTACCCTTTAGAGTGGGAACACAGGACAGCAGGGAGGGTGTGTGTGTGAGAGTGTGTGTATTTGTGCAGGGAAGAGGAAGCAGCATTTAATTGTTGGACCCAAGGAGAACAATGTCTTGGGTCGGCCATTTATAGTAAACACGGAAAATCAGCACAAACTATTTCTTCATTCGAGTGTCACATGACTACAGACTAGACTTAACCACACCCGGTGAAAACATAAGTGGGACAACATTTTGCACAATTAAATAATTTATGTCAGGATCCAGGAACTTAAATGTGATAAGATGCTACTTATATTTAGTTATAATTGTGGTTTATTTAGCAAAGCAGACAGAACTTTGCAATTGACAAGTATGTATAAGCAAAAGTATAATCAAATATATAAGTTAATCGATTCATCATAAAGATCTTCTGTCTTTTTCAGCATGTCTATCCAAATCGATAACATAGATGACATAACAGATGCTTATCTATTCATCCACCCCCAAACGGTGATGTATGCTTAACGTGGGGGCAGTATGAAAAACACTGTGAGAGAGTGATGTCATATTTTGGAGGCTGGAGAAAAGTAAACCCTCCTGCTTATGCCGCCATCCCTATTTTCTCATACATTTCAGAAACGTATGCCTTGATAAAACAAAAAATACACATTTGCTAGAAATCTATACATTTGCTAGTCATTTTTACAGCACAGGTCCACTTTAAACCTTCTATCCCACCATGCTTTTTGCTCTCTTTTCTCTTTTGTTATAATTGACCTTTCTATATTTTTATACACCACATGTTTGCTTGATACTGCCATTGCTATAGAATAGGTTAATAGAATGGGATGCAATGTATTCCCTGACATTGTATAACAATGATCTCATTCCTGACACTGAGAAGTAAAAAAGGAACTTGAAATGTATAAATAGTAAAGTTTTCAAAGTGTGAAGTTCAAAAGTACCACGTCATCATGCTTTTGAACACTTGAATCTAACTCATTTTGTGTGGTTATCAGACTCCCAGCTAATCCCTTGTTAGAGAGACTCAGCTCATAGAGGTTGAAACCAGCGTGATGAAAAAGAATCTGTGCAAACTCTATTGTAGCTCTGCACACCCAATGTCTATAAATTATTCAGTTTCTTTGGAGATAGGGTTTAAAAGATTAAGCATTGAGGGGACTGGGTTTATAGAGTGATATGTTCAGTCGGCACTGAAACAAACTAAACTTTCTACTGGAAAATGCTACATCTTTGTTCCCATTTGAAAACCTTTGTTTAATGTGAGCTGGTATACAATCCAGAATGAGCAACACATTCTCTTTTCCACCGTGACATTGTGAGCCATTACTGCTAATATATATTACATTTACTCTAAACTACCAGTAGATAATGTAGACCATTAACATATGTCAGAAATGAAATATCCAAAATATATAACATTTCCATAAATATTTTTTGTACAGGATAAATATAAACATTTTTCTTCACTAGTGACTGTAATGCCGTGTTTTTCTGTTAACCCCTGTTATTGCATTTTCTTTTATTAGCCATTAGGACTGCATTTTTTATGAATATGTATGTGGGTAGAGGCTTAGGCATAGGGTGTATGCTATAAAGCCGAGGGCTCTGGCTGCAGCACCGATGTACACATCATAGATCACCTTCCCCCTCTGTTGACTGGAGTTTGGACACGCACTTATTTTTAAACACAGCTTTACTGCTGCCTTCCATATATCTAAGATTCTGATGTTACAACATACAATATCCAAGATTATCCCTCTTACACATGGTCACACTGTATTCTGGGAGCACTGTCAGCACACGGCAGGTTCCAGGCCCACTCTGTCTCAGCTGAGACACAGCAGAGAGTAAACCCTTGTGTATCTATTGAGGTTTACTCTGGACGAGCAGGACATATTTTTATCTTAGGAAGTAAGGCTTTAAAAAATGTTTAGTTGCAGTTTAAGTGACATGCATCATTATATGACATTTAGCATTTGGATTATTGTGAACTTCAACTAGCTGCAATGGTTTTGTTTGTTAAAGAAAGATTATTTGACTAGCAGAAAAAATGTTAATACAACGATGACAAACACTCTATACTTCAGCTCATGCACATTTTCTGAACACAGCAGTGACACAAAAACATTAACATTTAATGATCTAGAATATCCTTATTCATCCATCAAGAATGATTTGTTGGCATAGTTTGACATGTTTCAAGCTAGAGAGGTAGTTTTTTTTAATTAAGCGCTTTCTACTGTAAATGATTATACCACTCACACAGTGCTTACCCATGTATCTGGATGATGTTGTATACTTGGCTCAATATCCCCTAAAACTTTATGACTATAGTTAGTGTTCCTGATGTGAGCACACGGTCTCTGGGTATCAGGAATAAAGTGCATTGGAGTTTCAAGGAAAAGTGATAAACGGAATACGTATGGAATAAATGTTTGACTTATATGATTTTTAAATCTGTTTATTTATAATATAAAAATGTATTATGGAAAAAAAAGATTAATACATGAACAAGGGCAGTATGAACATTTCATACGCAATCTTCTTAGGACAGGGTGGTCATATATGATATTTTTATATTTAAAAATATGTCTAATATGATTTTGAGCTGTTAGAGACTAAACTTGACATAGGAGTAGTATATGCCTGGACATAGTTATCCAACACTTTTACAAAAATAGACACCAATGTTGGGTGAAAATGGCCACAGCTTTGTGTTGTACAAAAATGTAATTGCCCTTACATCAGGGATAACACCCCTTTACTTATAGGGGTGTTGGGTAAAAATGGCCACAGCTTTAATTAGTTTTACAAAAAAGTAATTGCCATAACAAAACAGGAATAATCCACCATGGCAGTGACCCCCAAAATGATAAAAAGATAACATAATAAATATATAAATTATTTGCAGTAACATGTTTAGATGAAACGTAACATTTTACAAGAAGGGTATACCAAGTTTTTCTTAGCCACCGGTTAGCTTGATACTTTATTCCAAGTGTTACCTAAAAATGAACTAAAAAAGTGCTTAAAACACATACCTTCCAACTATTTTACCCTGTAGCTCCACCTCAGGCGATCCACTGACCCCCTCATGCCGGATGAGCCCAGCCTCCACACACAGAAACAATGCTCTCTCCAACCCAATTTGTAAACCAAAGTTCAGTAACTCCGGGTCCACTCATAGAAGTGCACTTTTTATCCTTGTGAAAATCACCCAAAAGCAATTTCTCTAGCTCCCAATACCTGACAACTATTCACTCATGAGTCCTGATGAAACATTAACTTATTAGCCTTACCGCAACATTTCCTTATGTGCTGGAATTATCTCTGACCAAACCACCTTGACACTTGGAGCCCAAGTCTGGAATCTCAGAATATCTCGCTTTGTCTAACTCGTGCTGCGGAATATGCCCCAAATTATTCCACTCAGAGGAGAATAAAATGAGGCACTTTCCCTTTAACCATCAATTGAAAAAAACTGAAACCTGACATCATTTTTAATAATGCAACGGCTGACTGTGAGATGGGTCCCTTCTGTAGGTTACCTGAGATGGGTCCCTTCTGTAGGTAACCTGCTCTTCCAAACCCAAGACAACATGTTTACCCCCTGATAGAGTTATACAAACAAAGAGGGCTCAAAAGGGTACTCTATTTGTATTCTTTAATCAAAGGATTTCCATTTAAAATGCCTACACATGATACAATATTTCAATTGAACATAACTTGATTTTATTATTGTCAGCTGTCCCTTCAATATGAATTACAAATGAGGGAAATTGTAATTTTCTCTAAAGCATTGTATTTTGCAAAGTTTTTTTCTAAATGCAGTGTCTTCTTCCTGACAAATACATCTACACCAAATTGCTTTCTGTAATAGCAGGATGAAGAAAGAACAGCCACTTATCAGTTTGTTAAACCTAAAAAAGAAGACAAGCGCATGCATTTTGAGGACCAAACTAATTATAAAACTGTCTGTCAGATCTTACAATTGGTGTTTCAAGAAGTATTTGGCCATTGCATCCATTTGCATTTGTGTGGGTCACCTTTTATTTCACTATGCTTTTGTGTATATAATGCTTATTATATGCCAAAACAGCAGGGTAGTTATTCCTTTTTTTTATTTATAGTTCTTTTTATTACATTTATAAAAGACAATACAAACAAAGAAGACATAGGCAGAATATCATACATCACAACATACGCAGCATATCCCAGCGAACACATAAAAACCTTCATATTCCATGATTCAGTCCACTAATATAAGATATGCATTACATACATAAGAAATACAATATATACAACAAGAACATCCTCTGGCGAGGCAGCACAGTGGGGGGGAGGCCAGGCAACCCCTACCTCTATATGCCCATGGGGAAAATCCACAGTCCAGGGATGCACCCTCTCTCGACTTCAGAAATCTTATTTATCCAACTATCCCATCTAACATTTTTATCCGGGTGTACTGTTTGATGGGCTATAATGCCCTTCTCCATTTTTAATTGGTACAGCAGTTGACCTCTAATTTCTGTTCAGCCTGGAACTAGCATTGATTTCGATTTCCTTGTAATTGAAATCTTTACTGCCATTATTAGGTGTACAATAAAAGTGTATCTTTCTCCATCTAGAAAGAGGTAGTTATTCTCTACCTCTTCAAGGGTAGTTATTCCTAAACTACAACTTTTATATAATTAGGTGCAATTCTATAAATCTATAAACTGTCAGTGGATTTACTATTTTCATTTGCAAGTTTAAGTCTAATGAGTACTGAAGCTGAATTTAGGTTTTACTCAAGGCTTCTGAGTTTCTCCTCTTAGTGAAACTTTCTTTTTTAGATAACAGTCTAAGCCAACTGATATCTTCAAAACAACTCTATGATATCTAGAAGAGCAATAGAACTCAGCTCCTCCACCTTGACTGTTTTCACAGAATTAGGAGTTTAATATATATATTTATCTGCAAAAATCTTTAGCAGCCTAACTCACCGTCTTACCCTGCTATACATTGTTTTGACTCCTAATCAAAGAGATATTTTTGAAAATGTGCCTTGTAGTACATCAATAACTATCAGAAAAGATAAGTATATTTAAGTCTACAATGACACAGATGGGTTTTTTTTTAAAGAGGCACTTCATTTTTACTTGGGCTTCCACTATAAGCTCAAGTGGAAAAATACAGTGGCTCTAATATGAGAATATTTAAGATCCATGCCTTTTTATCTTCTGACCAGCAGTCCCCATGATTCCCTGCTAATGCAGAAAGATACCATTATTTTCGTATATAATAAATACAATGGCCCCTAACATGGTGCCCTGTACTAAATATATGTAAAAACAAGAGTTTCTCTCGGAGAGAGACAGCCATGACTTGTCAGATGCAGAGATGAGCAACCACTCTGATACACTAAGATGGCCTTGATGCTAAGGCAACAAAATTATAGCGCTTTCTTCACCAGTTGAGAAGAATGTCTTTCTGTGAACTTTTGTATTCTTTTACTTTGTGCTAACTGTTTGCACCAGTCTTTCAAATGCATTAAAATATTGCTTAGGTGCCAATTTTGGAAGTAATCTTGTTGCATTCCTTTCGGAAGATATCAACTCCTACTGTTGTGCTTTTCTGTTGTGCAGTCCATGCCACTGATAATTTCAAATAGATTCTACATGAAAGTCCAAAGTAAATATTTAGCAAACCGCTAAGAAAAGTATTTATTGTTTTTTTAAAATGAGGTTGTTTAGACTATAATGCAAAGTGGATTTCATTACATCTAGGGCACTAAAAAAACAGATGTCAGGGCCTTTACCAGGTCAGGTAGGAGTGCCAGTGCAGGGACAGAGAAGGTGTCTGGTTGCATGTTGTTATTCATTGTGCAGGGTGAGAACAGATATAGAAGCAAAGAGATAAAGATTGGAATAAAGACTGAAGTAGAGACAAAAGGAACTTGAGCAAAGAACTGCAGTATAAACAAAGAGCTTTAGCAGGGACTACGCAGGAACACCCTAGAGAGGGTAAGGTCAGAGAAGGGTAACTAAGCAGGAACACCCTAGAGAGGGTGAGGTCTGAGAAGGGTAACTAAGCAGGAACACCCTAGAGAGGTTGAGGTCTGAGAAGAATAACTAAGCAGGAATACCCTAGAGAGGGTGATGGCTGAGAAGGGCAACTAAACAGAGGAAACACCTTAGAGAGGGTGAGTAAACAGGAGAAACACCCTAGAGATGGTGACTAAGCAGAACCACCCGACAGAGTGTGACTAAGCAGGAACACCCATGGGAGGGTGATTAAGCAGGAACACCCAAGAGAGGGTGACCACGCAGGAACACCCAAGAGAGGGGGACTAAGCAGGAGTGACTTTATGGGAGCAACTTAGCTGGAGAAATATTGCTGTAGACAAAGGGCTGGTTGAGCTGTCCAGGCTCAGTCTCCTAGTTTCTGGACGGGGTCATAATTCAAATGAGCTTTAAACAGAGGATCAGGAACAGAAGCACTAGCTCTCAGAAGTCAGGCATCCAACTTCAATGCAAAAGCATTGTTTGCAATAGACAGGAAGTATTTAACAGGGGTGTGCTGCAAAAGGTAACGAGCCCTCCTAACACCAACAGAGGGGAAGTAATACATGAAAACAAAGGTAGGGCAGCCTCTAGAGGAGGAAGGATATATAAGCACAACATTTAGGACTTTTAAATACATTGTTTCAGGGCATTTCTATTAGGAGAAAATGTACAATGTTTGCATTGTAAAACTGTTCTAGAAATGATTAGAGCCTAGAAAGGATATATTTTGATTGATCATGTCAGCCAATCATATGCCTTCAATCCCAGCTTCCCCATTGGCTGGGTTTTGAAATCAGCACCAAGGTGGTTTGGTCATAGATAATCTCAGTAGGGATGTAAGGGACCAGGAAGCTATAAGGAAATGTTGTGTCAAGGCTTATAAGTTAATGGTAAGTTTCATCAGTTCTCATGAGTGAGTAGTTGTCAGGCATTGGAAGATAGAAAAATTGCTTCTGATTGATTTTTCCAGGGACAGGGTGCACTTCATTAAGGTGTGCCTGGAGTTACTCAACTTTAGTTTCCAAATTGGGTTGGAGCCCAGACCCCAGGGGGAATGTTTCTGGTCCGCTCACAGTCCTGTTTCCAGTCCAGTCACCATGGAAATCAATGGAATATTCTACTAAAACTATCACGTTTAGAATGTTGGCCCAGAAATTAGTTTTATTTTTTTAGATGCATTAGGATAAATGCAATCTGTCTGCCTGCGTTTAAAGTGCAAATAGACACCCCACTTACTAAAGTTTTTTTTTTTTAATTCTCTTACAAATGTTGCAATTAGCATTTTCATTTTAATGCCTTAGAAAGCATGAAAAGCATATTTAGGTAAATGTGCTAATTATGTCTCTGTAAACAGCCATATGTTCTTATGTCCCCTGAAACTTCAAGAGATTTTTAGACACACAGACATGCTGTATATAGAAAATTAGCAAGCAGAGCTCTTTGAAATATTGCTTTGTTGTTATCCTAGCATAGACCTCAATAAGAATCCGTATTTCACTTAATGAGGGGTTATATGAACTTTGTTCTTATTAATCTTTCTACAGAAGCTGAAAATCCTCATAAAATCAGGAGAATACAGGCACTATTTTTACATTCATGATGATGTGTAAATAGCTAAGCAAATAGCTAAGTATATACTGTTTATCAGATGGTTTGCCTCTTTAAGTGTTTGTGAAGTAAATATAGCTGGTTCAGTAAATAGCAATCTGGGGAAAATTACACTGGAATTTCATTTTCTTAAATTCTTGAGTTCCTAATAATCATTATAGTTAGAAATCAAACCATTTGTTAATTTTTTTCAAAATACATTACACGTCTGAGTAAAAAAGTGTGCTACCATAACAGAAACTTATAAACTAATAAAAAAGGACTTCTAAATCTGTTTTTATTCTTGGCATAATCTGAAAGGTAACACTTCTTTTTTATTTTATTTTTTTTCTTTATTTTCCTTATTCAAAATTACAAAAAGAGTAGAAAACATTACATGACATATAAGACAACCGAGAAGAGGACAAAACGTAAAAAAAAAAAACGTAAAAAAAACAAAATAAAACAGACGCCTAGAAAGAAAAACACACTTGCAGGCAGAGACTGAGGTGAGAAGGGATCGGAAGATCCCCCTCACCTTCTCTGCCTGCCTGCCAGGCTGCACGGGGAGCCAAACAGGCAGCACAGAGAAACCTCCGTTCTGCCTGTTCGGCATCCCATGCAGTCTGACATGGAAGTGCCGACAAGTCACGTGACCGGCGCGCTGACATCATACGCGCGCCGGGTCACGTGACCTGTCAGCACAACCACCGGGAAGCCGAACAGGCAGCATGGAGAAGACCATGCTGCCTGCCACTAGCCACCAGGGAAAGGTAAGTGCTGGGGAGATGGGGGGCACATTGGCTAGGGCTTAGTAAATGGCAAATAACACTGGCATATTACTGGGCAAATTGGCTGGGGAACATTAAATGCAAAATAACACAGGCATATTACTGGGCAAATTAGCAGGGGCATATTAAATGGCAAATAACACTGGCATATTACTGGGAAAATTAGCAGGGGCATATTAAATGGCAAATAACACTGGCATATTACTGGGCAAATTAGCAGGGGCATATTAAATGGCAAATAACACTGGAATATTATTGGACAAATTGGCTGGGGCATATTAAATGGCAACTAACACTGGAATATTATTGGGCAAATTGGCTGGGGAACATTAAATGCAAAATAATACTGCCATATTACTGGGCAAATTAGCAGGGGCATATTAAATGGCAAATAACACTGAAATATTATTGGGCAAATTGGCTGGGGCATATTAAATGGCAAATAACACAAATATTATTTCGGCAAATTGGCTGGGGCATATTAAATGGCAAATAACACTAGAATATTACTGGGAAAATTGGCTGGGGTATATTAAATGGCAAATAACACTGGCATATTATTGGGCAAATTAGCAGTGGCATATTAAATGGAAAATAACACGAATATTATTGGGCAAATTGACTGGGGCATATTAAATGGCAAATAACACTGGAATATTATTGGGCAAATTGGCTGGGGCATATTAAATGGCAACTAACACTGGCTTATTATTGGGCAAATTGGCTGGGGCATATTAAATGGCAACTAACACTGGCATATTATTGTGCAAATTGGCTGGGGCATTTTAATGGAAAAATAATACTTGCATATTTTTGGGCAAATTGTCTGGGGCATTTTAATGGCAAATAACATTGGCAATGTGAATGTAATGGGTTGATGGAGGCATGTAAATGGGGTGATGGGGCATGTCCTTGGTGTGCAACATGGGTTATGATTCATGTCGTGGGTGTGCATCGTGGGTAGGGGGGGGTGCCCAAATTTTGTCTGCCTAGGGCAGCACAAAACCAAGATACACCACTGGGGGGGGAGAGGAGAGGACACTGATGGGGTTTCAGAGGAGAGAACACTGATGGGAGGGGAGAGAGAAGAGAACACTGATGGGGGAGAGAGAGGAGAGAACACGTATGGGGGAGAAGAGAGAACACTGAAGGGAGGAGAAGAGAGAACACTGACGGTGGGGGAGAAAGGAGAGAACACAGACGAGGGAGAGGAGGAAAAGAGATAGCTATTGGGAAGAGGAGAGACACATACATGTTTAGTGCGACAAAGAGACAGTCATAGTAGTAGAGAATAGAGAGAGACATGGGAAGGGAAGAGGAGACAGACAGACATGGGAAGGGAGAGGAGAGAGACATAAATGGGAGGGGAGAAGAGAGAGACATAAATGGGATGGTAGAGAAGAGACAGACAAACATGGGATGGCAGAGGAGAGACATACGGATATAGGATGGCAGAGGAGAGACAGACAAATATGGGAAGGGGAGAGGAGACAGACAGACATGGGAAGGAAGAGGAGAGAGACATAAATGGGAAGGGAGAAGAGAGAGACATAAATGGGATGGTAGAGGAGAGACAGACAGACATGAGATGGGAGAGGAGAGACAGAGAGATGGGAAATGAGAGGAGAGACAGACGGACATGGGAAAGAAGAGGATACATAGACAGACATGGGAAGGAAGAGGAGAGAAACGGACATGGAAGGAAGAGAGACAGAGGGACACGGGGAGTGAGAGGAGTGCGCCAGACATGGGAAGGGAGAGGAGCGTGACAGAAGGACATGAGAGAGAGGAAAAGACAGACGGACATGGGAGAGAGGATAAGACAGACGGACATGGGAGAGAGGAAAAGACAGACGGACACGTGCCCCTCCTGAGATCAGACTCTGGATCCGCCCCTGCTCGACATGTTTCCAACTTATTTTTCCCTGTTGAAGCCACTTTCTTGAGATAATAATTTTAATGGCTACATAATCTTTTATAATATTAATTTTTCCCATCCATGATATGGGCAGATGGCTCCATGTCTTCAGGACCGCCTGAATGGAGATTATCCTCCCTCTACAGTTTTTTTCTAATGTATCTTTACCTTCAATGGGTATCTATAGGCCCAAATATTCAATCTTTTTATCTGACCATAAAAATGTATATCCGTTTCTCAGTTCTTCCTTTTCTTTTTGTTCCATGGCTACACATATCGCTTATGATTTCCCAATATTCAATTTATAGTTTGAAGCTTCTCCATAATCCCTTATTTCTCTTAGTATATTTCTCAATGACACTTCCGGATTGGTTATTGTTATCATAATGTCATCGGCATAGAGTGATAGTTTATATTCGCATTTATCTATAGTCATCTCCATAATGTTTTTATTGTTTCTTATTTTTTCTGCAAGCGGTTCAAGGGAGACAATGTATAGGAGTGGTGCCAGAGGGCACCCCTGCCTTGTTCCATTATATATAGGCAGCCAATTAGACCTTATGCCCTGTTCTATCACCCTGGCAGTTGGACATGTGTAAAGAGCCATGATAGCGTCACGTATTTTAGGACCCACACCTATTTTTCTTAGGGTTTCTTCTAGGAAGACCCAGCTGACCCGGTCGAACGCTTTCTCTGCGTCCAATGACAGGTCCAGCGTGGGTCTTCCTTTTCTATTCGCATAACTGATTAAATCACAGTTTTTCCTAGAGTTATCCCCGGAGTCTCTACCCTGCATAAACCCTGTTTGGTCAGTATGGATGACGTCAGGGAGACAGGTCTTCAGTCTTTGGGCAAGTATTGATGAATATATTTTTGTATCAATATTTATCAGTGAAATTGGGCGGTAATTTTCTACCCTTGTTGGATCCTTATTAGGTTTCAATATTGGGATTATAAACGCTTTCTTTGAGGAACATTTCTGGTGGAAATGTTTTTCTTTTTCTTTTATGGAATTGAATAATACTGTCAGATCGTTTAAGATAGCAGGGGCTACTTTATTGAAAAAAAGACCTATGTACCCATCAGGACCTGGTGCTTTGTTAGTTTTTAGATGATGTATTGCCGTATTTACTTCATCAGCCGTAATAGGCTGGTCTAGCAGTTATTTGTGCTTTTCTGATATTTTCTTGATGGCTATATTATCCATATATACTTTTACTGTCTCTTTATTATCTATTTTTTTATGTATCGAATACAATTTCTTATAGAATTGTCTAAATTCTTCTCCTATCTGCTCCGGGGATATTGCCGTCTTCTCATTATTTATTATTTTATTGATTCTATTATTGGCATTTTTCTGTTGTAATTGGGATGTGAGAAAACTATCTGATTTATTCCCCATGTATTACCATCTCTGTTTTCTTTTTGTTAGTATGTTTGCCGCCCGCTTCATTATT
Source organism: Pelodytes ibericus (assembly GCA_036172795.1). Taxonomy (NCBI): domain Eukaryota; kingdom Metazoa; phylum Chordata; class Amphibia; order Anura; family Pelodytidae; genus Pelodytes; species Pelodytes ibericus. The sequence continues at coordinate 159,983,177 of CM069859.1, read as the reverse complement.
AGATCATTAATATCGTATTTAATCTGGGTTATGTTATTAATAAAATTCTGATCTGTCTTATTTTTTTGAGATCTTTTAGTATTCTCTAATTCTATATATAATTCAGATATCTTTTTTGAGGCATTTTTCTTAAGGTATACAGATCTATTTATTAACCATCCTCTTGCTACGCATTTATAGGTACACCAGACAGTTTCAATAGATACCTCTTTAGTTAGGTTTTCCTCAAAGAACCTTCTAGTATTTGTCTTAAAGTCTTCCAGAAATTCTTTATCAGACAGTAATTCCTTATTTAATCTCCATGGTTTAATTTCCCTAGTTTTTTGAGTCATTATTTCTACTATAACTGTGTTATGATCAGACCAGGAAATTTCTTGTATATTAGATCTCTTACACCTGTCCCAAGACTCCTTCCTCCCCATGATCATATCCAGTCTAGAGAAGGAATTGAAAGGTTTTGAACAGAATGTATACTCTTTCCTGTCTGGGTTAAGTGTTCTCCACAGATCATACATCATATGCCTTCCCAGGAAATCTCTTAGATCTCTTGCTAATCCATAGATTGATCTCTCTATTTTTACTTTTTTATCTACAAATTTGTCCATCAAAGGGTCAGCTATACAACTGAAATCCCCTTGCAATAAAAAGAATGCCTGTATCAGATCCTTATACCGTTTCATTACTGAATTTAAAAAACGTATTTGTCCCTTATTTGGAGCATATAAATTTAAAAAGGAATATTCCACATCATCTATTTTACATACAAGGAAAACATATCTACCCTCTTTATCACTAGATTCATATATTAATTCAAATTTTACCTCCCCAGACACCATGATTGCCCCCCCCCCTTTTCTTCTGATTCAGCAATGATGAACATATCATATGTGGGTACTTCTTCCATGTAATTTTTTTTATCATTTACTGCTTCCAATGTGTTTCTTGTATCATCGCTACTGTGATCTTATTTTGGATCAGATAATTCACTAGTGTAATCCTTTTGCGAGGTAAATTTAAACCTTAAACCAATTAACCAATTAATTAGTTTAACAACCAATCCGTTGTCTTCTAAAAGCGCTTTCCCACTATTTTCTATTTCTATAAATCTTTCTCCATTAATTTGTCATGCACACCCATCACTGCAATTCTGTTGCAATCTCCAGTTATTAAGCAGACTTGAGAACCATCTAAAAGATACTAAGATCATTGGAGGTCAGCAGACCACAGTTTGAGAACCGCTATCTAGGGAGTGGACCTCTACTGGGTTGGTAACTGGTGCCCATGAACTATTGCTTCAAAGAGACAATTTTCATGTGGTGTAACTACCTGCTTAATAAGGGGCACATATAAGCTAGCTCTTGTGAGAGATGCTATACCAACACATTCTGCAAAATGAAATGTATTACAGAGAATGCAATTCTGCCTTTGTGCATGCTCTTCAACAAAAATGGTTTGTAGCTTTCTCAAGGATGTGAAAAGACTTTCAATTTGCATAGCTCATGCTGTGGAAAGTTTGAATTGACTATGAACTGTTTTTTAAACAGTTAGAGTATTTTTGTTAAAAATGAATTAGAAAGTTTAATAAAAGAGGATTCAAGGAATCTTGTTTAATCATCTGTCAGTGTAAATATTAAGACCGCTGGTCTCTTTACTGTTCTTTCAACTCACACATTCAGCAATGTTTTCATCACATATTCCCCACTGAGCTTCTGAAAAATGCCTCAAATTATTGTGTTATATATTTGTTATTAATGAAAAGGGATATTTTCCAAAACTGACATAATAGGAACATTGTGTATTCAGAAAAAAGGCCGAACATGTTACCAATGCACCATTAAGCGAGGCACTGTATAGCCCCAGGGGTGCCATTATCAAAAGATGACATTCTTGTTAAGGCTTCATGCATCAATTAAAGCAGTATCTTTAAAGAAGTAGAGTATACAAGACTAAAAAAAAAAAAAAAGAATAACTGTGCAGACAGATATTGAACATTATGAAATGTCTGATAAAACTTTGAAATAAACTACCACACATTAACAAAATGAAGGTGAAAAGATAGTTCAACAATTTAAATGCAATTTTCTGCTAATACTGATGTGGGCTCTAAATATTAGTCCCTATCCCATGATTGAGTTTTTGAACTTAGTGCAAGTCCTTTTATATGAGGGGAGCCTGTACCTCAGGTCAGAGACTGGCAGGATGGGAAGTGACAGGAGTAAAATGGTCCTAAAGCCCTGCACATGGAGGAGCACCTGAAGTGTAGTGTCTGACTGACTGCTCCAACTTACTTCCCTTTTCTTACCAATTAAACATACAATGTCCCAGTGCACAGGAATTGACAATTGGCTTAAGCTGGGAGTCTACAAGAGTGAGATTGGCATATTGTTAAAGGGGTATTTTAACTCCTAAACATCTGTGTGTGTGTGTGGGGGGGGGGGGGGGGGTTGTCTGCCTTCAACATGTATTAAAAAAATGTATACACGTTAATTTGATATCCTAAGCACTTGTTTATTTTCTTTGTACTATAGGGACTGTCACAAAAACTGAACAGATCTTTGTGTGACACTATTGCACCCAGTCGTCTTTGCAGGTAACATGAGCAATTGTAGAATTTGCTAAACTTACTTGCTCAATACAATATTTTTTTTCATTCCAATTGCATTCACCGTCTTGGTTTGGGAGGGGTGTCTAGAGTGGTCCATGCACCCTACAGCACCATCAAAAATTAATCCGTATCTGTTGTCTCATATTCCCACTTGCATTACTGTGCCGGAGCCCTGGGATATCCCACAAGTCCCAGTTTTATCACTTTCAGGAAAAGCAGGAATTTGATGCACAGAGCAGCAAGGCGATGCACTATTATGATTGTTGGTCTGGTTAGGAGCTCCGATCAGCTCAGTGTTATAAAAATATAAATAAAACAATTTTCCTTCCTCCAGATGCCCATAATACTTATCACTGCTAAGGCAACTCAGGTACTGGCAAGTGTGTAACTGTTATGTTTTACATTATTCCTTGTTCTTACAAGTTCAGAAAGGGACACTTTAGTCAAGAAATTGAATGTGATAGTTTAGTCATGAAATGGGTGCAACCTGCAAAAATAATTGAAAAAAATACATAGATTTAAAGGTACATATCAAGTGGCATAAAAACATTTTTAAACACGTTTGTAAAAAAAAACAACCAACTTGTAGCATCCAGGAAAATGAACAGTGTGAATAACGGACAATGATTATAACTAATATAGTTGCCTCATTGACTCATATTTGGTAAAAAGGAGTTCCCATAAACTTCTATTCTTGTTTTGAGAATTGAAAAAAAAAGGATTTAGTAATGTGCAATATTACCAATACTCCACTAGACAGCTGTATGGAGATACAGTTTAGACACCACTATATGATTTATTATTCTTTTCTGGTAAATATTGCATGGTTACACCATCATCTGATTAGTCTCCAACTCCTTTCGTCTCAGTCCTGTTCCTACTTACCAAACCACGAACGTCCATAAAACAGGGGTGATTATATATAATGAAAAAAACATAAATACATACACACACACACACTTTAATATTAGACATACATAAAAAAGTACATACTATGTACTTATAATATCTTTACATAGTACGTTCAATTATCAACAATATCTCTACAAAACCAGTGTACTCATTTTTATTTTTAACCAAAACCTACATTATATAGAAGAGATAAATACAAAAACATAACCAACAAAACAATACTCAGTGTGGAGTGTAAAATCCCCCAAAGCCTTCATTATCCATTATCCTTTGGGAATTTATCAGATACTTAACATGTTCCCACACTTTAACTTCTTGATGTTTCCACCAGGTAGCAATATCCATCTTAGCAGCCATGAGAACATTTATTATAAAACTTTGTTTCACCTTTATAATAACCCTCAAATCAAGATGTAATAAGGCCCTCTGAGATGAAGGGCTCACTGTAATTCTCAACAGATCTGAAATAATTTAAAATACTTTAATCCAACAACCCTTGACTTTATCACAAGTCTTCCAGATATGTAAAAAAGGTTGATTTTATGCAATCTTTGAGAGACTAAAATGTATTTATCACCTTGTAATATAATTCCTGCAGATTTAAACAATGCATGACCTTCCGTATTGATTTCCATGCATACATCCAAGTTTATATTTTAGATTTTTTATATCAGTGTAATATTTAAGTTTTTTTCCCAAAGCTTTCAAAACCAGGGACTAGGGTGTGCATTTACTTCTTGCATCAGCTCAAAACATAGCCATAAGATTTTTTTGCCCTCATTATCAAATAGATTTTTTTTAAATTGTCATAATACGTCGAATGATGCAAATAATGTTTGTACACCAAATTCTGCCTTTATTTGTGTTCTTAGTGTTCTTAAAGCTTGTTTCTGAAAGTTAATGTGTTATTCTAGTGCCAGGGCGTCCAACATGTGGCCCGCCAGCCAAATGTGGCCCGTCAGAGGGGACAGGTGTGGCCTGCTTGAGATTGGCAGCGGTAACCGCACCTGAGCCCTGCTGACATTGGCTGCAGGCTCTGAGCCAACCACTTGTGCAGTGTGAGAGGAGGAAGCTCTGTCCCTTCGCACTCTGACCTTGTTGGAACACCACGTGTCTGTGACGTTCCGGTGCTCAGAAGGAGGCATGGCAGCACCAGCAGTAGGAGCCACAATCCCCCTCCCTGCAGATAAAAGGTAAACTAGCAGGGAAGGGGACAAACAAAATAACTTTTTGTTTCATTTTTTTCCCATTAACCCCTTCGCGACCTTATGACGAGTTAACTCATCATAAGAGCCGCAGCATTAGCGACCTTATGACAAGTTAACTTGTTATGCAGTCTAGCCGGGGGTGCGCTCCGTGCGCACCGCCAGCCAGTCTGCAACGGGTCCAGGACTAAGCCTCACACCCGAGGCAAAGCTCCTGGACCCGATCGCTGGATTTCCGGGCATGTGATCGTGGTGATAACATGATCACCGTGATAATATGATCACCGTGATAACATGCAAATTAGATGCAAAGTCAATGTGTTCACACACTGACTTTGCATCTAATTCACTCTCTGTGCTTCACGTTCTTATAGTGAAGCACAGAGAGTGACCTGTAAATAAAAATAAATAAATAAAGAACATTGCCAGAGAAAAATAAATACAAAAATTAACCCTTTCATTGCTGATCACAGTTTGTAACCTCATTTAGTTTTTTTTTACACATTTTTTTATTTTTGCAATTTATAAAGTTTTTTTAATAAATAAAGGTAATTTGAATATATTTATTTAATAAAATGTAACCCCTGCATGCCTGTTGTGTGATTTTTATGGGTCTGACATCGCACTCTTCAGAGTTTTTTTTCTGTCTTTTTTTGTTTAGGGGGGTTTGGAAACCAATATTTTTCTTTTTTATTAGTTAGTTAATTAGGGGGGATATGTGGGTTAGTGTTGCACTAGTTGTGTAGCTTATTATTGGGAAAATAATGGGGAAAAACTTTTTTTCCCCCAAAACTTTCCTCTTTTATATGTATTTTTTAATACTAAAAAGTAAATAATTTTATGTATAGGGTATCAAAAGAAAGCTCTAGCTGTTATTATTTTATGGATAGATTTTGCAAAAACTTTTGATACTGTGCCACACGATAGGTTACTGATTTGAAACAAATATGTGTACTTGGATATGGACCTGATTGTCCAGCTGGAAAACGTGCCATTTAAAACCAGGAACAAATCGTGATGTTTTGGTGCTTGCGTTGTCTGGGACCATGCACCAAGGGGTTAATGCTTGGAAGTGGAACTATTCAGATGACAAAATTGTTATTAGAATAAGGTACCTGCAAACTGTCTAATCATTGGCAAGATCTTGTGCTTTCAAAAAGCTGCAATGATGCTAAAAATTACATTCTATAGGCACCTGTAGGCTGCATTGGGCTGTTAGATTTTTTTTAATACTATTTATCTTCTTTATTTGTAGCTAAGAAGATTTTTTTTATCATCATTTAATTTTATGAATGCTATTTCCCTGAGCTTAAGTGCCCAAAGGGTTCATTTTCATTTATTCATCTTCCAAATTAGCTATTTTGTTCAGATTTTTTACTTGGTTGTCAATTTAACAGAGTTAATTTCTGCAGATAACAATCAGTATAACATTAGTGTAAACGTGTGGGTGCAGTTGGTGGAGAAATTAGGGAAAATATCTGGTCTATTCACTAAAATTCCACTTTGGAGTTCGACTTGCATTTTGAGACAAAGTAAAATTCGGCACTCGAAAAATAAACCCAGGTTTGAATCTGCCCCATTAGAAAGTAATGGGAGGTGAAATGATCAAAGCTATTTTTGAGACTATGTTAAATTTGGCACCTGAGTTTGACTTAGTCTGGGTTTGAGTAATCTCAAAATGAAAGTTGACCTTCAAAGTCGAATTTTAGTGAATAGACCCAAGCGTGTTTGGGGGACAAATTTTAAATTGGAATCTGTAGAGAGCTTTACATCAACAAGGGATGTGGTATGTGAATTATTAGATAAGTGTGCCCAGAGTAGCAAACTGACATGCCATCACATGTCCAGATAATTAAGGAGGTTTATCCCTATGACATTTGCCAGATGGCCTTCAGTGTTTATAGTTCCCTGGAGAAACTTGAAAAAAATGTCATGGAGAACATTTGCTGACAAATGATGTCAAAATGAAGCAGGCAGAAAGAAGCTAAGGGCCTAACTTGGGGTAAATTAGGGGTCTGGGAATCCATTTTATTTGTTCAGATTTTACTTTTGTCAAACTGAGAAAAGCTGTTGTCACTTGCCTCCTTCAACATAACAGAGTAAATATGTTAGGTGTCTGAAAAGTGACAATTGGTGTCTGCAAAGGTTGAATAAGGTGGTAAAAATAGTGGAACCTTTTAACTGTGCAACAATTTCTGTATTTGTATCTATTTGTGTAATTTTGGCATGTGATGGTACTTTTTTTCCATGCCTAACTGAAAAGTTCACACTTTAAATTAAGGAATACAAATAGTCCATTAAAGCTCTATGTTCTAAATAGGTACAACATTTTACATACACACCTCTCCTGCACTGTGTAAGTATCTATCTATATGTGTAACATTATTAATTTGTCCCAGGTGAGGGGACATTTTTTATTGTATTATTAAGCTATAACCCTCATCTTCTTTAACCAAGTTATGATCACAGGATGCCATCTGGTGGTTAGTCTACATCAGGCATGTGGAACATCATTTAGAAATTAAGGAAATATTTATGAACTTGTGTAGAGATATGATAAGAATTTTTACACATTTAAACATGCAAAATGCAGTATAAAGAAAATATTTCATTTTTTAAATAGTCATTTTTAAACTGCATATTTAAAGATGGACAAATGCACTATGATACAGGGCAACAGACAAACATTTGGGGGTTCAAGAGGTCAATGCCATCAGGGAATCCCGGGTATACATGGTCTGCAACAATACTTAGGTAGGAGGTACGTGTCAAAGTAACATCCACATAATGAATGGCAGGACCCAAGGTTTCCCAGCAGAACATTGCCTCTGCTGGCTTGCCACCTGTCACCTGTCTTTTCTAATAAATATATATTCATACTTAAGCTTTTTTAAACTTTTTTAGAAAATCTGAGTGGTTTGTTGTAAATATGATATGATATTTGGCTGTCTCTACTTGCTCCCAAAATTCACTGTGCTGATTGCTCTATTATAGCGTATCTGTGATGCTTATAAAGTTGTTTCCCATCAAACATTCATTAGTCTAATGTTGCCACTAAGCCAGTAGCCAGCTGGTAAAAAAGGACTTTTTAAAAAATAATTTAACAAAAGGTGGCAACTGTACTTTACCTTCTACTTTCCAAGCACCTGAAACAGCTGGTTTTAACACAGAGGGGTTTATTCCACAGTAATAGTTAATGATAGCACTTTCGGAAGGGAGCGTGACAACTGTTGCAGAGGAAAACAGCCTGCCTCCTGTGTATTTAGAGGTCCCTGAGAAATTATATTCAATGTAAAAGTATAGCAGAACTGTACATAAAGTAGAGTTCTGTGTTTTTAAAGGGAAAATGAGTGCTTTTTACATTAAAAACAAGTACAACATACAGAAAATAATAAGGCGGAACTGCCCATTTAAAACATACAATGTTTACAAAACAGTATGTGAAATGTGAATATACAATTATAACAAATACCAATGCAAGGCATTATTGTGTGCATGCTTCTAAGAAAATATTGGAAGTATAGAATATTTTTAGGCAGCAACATTGTTCATGTTAGAAATGTTAATTGTGATGGACAATTTAATGATGTTCTGTGGAACTTCACAGACCTTGCAGGGCTGTACATCCTTGTGCCTGTCCCTGTTTGCCATGAATCATCACAGAAAGATTACATAAATGATTGTTTTCTTTTTGTTGTTTTACATTTTCCACAGTGTCCATGCCCTCCAAACAGACAAATAGGCACTAACCAATATGCCACCAAATTGAATTTGCCAGGTAATGAATGGCTTGAATATCACGGGAAACAGCTGACCAGATCATTATGGGAAATGTAGCAGGAATGGTCTAAGCTGGCCATGATTGCCTTGTATAGTTATCCCCATCTGTTTCAAAGACATCCTATTTATCCCCAAAAGGATAACTTGATAAATATGGTAGTCAATTGCTGAAACATTTTTCAGTGACTTAACAGAAGATTTGACAATCAACATTCAAGCCTTTGACAATGTAAGCATGAAAGAATCTATGTTGTAGATTAAATGCTGTTAATTTGCTGCTGCACATAAGGTTAATAAACTTTTAATTAGAATATGCAAATGATTACTTCAGATTTTGGGAACAAATATTTAACAGACTCATATCCATAAATCATCACCAAGGACATTATTTTGTTATTTAATTGGACTATAACAGATTCATAAGCTAGACCAATTAGAGCTGACTTAAATGCCGACAGAATATTATAATAATAATTTGTGTGCATGAATATGCAAGTTTAAAAAAAAAAAAAAAATAATAATTATTGAATGTATTTGCTTTAGAAGGATTAAAGAATATTAGACTGTAGGTTTAGAAATTAATGTTTCCCACTTATGACAAAAGTAATAATAGAAAGGAATTAACAATGAAGCAATTCACCTAGGAGTGAATGCACACTACCAATTAATAGCTTGTTCTTGCTATAGTTTTATTGTATCGATTAATACTTGAAAATCTGCCATTTTCCCCAATGAAAGCAGAATTCAAAATGGCGGAAATAAGTTTTGCCGCCTTTTTGGTCAACAATAGTAAACAAGGATTAGAAAAAGGGTTTTTTTTAGGGTACAACAGAAACAACGCTTTAATTATGAAAATACTGGTCTTATTTACACAACAAATGGTACCGGATTAGATTAATCATTCAAATATGGTCTTCAACATCTCAACCAATTATAAACATGCTTGGGACAAGCTAGAGGGAGAAAATAATACAATTATCATAGATTTCAGTAAATCTAGCATACTTCCAATTTAATCAAGTCACTCACTGCAGTTCCTATTGTTTTGACCCCTTGGGGTGTGTGCATTGTCGCCACCACACAGCAGACAGACCCTTCCCAACAAAAACAAAAACAACAAACAACATTTCGAAAGTATCTGAAATATAAACTTACAACATCAACATAAACAGATGGCAAATCATAGTATTTGCAGTTAAAATTTCTATGGCCAACAAGCTATTCTTGTGGCGGTAAAAACATTTTTAACATGGGCCAAACAGGACACGCCTTTTTCATCCTAAACTATTATGTAACTATGGGTTGCTCTACTAAGATTCATTCTGTGCTTAAACTAATTAGTTAAACTAAGTATTGTTTTATTTATTAAAGGTAAAGAAACAATATGTTTACAGAACACGAAAAGCAACACTTTTTTTTCATCTGTGCATCAACAACCTTCTGATATAATTTAATATAAGAGTAAACTGTGGATTATGGGAAGTGTTATTTTATCTAAGATGCTATCATCTGAGAAAATTAGTCAATCAGTGATGGCTTTGGTAGTAACATTAACATATAAATTAACCTGTAAAGTATCAGATTTAATTGTTTATTGTAATACATTGTTATTCTGCGTTTTATCTTGATATGGACTGGTTTATTTTTATACATTACAGAAATCTTAAAGCAAAAATCTTAAATAGATAAACCCTGCAGGTTCAGATGAGCAGTTCATTTAGAACTTTATGGACTTGTGCAGCAACTGTTGGAAACCTATTAATCTCCTTTAGATTGTAGATTACTCCTATACTAGTTAAAGGATGGTAGAAAGTACAGTAGGAAATATGTGCTATCTACTGAAATAGCTAAAAACCCATGATTATGTACTCACAAAATCTCTTATTTTAGGTTATATTTCAGTACCATAGCTAACGATACATCTGATACATCACTTCAAATCATAGATGAGACAGTGACATATTACAGTATCAAATATGCAACCTGAACCATAAATGTTGTATTATGTATCTCATAGGATGTCAGCACATTATCACAGATCAAAAATGTAATTAAATTATTTCCTAAAGTGAAAAATGTTAACTTCATAGCTAAATGCATATGTTTAACATAACATAGCATAGACTGCTGGTGGCTAACCTTGACAGTGCAGACAGTTATTATACAAACATATGCAGTGCCAAGGTCAGCCATCACCATACCGCAGAGCAACTGTAATGTTAAATCAATCATGCAAAGCATGCTGGCAGAGACGCTAGCTGGGGAGATCACCAGCATCTCCACCCGAGATGGCAGCATGGTGCCTGTGCAGTGCACAGACATCCTTCCATGCTGCCTCTCTTGCGCACTGATCTGACGTCAGAACGCCAGGAGCCACGTGACCTTCCGGTGCTCATTTCAGAGTTTGGGGAGCGTGAGAGAGGCAGCATGGAAGCCTTCTGTCTCTTAGCAGCAAGGTAGGTACTGAGGAAGGGGGAGGGAAAACTGGCTGTGGCATATTAGTGGCCATAGGGTGGCATATTAATGAGCATACTGGCTGTGGAATATAAATGGGCAAACCTGTTGAGACATATTAATGGGCATACTTGCTGTGGCATGTCAATGGGCATATAGTGGTATTTTAATGGGCATACTGGCTGTGGCATACTAATGGCATAGACTGGCATGTTAATGGGCATACTGGCTATAGCATATTCATGGGTATAGAGTTGCTCATTAATGGGCATACTGACTGTGGCATATTAATGGTCACACTGGTCGTGGTATGTCAATGGGAAAACAGTGGTATATTCATGGGCAAACTGGCTGTGGCATATTCATGGGCAAACTAACTGTGGCATACTAATGGACAAACTGGCTGTGGCATATTATTGGGGTAAGTCTTGGATGTGCAATGCGGGTGATGGGTCATGTCCTGGGGAGTGTTTAGATCATTGGCATGATATACAAATAACTGGATAAAATGACTTTGGGAGGGTGGGGGGGGTGAGAGGGAAATATGGTGGCACTGTTAAAAGGTTATGGTAAACCCACATTTGTCTGACAACCTTCTAGTGTCAGGGCTGCTTTTCCACAGATAAGCAGACAGAGAAAGAACATTGACTAAAATTATAGGATTTGGTTGCTGAGTTTACAAACACATACATTAATAAAATGATTTTAGATATGTCATGGCAAATGTATTAAACTACCACAAAGTTTAAAGGTAGTCTGCCCCCATGAACTCATCTACTTTAAAGAGCTTGCGATGTGATATATAGGACATTAGCTGTAGAGCTGTTATTCCTTCTAATATAGAAATATAAAACGTGTCTGCATATAAGAAATTTAAACCATTTAAAATGAATATTTTCATTAGTTCCTGGCCTTATCTTAATCTAGGATAACCTTATGACTATCCCATAAATGATATAACTCCTTCACTGTATTAAAGGGACAGTCTAGTCTCAAAAATCACTTTGGTGCAAGATGAAGATTGCTGCTTGTATAGTGCACAGGCGTTTTCCCCAGTGTGATGTGATGCAGGCATTCTGCATAAATCACATTATTAAAAGCATTTTGGAAGATGGATAGGATCGTTTGGGGCATTTTCAAAGACTGAAACCCAATCAGACTATAATCACCTGAAGGATTATTTTGATTATTCACCCTGCAAAGAATTTGGTAACCATCCCAATCCTGAAAACATCATAATAGGGCACAAATATTAACCCTTTAAGGACCATGGATTTTCCTAGGACAAGGACCAGAGCGTCAATTTTTAATATGTGGTGTTTGAAACATAATTTTCCTCTCTCATTTAACGCACCCATACAAGTTATATGTTATTTTTAAAAGGACAGTTAGAGCTTTCTTTTGATACCCTATACATAAAAATTATTTACATTTTAGTATTAAAAAATACATATAAAAGAGGAAAATTTTGGGGGAAAAAGTTTTTCCCCATTATTTTCCCAATAATAAGCTACACAACTAGTGCAACACTAACCAACTTATCCCCCCTAATTAACTAACTAATAAAAAAGAAAAATATTGGTTCCCAAACCCCCCTAAACAAAAAATCACGCAACAGGCATGCAGGGGTTAAATTGTATTAAATAAACATATTAAAATTACCTTTATTTATTAAAAAAGCTTTATAAATTGCAAAAATAAAAAAATGTGTAAATAAAAACACTAAATGAGGGCCATAAAGTGGAAGGAAACTGATCACAGTTACAAACTGTGATCAGCAATGAAAGGGTTAATGTGTTTTGTTGTTTTTTTTTCTCTGGAAATGTTCTTTATTTATTTATTTTTATTTACAGGTCACTCTCTGTGCTTCACTATAAGAACATGAAGCACAGAGAGTGAATTAGAGGCAAAATCAGTGTGTGAATCACATGCCCGGAAATCCACCGATCGGGTCCAGGAGCTTTGCCTCGGGTGCGAGACTTAATCCTGGACCCGTTGCAGACTGGCTGGCGGTGCCCACGGAGCGCACCGCCGGCTAGACTGCATGACGAGTTAACTTGTCATAAGGTTGCTAATGCTGCGGCTCTTATGACGAGTTAACTCGTCATAAGGTCGCGAAGGGGTTAAGAATAGAGATTGGTATACATATGACTGCAAACTGCTGAGATTTTACAATTTCGTTTAGCTGTAAGTAGTTTGTATTTTAAGCAATGCAAAATGTAAAAAAATATTTTTCAAATACTTTGAAAGCACATTAATATGCATTAACATTTGGAAGATGAATTTTGGGCACCAGACAGTCCCTTTAACCTCTACTTCTGCTGGAAGGCTATTTGATGCATCTACTGCCCTTCCAGTAAAGTAATACGTCCTTATATTATTTTTAAGCCCATACCTCTCTAATTTAAGACTACACTGTGGTAGTTTTTCTTCTTTTAAATATACTTGCCTCCATTATAGCATTGGTTCCCTTTATGTATTTAAATGCTTATGTCATTTCACCTCTGTTTTTGTTTTCCTTCCAAACTATACATGTTAAGATAAGTTTTATTCTGCAATCATGAACAAGTTTAGTAGCCCTCCTCTGAACTCTCTCCAATGTATCAATATCCTTCTAGAGATAAGTTCTCCAGTACTGTGTACAATACTCCAAGTGCTCTGTATAATGGCATGAGCACTTCCCTCTTCTACTGCCTATACAACCAAGCATTGTGGTAGCATTTCCTGAGGATCTACTACATTGTCTGCCTACCTTTAAGTCCTCTGAAATAATTACCTCTAAATCCCTTTCCTCAAATGTTGAGGTTAGAACTGTATCAAATATTTTACATTCTGTTCTTGGGTTTTTACCTAGAGACTAGGTTCTACAAAACATGCTGATATCAAACAAAAGTATATAATATGTGAGCACTGAGGACAATAATTCCCATATGAAGCAGAGGTAATGAATATAAAATTGAAAAATATAATACTTTACTTGGCAAAAAAGAACCTTTGAGTTTGTCACATATTAAACAAAAGTAGAATAAAACCTCTGTTTTGTTTTGTGTAGATCAACTACTATGCTAGGGATGTCTATATCATACTGGACTTTTTATGTAAAATATAGTAATACATATTTTATTATCAAGAGTCCATTATTATTATATGAATTGTTTCAAGTACAATAAGTTGACAACAACTTGTTTAATGCTAAATGAGATGTGCTGCTTGGAACTGATAATCATTATTAAAGTATGTACATCCAGAGATGTTAAAATCTAGTAGGTTGATTTATTAAATAATCTTTAGTTGAATGAGTTTGTTCCCCATCTTCTTCCATCTTAAACATTTAAAAGTCATAAGGGATCCTCCACCTAGAACTATTGCATTGTGCCTCTATTGCCTCTATAGACCATAAAAAAATCTGACCACTTTGTAAGTATAGGCTTCCCTGTGATCAGATGGGGTCTCACAACCAAAGTGACATTACGCTTTTTTTGGAGGAAATAGTTTTATATATATATTTAACAATTTCCTCCAAAAACAAGCTTAATGCCACTCATTTGCAATGTTGAAAAACCAAAATCCATGAAACTTTTAGGATTGGTTTGGTAAGTTAAAAACTTAAAATTTGCCAAGTTGTAAAGCAATTGATTGATCCTTGGGCACATTATAGTACGTTGAGATATTTTTTACATTAAGCTGCTCACATAAAATGTTTAGGGTTGTGAAAGAATATTGTTCAAACCCTTTAAATAATGGTGGGGTAAAACCCCTCCACCTGAACTTGAGTGGGAAGCAGAGGCATTATCAATCACAAATCAACACATATGAAACAAGCCAAAAGCCCTGTTGTAACCACAGAATAACGTGCACCAAGCGTTTTGGCTTGTTGGGTATTTGTAGATTTGTGTTTAATATTGCCTCGGCTACCCCCTAGCAGGTGGAGAGGTATTGCCATCACCTTTACCCCACCATTACTTAAATGGTTTGATCTTTGTACCGCTCCAAGCCTCAAGCAGGAAGCCAGTAAACCAACCTCAACAGCTGTCCTTGAGTGGTGATCTTGCTTCTGCACCTCTGTCCTGAGCTATGTTTCAAAGGCTGTCTTGTACAGTGTACATATGTTCCAAGTAGTCCATCTTTAAAATAGATTAAGAGACAAAAAGGTGATCATTGTTGACCAAATTTGCACATGCTTACCCAGAATCCCTTGCAGTGGTGGTTGCACTGTAAATGAGTGATTCTGTGGGAAAAGCAGGCCTTTTGGCTTGTTTGGTATGTATGGATTTGTGCTTGATAATGTCTCTGCTTCCTATAAAATTGTTAAATGTGGATAATGTTTGCTATGGTTTACCAAAGGTTACAGGATATATTTGAATAAACTGACTCTTGAATTGTGGAAAGTTTTAGGGAAATTAGTTTATATTTAAGTTCTTGCTAGTACATTAAGCCACATTAATCCCCCCCCCCCCCCCCCCCCAAAAAAAAACAAGCTTAAGTCACTCATTGGTTATATGGTAAACCAACAACCATGAAACTTCTAGGGTAGGTTTGGGGTGATAAAAACTTTGTACAAAATTATGACGCAATTGACTGACTTTTGGCCACATTTTAACACATTACAGTTTTCGGATGTACTTTTATTATGAAAGACGCACCTCCGGTCTGCTAAGTTCATCTCAATGTAGCAGTGTGATGGATAGAATGGTTTTACTTCTAGAATAATATACCAGCAGTCTAGTTATTAGTGTTTTATAGAAGCTCTTCCAGGATGAAGTGTACACTGTACTTTTATGGGCCATCTGCCTCCCAACTGTCAGGCATAAAACATACACTAAACTTTTATCATTTACTTGCCTTCTGATATGCTGAGCTTTTACTTCCATTGATGTGTATGACCGAAAAATGAATCAGCCTCACCAATCTCTAGAATTAATGACCAAAAAGTCATCCACTGCAAAAAGGTCATGTGAAAATGTTTAAAATGAAGTTATTTTAAGGGGGTCATAGGCTGGAGAATGGGGGACAATTATTTTAATATTAAATGAATGTATTGCTATAACACCCACAGCCTCCTAGATTTATTTTAACGGGGGAAATAGGGAATAATGGTCTCCATTTCAGCTGAATCAAATGCTATTCCTTTTGGAACCACATGCGGTAGATTAATTGTCCCGGGTCCGCTAATTAGCGGGGGACATAGAATCTACCCCAGTATCTGCACCTGAATATACCTGATACAATTGTATGACATCAACCCCACCTTTTCAAATAGATTGCACTTTACTTTGTATTACAAGGAAAGGGCAATAAGTTTATCCAGCATTACAAAAAAGATTCTTGCCCCATTTAGCTTACATTGTAAAACAATATAATTCTGTGGGCCAGGTTATTTTATTAATCTGCTTCATTTATATTTTGCAAGGTTGATGAACACCTATTAAAACAGACTGCAGTTTGAGCTACCACTCTAAGCAAACAGACAGCACATTAATTGATTTTCTAAGAGAAGGGAAAGTAGTGCTGGACGTGATTAACATACTGAGCCATTCATTCTTCAGATACCAGCCCATCACACACTCAGTGCTGTCAGCAGCCAAAATTAGATTATTTGTCTTGGTTTATTCTCCTGAGAACTATTTCTTACCACACAAGGTGATGTTGCCCACATCATGACAAAAGCTGTAAGGATTCTCTTAACCTGACTGAAAAGGCCGAACAATTGAACTTTGATAAGCTCTCAGAGTGTAAACATCTTGTAAACATGTAGCACCATCAGGATAAATTACTGAGGCAGGCTTTAGTCGAAATGATAGACATGCAAGGTTTTATGGAGAAGTAGAAATAAATGGCCTTGCCTTCTTTATTGTAATTTACTTTGCTATGGTAAAGTTATGTAATGAAAATGTTTATGTTTTATTGTAGAAGAAATGAAGATATGATTTGATTTTGTGGGAAAAAAACAAAAGGGTAAGTGTCATTTGTTTAAAAAACCTCAACAAATGACGTATTTTAGTATAAGGTTTTGTGTTTTCTTTTATCTCTTTTGCACCAATGACAGAAAATACAGTAACACAAATTGGGTCCTTAAATTGCCTATTCTGACTGGAGTGTGCTATTTTTTTAGCATCTACAGGGCACCAAAGTTACGATTATTTCATGCTGACATCGGGTCTTTAAAGACTAGATTGTGATGATGTGTGCAAGGTCAATGGTCTTTATCAATAGTTGTCATAAAGATATCAATTTCTGGTGAGAGAAAAAACACAATTGGCATGATCTGGACCTGAAGAATCCCAAGGTGTCATCCATTTCATGTGTTATTAGTTTCAAACATATATAATGTGCTGATTATTAAAGGTTTGTATATAAATTTGATCAGGTATAGTCAGAGCTATGGCTCGCACACTGAGCCAGAGGCAAGAATAGAAAATGGCACTTCTCTGTGATATACTTTACATATGAGTTATTTTGCATTCAAAATGAAAACAGATCCACTGTTGTGGATGCTCAGCTGGTTGTGAGAAATCATTGGTCTACTTATGTAGCAATCAACACCACATCCCCTCAATTGTGTGATCCTAAAGCTAGTGCCTTAGTCCCCTCAACCTTGTTACTGTTTTGGATACAGACCTCAGTTGTTTTTGTACCAATGCGTGAAAATTGTAGCTCTATTCTATTATATAAGAAAGTTAGCATGACCCACGAACTCCAGTCCTCATGATATATAGCCTTCCCCATTAAAACTCAATTTTCTGATTAGTATACCTATTTTATAACAACATAATACTTTGGGAATATTATCTCAACTATTGAACTCTTTATACATAATTTAATGGGATATAAAGGCAGGTGAATTGCAACCAAGACAGCCTTGTCGGAAAAAGTGCAATAAAATCCATGAGCAGATGGTGTTGCACGGATATTCCACAAGGTAAAAATACTCCACACTAAACAAAATACGCTAACAGATATGTATTCCATCAATAAAAAGTCAAAAGCAGAGGCCTAATATGTTTCAGAGTGCCTTGATATCAAATATGGTGGATTACACTTTCTTTAAAGTCTTCAGAAAGGTAAAAAGAAAGCCTTTAAACTACATGTTTCCTAGTGAAATAACTAGCACATCTATTGATTAAAGGGTTTTCTTACTAGCAAAAACAAATGTACACTAAACCATCCTCCATGATATTGGTAATGCCTAGCGTAGGAACTGCCTGCTAAGAATTGTGATCATGATGGTGCATGGCGAGGATGAATGCAAGAAATCTTGGTAATAAGATTAAAGTGGACAAACTATATGTATTACATATATTTATTATCTACAAAATTTGTAGATAACCCTGGGATTTGTAGTTTTAGAATGGGTTAGATAACGGAAGAGCTGACCCAAGATTCTAAACAAAATGACAGGTCCTCATAGAGCTACACGGAACAAAGAGGACTTGATAAGGTTTCATTAAACCTTTTCTTTGATGTCTACACTTGATTTAATCTTTCAATTAAACAGAAGTTCAATTTCAAATCTACAGATGTCCTTCAACCCATTAAAACACATGGCATACCTAGTATAGTTACTATTCTGGCCCATGTAGTAAATAAAGTCAGGTTTAACCCTAACATTTATAGTGGCAATATAAAATAAATTTGTTTAAAATAATAATCTCTGTTCCATCATCAAAGTCCCCACAGTTCTTCATATCCAAGCATTACAGTCCCCTTGCCCTTTCCCCCTGAACATCACAGTCTATGTGCTCTTCTAAACAATGTAAGACAATATCCCCTACCATCACATCACCTAAAAATTACAGAAACCTCATCAACAGCACACAAAGAAACCTATGCCTTTTCATCCTCTACAACCAATATCACAATACTCCTTTCTCTCTTCCCCAGCAATGTATTTATTTAGCCCCCTTACCTCTAACCTTGGGCTCAGTATATTGCTCAGTCAGCACACATCCCTGCTTCCTACTGCCATGCAGATAAACACATCTGAAAGAATCAGTGTCATGATGTTAACATGAGAATGCATATACCTACTTCTACCAGGCACACAGAAGGAAGACATGGTTAGGGAGATCTTACCTAACCAGCTTCACCGTTATTGCCACTTGACAAGTTTCAGGCCTCCAGGGACAAGAGACTAAGCACCACTGATCTTTAACCCCTTCGCAACAATGGACATTGCCGACATTGGACATGCCTGACGCCCTGTGGTGGAACGAGAGGCAAAAGGCAGCACCGAAATTTCAGCTATGGGGCACCGACGATCACTCCATGGATCGATCGCAGGTGCCATATTGCAGAAGCAGCATGCTCCTGCAATATGGCTGTGCCCTCTTGTGGTTAGAGCTTCGGAAGTGAAAAAAAAAAAAAAATCCGGCACTCTGAATCTGTTGTTGACTACCATTAGAGGCAGTCAGCAACATTACACTTGGAATGAAAAGCATTAATAATGGTTTGTGTTAGAGGAATTGCAAGGAAATGCAGAGATTAGGAGAAAGATACATCTTATATGTTGTCACCACTTTATGATTTTTTGCAATGATGTGCAAATTAAATATGTACTATTAAAAAAGTTAATTTGGATACAATGCCCCACCAATTTTTTGTCATAAACATGTGACATTACATGGGTCTATTCACAAGAATTTGAGAATATCTCACGGAGACTGACTTTGGAGGTCGACTTTAATTTTGAGACTGAGTCAAATTTGACACTGATTTTGACTTAGAAAAAAAAAATGTGTAGGCATTTATGCATTTGCTTGCATTTTTCCACAATATAATGATAATTTAATACTCTGTACCGTTGCATTACAAACAATATTAAAGTTACAGAGCCATTTTATATGTAAAAGATTCTCAGTGTGACTAAGTAGCAAAAATGAACCTTTTACTTAGAGTGCAACAAATATTGTCTATATCCCACATTAGCAGTACAAAAGAGTTAGTAATTTTTAAGATATTTTTAATAATGTCTCCAGCCTAAAGGCCATAAATCAAGTGATTCAAAGGTACACATCTATTTCTTTTCTTTACAATTTCTGCACCTGCTATAAAACAAGTTACAGGGATTTAAAACAAATACAGTGCTAGCAACAAATTATGAAGAAGTGCTTGGGTGTTTGCTGGTAAAAAAAAATTTGTTCAAAGCATAAAAGTCATATAACTTAGGTAGTTATTTGTTATTATAAAAAATGACATTTGTTTAAAAACATTACCATAATAAAACACACAAACAGTTCTTGTTTTAATGCAGTAGATAAATGCAAAGTAAAACGTTTTTATACAAAAATACAGATCAAATGGGTCTATCCACTAAAGTCCAAGTATTGAGCTCGAACTCGAAATTTTAACAAATCAGCCACCAGAGTGCTATCCATTAAGCATTTTTGTGAGTTTGAGATGAGATTAATGTCCCCAGCCCCTTAATAATGAATAGGGCAAGCGCTGGTCAAAGTGCCCTTCAACCTCCTGATAATAATGGGACCAGGCACTGACCAAAAGATAATAATGGGGCTGGGGGCTGGCCTAGATGCAAGGAGGCCTATGATAGGCTGATAAAGTAAGCCAATCAGATGCCTCCTTAGGCATTTGAAATCCCATCCCTATTTTTTTTTCCTCCCCAATTTTGGATTACGCGGATTAATTTTTTTTTCCATAGCCCCTTTCCCTGGGACCAAGATGTGGAATGAGGGTGTCACAGATCTTTGTGCAAAATTAATTTAAGGTATATTTTTATTCACAGGGTGTTACACACACAGAGCTCACACAATGCTGCTCGCGCTTCTCATTCAGACTGATCACTCAGAGCATCGTGTATTTCCAATGCTCTGAATGATCAGTGTTCACAGGGAGCGAAAGCATCTTTGTCTTAGATCTGTGTGCGTTTAACACACAGAGCTAGTACTGCCCGCTGCTCCAGCAGTAAAAAAAAAAAAACTGTGCTGCTAAAGAAGGAGGGGGTGGACCTTCAACTCATGCGGTCCGCCTCCCTCCCTCAGTGCCGCATTGTAGGAGCACGTGGGCGCCCCTTCAAAAATGTGCCCTAGGACAGCGCCTACTTCACTTATAGGAGGCGCCGGCCCTGCATCCAGCACAGTAACACCTTTGATATAAACTGTGTATATCTACAAGGAAACCAGAGCTATAATAAACCAGAAAAATGTATATATACATATGTTTTTTTTACAGACTACAAAATCAGATTCATTACTCAATTAATGAGTCATATGTATTTAATAGTAATAATGTACTGTATCAGTTCATTGAACTCACTCATTAAGTGGAGAAAAAAAACAATGCACATTCAATCTATTTCAAAAATACCTTTTTTATGATACATACAAATTATGCTTTCATAATCATTTATTTGAACCACCATTTAAATGACTGGTTAACTGTACATTCACTCAATGCATTTGATTAATAGATAAGTCCTTTTTAGAATAAGAAGAATGATCAAATAAATTAAGTTGAAACCAGCAATAAGTGCTCCTTCAATGTTTTTTAGAATATAAATTCAAAATTGATGGGAGTCATTTCCTAAAGAGAAATAATAATAATAATTAGTATGAGGATACCGTAACGTGGTAAATATGAAAATGTCCCACTTATGTGTTTTTTGTTATGCATATTTGTGTTAGATTGTATCTATTTATTTATTTTTATCTATCTACCATCCCTCTCTCTCTAATATTCATTTAACACAAGTGTGTCATATATATCGCTCCATATTCTCCATAAAACAGACTATACACTTACCTTAAAAGGTGTATCCTTATTGAAAAACTCTACCCTTTTTCTTTTCCTCACATCATCCATATTTTAGGGAATGTTATGTCCACACTTTACTTGTGTCCTGGCTACTAAAGACTGTATTTTTTTTATTTACAACATTAGTGAGCAGGTGTCAAGCCCATCTTATTTTATTTATTTATTTATTTACATGTTGTACCAGGAAGAATTCATTGAGATTTTATTCTGTTTGTTTTTTTGTTTGTTGTTAAATTTGATAAATGTATTCAGTTTTAAGTATGTCCTGGGGAAGAAAGTTGGGAGGAGAATATACAGGATATAGAATACACATAATGATAAATAGAAACAAATTACAATATTTATGCATAGATACATATTTCTAAAAGAAAGTTGGGTGGACAATATACATTAAATAATTATTCATCAAGAAAAATAGAAAAAACAACAATAAACATGTACAATATTTTCTCTATTTGTCTTTTTGTACACCGTATATACTCGAGTATAAGCCGAGTTTTTCAGCACATGTTTTGTGCTGAAAAATGCCCCCCTCGGCTTATACTCGAGTCGGTGTCTGGGGAAAAAAAAAATCTAAAACTTACCTCGTTCCTGCTCCGTCTCCCGGTGCTCTGAAGGTGCGTGGCTGTGAGGGAAGCGTTGTGAGCTCCCCTCCAGACGCGCAGTCAACAAAGTGTGTTTTTTTTAAACAAACTTTATTGTTCCACGCGGCTGGAGGGGAGCTCACAACGCTTCCCTCACAGCCACACACCTTCAGAGCACTGGGAGACGGAGCAGGAACGAGGTAAGTACTGGGGTCTGGGGAAGGGGGGGAGGAGGGTGGCATAATGAGCATACTAAGTGGCAATATCCTGGCATATTACATGGCATGTTGGGGGCAATATCCTGGCATATTACATGGCATATTGGGGGCAATATCCTGGCATATTACAAGGCATATTGGGGGCAATATCCTGGCATATTGGGGGCAATATCCTGGCATATTATATGGCATATTGGGGGCAAAATCCTGGCATATTAAAATGGCATATTGGGGGAAAAATCCTGGCATATTAAATGGTATATTGGGGGCAAAATCCTGGCACATTACATGGCATATTGGGGGCAATATCCTGGCATATTAAATGACATATTGGGGGCAATATCCTGGAATATTAAATGGCAGATTCGGGGCAATATTTACCAGTAGCTGCCTCATTTCCCACCCTAGGCTTATACTCGAGTCAATATTTTTTCCCAGTTCTTTGTGGTAAAATTAGGTGCCTCGGCTTATATTCGGGTCGGCTTATACTCGAGTATATACGGTAATTGTGAAACTGTGTAATACTGTTGTATAAAACAGGTACGTTATGTTTTTAAAAGTTTGGAGACACCTTTTTTTAAGGATTTTAGACTAATGTATCTGCATGTGTCTGCGATTTATGTGTTAATGTAACATCCATTTCTGATAAGAGCAATAAACTGAGTATCCAAGCACTGAATATCTTATGCTAAAAAGGGGAACTTAGAATGGATATGACTAAAAATCATACATAGTTTTAATTTCACAATGATATATCATACATCATTATGTCTTTCTGAAAGGTATATATTACTATCATGTTAATATTATTTTAAAGGTTCAGTACTTCATTTCAGGACAAAGAAGTTAATATCTTTTCATACATACAAATAGACAAACACACAGTCTTAACACGTCTTCAGATCATTTCTGTAGTCTGTATCTTGCAGTGTAAATGCCTTTGCACAATGTATTTCAATAGTTTAAGCACACTGAGAATGCTGATGTGAATTACATAAACTAGAGCAACAGAAGCAATTGTTGCTGCAGGTGCACAGCTTTAATGAGGCCGTAGATTGCATGGATTTGTCTTGGATAACAAGTGGACAGTAATGAATGGGATGTTGCTGTTAAATTCTTCTGGATTGAGACATTGGGCTTTTACACAAACACCATATGTGCTCATTATGGGAGATACTTCAAATGGATGTTGAAGAAGTCATTTTTATTTTCCAGTGATTAAGGATCTTCATGCTGAGCAAAGATTCAATTTATGTGTTAGTACATAATTATTTTAAATGCTTTCTACAGAACATTTTTACTTGACAACATGATTTGGACTTTGTCAGTTGATACAGAATTTAGGAAGAAATATCTATACAATTTTAGTATTTGGATGAATGATTTTGGCTTCTTTCATATTTTATCCATATTGAAAAAACTAGTTTAGTTTGGTGTTTTTCCTTTTGTTTATTCACATGTGTCTGTGTTTTAATTAACCCCTTCGTGACAATGAACGTGTCAGGCACGTCCTGCCGGGAACTGCGCTCCCGACAATGGATGTGCCTGACACGTTTTTTGCGAAAACCGCTCTAACGGTGCTGGTCAATTGCCTCGATGTCAAGGCAATAGACAGCACCACAATTTGGTGTCTGGGGCACCCACGATCGCCCCACGGAGTGATCGTGGGCGGCATATTGACGGAGCAGCATGCTCCGGCAATATGGCTATGCCCTCTTGTGGTCAAGAGCTTCGCAAGTGATAAAAATTCACTTCCGTCCCTTTGAATTTGTTGCTTGACTGCCCCTAGAGGCAGTCAGCAACACTGCAATCTAAAAAAAAAAAAAGATTTAATTAGCTTAAAACTAGGATTAGGGCTAGATTAGCTGTTAGGGTTAAAATTAAATAATGTTTAGAATAAGGGATAGGGTTAAAATTAGATTAAAATTAAAATATATTAAGGGATAGCATAAGGGTTAGAATTAGGGTTAAATTTAGGGGTAGGTTTAAATTTAGGGTCCAGGTTGGGGTCAATATAGAAAAAAACACAGAAACAGAAAAATATGGAAACATGCATATTTCTGGACTTGGGACAACATTTAGAAACTATTTAGATGGGGTATTTTTAATGATTTTATATGTGTAAAATATATTTTAGTTCAAAGTTAGAAAAAGTGGTTTCTTTTAATTTTTTGTAGTTTATTATAAGATATGATGAACATAATGGTATCTAATGAAAGCCCTTCTTATGGCGATAAAAACAACATATAATGTGTGTGGGTACAGTATGTGAGAGAGAAGAAAATAACAGCTAAAGACATCACCCCAGAAATGTAAAAACAGCCCTTGTCACCAAGGGAAAGCGAAGGTCAAAATGTTTTGTCACTAAGGGGTTAAAGAGAGAGAAGGCTTACACCCTGTTTTGCACTTCATTCACTAGCCCAGAAAAACGTCCCCATATGTGAACTATTAATGCATTTGCTTCTACTAGTATTATTAAGTATCCTTTTAATTTTAGTGAAGACGATTCATTTTTAATCTCTGTATAAGGCATGCTACTCATTTTTAAACAATCGCTAATAAGTACCTTAAGTGCTGATTTTCTTGAAGTATTAGATTGATATCTATTTAGTGCCAAATGCCAGTGGAGAATCAAGGCCCAACTGCCAGCACTCATGAGTATACATTCCACCGCGAATGTGGCAGATACATAACATATAAAATTAAACTAGAGTGCAGGAAAGGGATCCTATTTTTTTAACTGCTTCATAAGCCAGGGCTTTTTAAACTGATATTTTATGAACCCCATCTGTTACTTCTGACAGCGCCAGGGGTGACACCCAAAAATTCTTACAAAAATAGATGAAGGAAGATACTAAAAAGGATTTTGTGATTATTTGTCAATGCAACTAGATTCACTAGTATGTGATACTGATCTTTATAAAGTTTTCTGTTTATTTTGCTCATCACAGTACAATATATTTAATGTAATAGTTTAATTGGCTATTCTTGATGTAATCAAAAATTGACAATACAATAAAGTAAAAATAAGTAGACATACTCTACAAAATCAGAACTACTAATAAAAAAGAAAAACTTTTCTGTTTTCGCCTTTAGTGGTGTAATCACAGTGTTTTCTCTTGTGAACATAACATATGATTTCCCTAAAGTTGGGTAAAGAGGACATCTATTTAATTATTGTGTCAAACTTCCTGTTCTGTAATTAATGCCTGATATACAGAGCAGCTCTCCCTGTGATTTTAAAGGTCACAGCTTTAAATGTTGACAAGACCTTCCCGAACTCAAAAATTATACATATTCTATTACTCATTGTGTGGGCAGTAATAAAAAAGTACATTGTATATATAGCAGTTTCTTGAAGACAGAAAATAAACAAGCATTTAACTATGTATATAGATTCCCATGGATATGAGGTACTCTAGGCCTTTACGATAACTTATCCTTGAGTGAGACAAAGTCTAAGGAACATAACAGAAGAATAATTTGTGGATAAATTAGTCACATGTCTATTCTTGTATGCTTCAGGCCTGAATCTATGTCAGTTTCTATTGTTCCACAGTAATCAAATGCAACAGAAAAAATGTTTCATTCAAGTAACATGTTACAGAGCTGGGATAATGAGGATATCCTTATTGGTTCAAAGAGCACAGAAGAAATCATTTCTCTAACTTTGAATTGCTTTCACTTTCTGCTTCTCAAAGGAAACAATGATTTGTGTTTCAACCTGTTTGAAATAAAATCAGATAACGCATGCCGAAGGAATAAAAACCACTGAACGTTCTTTTATAATGGTTGTCGCAGACTTATGTTAAAGCTGTATTCACTTCGGTTCTGCGGTGACCTGACTAGTCAGTTGACTAAGAAAGCTAAATCCTGGCTTCTATGAAAATGAATATGTGATTTGAGCCGAGAAGATAGTTACACAGTAATTATTTGTAGCACATAGCTTCGTGAATCAAGGTGAATAGTGTAGAGTAATACAGATATATATTTATGTTTGTTCCTATCCCAGTATTTAAAGCTGCCGATTTATATACAGTACACGTATCTTCTTATATGTCAATCCGTTGCGGACTCTCAAATTGTGCTCATTGTGATATATTCTCATCAGTCTGCAAACTAGAATTCTAGTGTTTGCCTTAAAAGAGAATATTTTTATTTATATTCATATACTATTATAACAAGGGGATAAACTAGGGTTAGGCACTAAGATTGCTCATGGTGGACATTTATTGAGGTCTATGGACAACTGAATGATGTTCTACAGACCTTAGGCTCATTGTCCAGACACTTTGCTTATCTCTGGGATAGACTAGCATGAGCCGATGACTTTGGACAGGCCAGCAAAATGGATTCAGTTGGCATGTTATCAAAGAGAGAAATGTCAGGATGTGCATGATTTAAATATATATGTACACATATTATTGTAGATAGTAAGTGGTCAGTTAGTACCAAAAAGACAATACTGGTTCCAAGATATAAACAAACAAAAAATGTGTAGGCCTGTACTTTGCATTAAAATGTACCCTTTGCATGGTTTAAATCACCCTTTACAATATCCTACCGAAGATATGACACTTTGTGAGGGTGCTTATCTTCTGTTTAAATCATCTGTTTGTACTCATATTATCAGACTGGGACAGATTACATTTTTATATTTTCATTCACATTACATGGAGGATCAATGTGTAAGGAGATGTACGCATAAATTATTGATTTAGTGCTGCGTAGTACTCTAGACATAATTGAAACATTCTGTTGGCAAGAGGTTAGGATAGAAGAGGTATCAGCTGTGGATCAAATAAGAACTTAGGATAGAGAAGACAGTGAGGGATCTGTAATACACATACTTGCAATACAATGATAAATAAGGGAACGTATTGGTGGATGTTCACATGTCCCACCTTTCAATACTATAATATTAAGGTGAAAGCACTTAAAGACAGAGAAGGGCTCCTTTGATGAATCAGGGCTTCACCGATTTTGTATATTAGTTCAATTTTAATTATTGTATTATTTTACTATTGTCTTTTTTTTACTATGGTTGTTTTGCATATTTTGCTGTTTTACATAGCCCACTTATTACATGTACTTACCTTGCTGTGACGCATTCTTAGCAATATTATCTCTTTCTTCAAGCTCTTTCACCATTTCTACCTCATTTCTATATGTTGTTGGAGAGAAATGGGAATGGCTCTCTTTTTGGTGATTTCAGCTGCTTCTTTTCCACTTTTTATTTGCCATTTCCTTTTCCTGTTTCTATCATTTAAATACATAAAGGGAATCAACACAGTAAAGGAGGAGAGTATATTTAACAGAAGAAAAACTACCACATCTAAATGAGAGGGGCAAAGATTTAAAAGTAATATCAGGAAGTATTACTTTACTGAGAGAGTAGTGGATGTATGGAATATCCTTCCAACAGAAGCGGTAAAGGTAAACACAGTGAAGGAGTTTAAGCATGCGTGGGATAGACACAAGGCTATCCTAGATATAAGATTGGGAACTGGGGACTAATAAAATAATTTAGAAAATTGGGCAGACTAGATGGAACAGTTGGTTCTTATCTGCCGACACACATCTATGTTTCTATGTTTCCAATCTCAGGTGCACTTCTTCCCTGTACTCATTACACAGGATATAGGCCTAAAGCTTTTAGGTCAAAAAGTTTGTTGAAAGTAAGTGAAGGCACTTAGAGTAAATGATCCACAGTAGCTTCATATCAGAGAAGCAGCAACTGACAGGAAGTGCTGTTGTGTATGATGGAAGAGGAAAAATGTGAGTGTCACCAGTAAAGACAAACAATGCTGTAATCTTAAGATTTGATTGACTGTTTACCAGAGTTCATGTAAAATGTTTTTACATTCCACTATTTCTGAATAGTGGATAGGAGATTGACACGAGTACTAGAATTTCTCATTTGTTTTGTAGTTTTAAGCAATCTTAAAACTATGTATTCCCCGTTTTGCTTCTGTTTTTTTTTTGTAGACGCTCTTGCCGTCTACACAAAAAAATAACACTGCTGAAATGTGTAAGTGTTAAATGTATCAACATGAACAATACACCTTGCCGTGCTTCCTGAGAAACATCTTTTCAAGAATACAAACTATCACATTTATGCACAGGAAGTGTTTATCAATGCGTTCTGTGAAACAGAGATTATTAGTGTAAGCCAGTCTGTCTGATTAAGGCAATCTTTGAATATATTAAACAGACTTCTTCATTAATTTTTCCACCATTGTGTCAAAACATGTTCTGGTTTGATTATAAAAGCTCCCAAAATTGAAATGTCCTTAACGGAAGCTAAACATGGATAGATATATGTTATTTAGGGCATAGAGAAATAAAAAAAGCATTAAAAATAATTTCCAGATTTTGGGACTAATCTCACAAAAGGAAAAACCCAACATAAATATTACTGGATGAAAAGGGTAATGATATCAGTAGGTCTGTTGGAGAGTGGTTGGCTCTAGCTAGATCCCCTGTCTACATGGTTATACAATGGAATACCATGTGCAACTTTGGTTGCTCAAAGTTTTGTCTACATTACCTCTATAAAACTCAAACCTTAAGCTGCCCATTTTGTTCATGCATGCGCACAATAATACTAAGTCTAAAACAAAACGTAGTGTGTGGCCAATTTGGGAGACAAGATTTCAAGTCAATGACATTCTCTCGTTGACTACACATATTGCTATTGCTTTTTAATGCCACATACATATTAATTGGAAGCACATAAGACTGGAAACTTTGTGATCTAAAAACACTAGTATTGACCATGTTCTTAAACTAGAATTGCAAATACACTCAGATGAATTGGATTCTCTAAAATGTATATTGAATAGTAAGATATGGTTGTTATAGAAAGAAACCATACAATTAGAAGCAGAAGCACCCATGTGGTGACATAACAAGCATACAAAAATGTTGTCAATGCTTTTACCAGTTGAACTCTTCCTGTAAGACATTTTGATATGATAATGAGGTCACACCTACAATGACCTCATAAAATGCCTGTTGAATGACAAATCTCAATTCAGTCTGTGTTGTGCTGGGATATGTTAGGTCTTTTGGTTGGAAGTTAGGATTCAGGTTGGTCTTTGGAAAGTATTGCATTGGTTGTTGGTCACTTATTATTGTATGTTAATGTTTTTTTGTTTCTCTTATTAGATATCTGTTAAAGTAGATGGACTTATATTTTATATTTGGTGTTACACCACAACCAAGACTACAAACAATCCAATCACCTTCCAGTAGTATGAGGAAGCTAACCATCAGGCTAGATTCATGGTCAGGAGACTTATGTAGGATTTAATTTGTGTTCACCTTTAAAAATAATACATAAAGGTCCCATTGCCCGGGTTAAACCTGGATCTGTATCTTTACTGACAAAACCTTGAAATGTCTGTGGTGCACTTGACAAATAATCAGTAAATACAACTTTACAGAAACTAAGTAAAAGTTCCATCCCATGGGCATCCACAGAAACTATTATGGGGCAAGAGACAGGGAGAATTGTCACCTTTCCCCATATCTGACATCCAGCTGGTAATCTCCTAACAGAATCTGCAATATTTGAACTCACATAAAATTAGTCTACCTTTTATGAGTGTTCAATGGGGTCAATGTTCTCCCAAGTCAGTTTCCATTTCTGTCCAATGCTCCTCAATGTGTCAGAGATTTGGGATGGCAAAGCAAGATGAACCTGTGCTGCATCTAGAGGCAATCTTGGGCCATATGGGACAGAACCTTATAAATCTGAAGACACTAAGCAATATGTTAGCCCCTGATAGAGTTAGATAAGCACATAGGGCTCAATAAGGTACTTTATTTATAGTCTTTTATTTATAGTCTTAGTTAGTGGATAATTCTGACCTACTTCTAACATAATACAATTCTACAGTTCACATTTTGGTTATTGTCACATTACTTATTATTGTTAATACAGGTTGATTATCCCTTATCCAGAAATCCATAATCCAAAATGATCAGTTATCCACACACACACACACACTTGTCAGAATGAAAGCACACACCAGTCTATTCAGTATCAGCCTCCTTAAACTGAGATATAGCCTTTTCATGCACGACCAGATCCCCCCACACCCACAAAGGGTAATACAATGGCACATGTGCAGGCCTGACGCACCGACGGCAGGTTCCCAATGATGCCTCACATCATGGCTACAATAAAGTAATAGTGAAGTATTTGCTCTATAAAGAATTTGCATTGATAGTCCTGTATTTCATGAGTGCTGAGAGGCTTTAATATATTGTATTGGGGGAAATGATCTGTTATCAAAATACTTCTGGACCCAAGCATGTTGGTTAAGGGATACTGAACCTGTACACTTTTCTTGAAACTATGAAACCGTATGGCTTTGTGACAATATGTGATCTGTACATAAATAGGTTCAATGAAGCTGACCAACAGATGACTGAAAGTTATACTTTGACCAAGGATGAGCCCTTTTTAGAGAATATTGGATTAATTAAAATATGTAAATAAATACTGTGCAAATGTAGCTTAAAAAGTATGACAACTGTAGGAAAAAAACATAAAATGATAAGGGCACTGTAAATCTCCCATGCTGACTTATTGCCTTAGCCAATGAACTATGTTGTGTTTCACAAACACTGTCCTCATTCCTGAGGAGTTAGACATATTTTTAATGAAGTTTTAAAGTTTTGCAAGTTTTAATTGACCTTTTGTCTAGTTTCTTTTTGTCAGATGACACCATCATTTCTACGTGACTCATATTGTGCAGTGACATTTGTTGACATTTATCAAATGACATAGCCTTAGTAATTTGTTTTGATGTGGCCTTCTGGGTCAGTAAATTAATTGTAAAGTAAAGGAGCTTGTAGTACAATACATTGACATGTTTGTCTTTACCTGATTGGTTATTGCACCAGAAGGATAGTGAAAGAGACTTATTTACTACCTGACTAAGAAGATAGCAAGTCAAGTCATGCCTGAAGATGGTATTTGCCTGAAGGCCCCCTATACTATTCTCTCAATTAGACATTAGAGTTATCACATTTACATCAGATTTATTGCAAAACTACTTTGTTCCATGTAACTACGAGGCCTCCCATTGCTTCCTCTACACTCGCTTGAATTTGGCGGTCGACTTTCATTTTGAGACTAAGGGGGTCATGTACTAAACAAGTGCGGTGTGAAAAAATGTAGGTAAAACACGATTAAGGGAAAATTTGTGAATATTTCTAACATTTTGCGCTCGTTTTCCCTGATTTGCGCCTCTTATTTTTATTATTTTTATATTTTTATTTAGCGTGCATTTTTCTGGTTGCACTAATAGATTGTGATTAGATTTGCGCATGCTGAAGATTTGTGCGAATATTTTGGGAAAAATAATTCTTATTTGTGTGTGAAAATTACACCAGCTTTTAGCAAGTGCTATCAAAACAGGTAGAAAAAATATTTACAAAATTCATTGTTTAAGTTCGCAACTATGCCCGTTTTTATTCGCAATTTGCTTGTATTTACTATTTGAGTGTTAAATGTTTATTACATTGAAAAAGGAGCAAAGCTCAAAAATAGTTTTTCACATAAAATATATTTGCATTTTTTTTAGTACATGCCCTCTAAGTCAAATTTAAAAGCCCTCTAAAATTGCTTCTTTTTGTCTCACACTACTTTCAATGGGGAAAATTAGAACCTGGGTATTTTTTCTAAGTCAAACTCAGGTGCGTAAAAAAATGTCAATTTAACTTTTTTCATTTTTATTTAACCCTTGCTTCCTTCATGAAAAACTAACATTTAGTTTGTGCTTCTATATTAGAAGCCCGAGTGAAAAATACCGTTTAGTGACCCTTTAAATATCAATGTAATGATGAAAGTTACAAGAGAACAAATACACCCCATAGAAAATACACATTTCATCTCAAGTCCTCTATGGTTTGACACTTGTTTAGATGATATGAAAAGTCTTCAGTCAATGAACTACAGTAGGACTTTCTATCATAACCAGAGCTGAATAATCGGTTTGATATTTAATGGAGCGAAGTCAAGCAGAGAGCTTTTAATGCTTTGAAAAACCTTTCATTCCTTTCAATGATACATATTATAAAGATTATTTTTTCCATGAACTGTGCTCAGGAGATTTATGGCCATTCTTCTACCTTGTAAAATGCTTTTAGCTTGAATATAGCTGCTGTTGGACATCACCTATGTTTGCTTAAAATGTAATTGTTTTAAGTAGTAACGCGCAAGGTTAGTAGGTAAGTAGTTCATTGATGATATAAGATATTAACATCAAAGGCATTCCTGACACCCTAAGCAAAGGTAATAGTGTAAACATGTTGTGCTCAATACATATGTAAACAGGGTGAAGTGTATCCCTGTTTTTATGTGCGGTTTTAATAAAAGGTACAGTGTTTAAAAGTTACTTTTCACTTGTGCTTCTAATATAAAAGCACAAGTGACATTTTAGTTGTTCCTATTGTGAGGATAAACTGGCATGTACTTTTGATAGTACACGCCAGTTTATCCTCTGACAGCTATCATGCTTCCATAGGTGGTTGGTGACCGTCTCTCTCTGCTAGTGCAGAGAGAGACCCTCATTTTTGCATGGGATCAGCAGAGGGGACCTTAACTAGGTCCCCCCTGCTAATCCAATGCAAAAATTAGGGAGATTCATTCAGTGGGGGATTCAGACCCACTCTGATTGGCTGTGTGTGTGTTGACGTTGTCAGAAAGCTGCAACCAGGAACTGCTGTGTCTCACATGTGAGACACAGCAGAGAGTAAACCCATGTGTATCTATTACAATACACGTGGGTTTACTACAAATTATCAGCTCATGTTTTGTTTAAATCTTGCTTCCTCCAAGAAAGCAAGGTTGAACAAGGTGCAATGTCCTTTTAAACATTATTAATATATTCTAAACGCATAACAACAATCAGTATGGCCTTACTATTACAAACCAAAAAATAAGGGAGCAAATACTTAATTTTTTTGTGGTATATATTGAATTGGTTTTCCTCTCTTGTCTTTAAAAATCTGGGGTCTAGTCACTAAAATACAAATTATAAGTTAGTTGAGGTGAAATTCAATTTCATCTCATGAACTTAACTGAACATTGTACAGGGATACACCTGGTGATTTCCTCCTGATATCAGAACAAAGTTAATACTACATAATGCATTGTTACAAACGTGATAATTTTTAAAGATTTAACAAAACATTATCCATGGCCAACTGAGCTCTTCTAGCACGAGAAGTTCACCAAATTTGTTCCTGGCTGACATGTAACTTCACCTTTTAGTGAATAGACCCTCTTTGTGCTAACAAAGATTCCTATGTAAGTTAGAGGGGATTGCTTATCAGACACAGAAAGATAAACACAGAAAGTCAGCAGGTAAGAAGTGCTGCATCGATAAGTATGAGGTGTACTAAAATTTACCTTTTAGTACCAAGGTTATGTTTTTTTATAAACATACACAACATTTAACATAGTGATAAATATTGAGTACAAATAATCTTAACAAAATATAAGTGACATTTCTCATATATAGATTTATGTATATGACAGTGTATCAATGGGCAGCCATAACACTCAACAAACATGTAAAAGAGAGAAAAAAGAAAAGTTACCAAGAGAACTGAGAAAAAAAACAGAGTAAGCCCCACCCAGCTGTTTTGTACATAGCTTTTACTGTCTAGGGCAAAGAACTATTCTAAAGTTTAATGAATAGATGCTATTTATTGCTACCACTCGGGTTAATTAAACTTTTTTTAACTGTTTTTAGCCACATCTCCTTTTAAAGGGATTTAGCACAATTTTCAATGGACTTTAACCAGGGCTGGAACAAGACTATTTGACATAATATTCATAACTAGTTAGGCTGCCATTTTCTTTCTACAGCTGGGCCTCAGGCCTTCCTTCCCTTTTAAGAATTCAGCAAGTCTTTCATATAACAAAGCAAGTTGATTAGTGAGAAAATTCAAACTAATATCTTAGAGTGCACACCTCTGTTTACATAGGCTCTCTGTCAGTACCACACACCTTTCTACAAAAACAGCCCAGTAGGAAGGAATATGCTTAAATATCATGTATATTAGCATTTATGACATATTAAGTGTGTATTGTATGTGGTAAATGCATTGTCTATGTTGCATGGCATTGATTAAAATGACACCTAGAATAAAACACGTCAGTGTAATATATCATATTCTTACATAGAAAAGTTACCTTGTATATCATTTGATCTGTTCTATGTGTAGTGTATTAAGTTTATTTATTTAAGTGACAGATACGTTTAAGGAAGTGAAACTGTTTGTGTTTGTTGTATGAATGAGTCGAAGAGTTCTGCTGTGGGATTGAAACATTTCCCCAATGTTTACCTGAAAAATCACAAAAAATGTGCAGTATTGGTGGCACCTGTCTGTTAGCTTGAACAGGCACAGTATATGAGCTGACAGGATGGTACTTAATAGGCACCAAAAAAATTTGCTTGCTAAAGAACCTTGAGCAGTATCAGCAGTAACTCCCAGAGCGTGGCTGGTACAATCTGTAATGTGTTCAGCAATCTTTCAGCTTCAGTAAGTGACTGATAAATACTTGTCATTACCGAGGGCGCAGCGCTGGATGAGATGAGTTAAGCATGGGTCAACACTGTATCACAGTAGGGCACCCTTCTTTTGTGATGCTGCTGATAGTGTCAAGTAATCAGACAACTAAAGAATAGAAAAATAAGGCAGTGACAGAGGAGTATGTTAAGGAGATGACAGACAATCTTCGGATATTGTTTTTCCTTTCACATCCTGCTGTATTC
Organism: Pelodytes ibericus; assembly: GCA_036172795.1. Lineage (NCBI taxonomy): Eukaryota > Metazoa > Chordata > Amphibia > Anura > Pelodytidae > Pelodytes > Pelodytes ibericus. Next base: position 159,947,852 of record CM069859.1, on the reverse strand, counting down.
ACTTTGGTAAAGAAACTGACTGTCATGGCATGTAGATATCTCAAGATGTATGTGATAATCAGAGACAATGCCTGGTGTACACTTTGGATGATGAGAGTTGTTGGCCAACAATTAATGGAGTACAGATTACCACGCTTTAAATTCCACAATGTGGTAGATGGATTTACTAAAATAATTGTGATAAAGAAAATGTGTTTTCTTTGTGCTACATTCATTAAACATGTCTATTTGTTTTTCAAACACTATTGGACATTTATAATTGTGTTTTTTTTTTTCCTTATAATGTGCTTTTTTCCAGCAGAACATATGATTGAGATTTAGCATGCAGGTTTAAAATTATTCATAACTGGGGAATTAATATTGAAACATGTATATTCATTGACATTATATTGTCTTTGAACACATTCCCTAAGCTTTTTTGAGACTTTGTGCATTCTAGTAAGACTATGCATCCTCATTTCCTACTCATTTTTACCTACCAAATAAAGACTAGGTGATTGTCTGATGGGTTTGTTTAGGTTTAGATATTCCTTTAACTGTAGTGAATTGTTAAATCCTTTGCACAATAGGATGTTTATATATGCCCACAATATTATTGTCCTCATATGTGAGCAGTGGGTGCTTGCACCCACTGACTCCGGGAAGAAGACTCTGCCTCAAAAAAAGGCAAACTTTTGGGAGCCTGTTTGAATCACCTTCAAGGCATATAATCACTGTAAAAAGTCCTAGCAATCGTATGCCGCTCATGTCACAGTCTATCAGCTTTGACACAAGTATTGAGGGATATGAAAAGGCGTAATGTGCCTGGACATCAAGGGGTTAAATAGCTTACTCGATGGCTATGTTTTTTTTCTCTGTTTGTCTTACCAAATGATACAAGGTTCTCATGGCTTGTATAGCTAAAAGAGAGGTGGTCTCCAACAAAGTTCATAGTGCACCTTTACTGGACTTAGTGATGATCAATTTAATCCTTTAAAGGGACAGTCTTGGGACATGCATTTTGGGCACTAGATAGTCCCTTTAATGGAAATCCAGAGGAAGCTGTTGGAGGTGCTTAATGTAGCCTAATTTGAATGATGGAAAATTTCTGTTTAGGGAAGATCACACTATATGGTTATTTTGAAAACTGAAATATGTGTAACTTCTAATATAAGGCTATCTTCTGTGACCTCAATTTTTATATTTAATAATACTATTAAATATAATAATACTATTAAATACACACACAGTGTAGCTTCTGGTTAATAATGGCTTGTACAATCCTAGAGTACCACTCACTGGTGACACTGTTTTCTTTGCCTTTTTATTACATATTCAGGTTCCAAGGCACCCATTTAAATAATGAACTAATATTTTCTATGGTCATTTTAGCTGTTTTTGGTAAATACTTAGCATTGCCTTTTCTCTTTGTATATTCTAAAGTGTATTGTTTTCCAATTGAGTCATGAAAAAACGAACTTAGCTTAGATTGTCTTATGTATTAAAGAAAAAAGTGTTCTTTAAAAAGTGCTTAGCAATTTTTCATGCTCAAAATATTCTTGGCAAGGGAATTCAATCATACACTTCTTTTATTCACTTAATATATTTTAATGATTCCTGAACTGTTAGAATGACATTTACCTAAGACTTAAGGGAAATCTCTCTTTACACATCAAAAGTTTAACATCAAAGCGTATTATTGCTTTTTCTAGAATTCACATTTTCACCTGTATCTGCTTTAGTTAACATTCTTCATTTACTTTCCAAACCGTCTCAAATATACTGCAGATTACATGCTAAGCTCGGCTAACTTTGAAAAGATGGCTGAACATCCTTTCTATAATCCACCGGGGACTGGTCAGTCATTCTACTACATTTTGAACCATGAAACTAAATTGGGCTTGCAGCTCTAATAAGCGCTTTGAGCTGTTCATCATACAAATGAGACAGAAGGGAGACTCATTGATATAAAATAGCAAATGCAGTTGCTCTGCACATCCTTTGATATCGAACATCCAAAATAAAAATAGCTAGTTAGCCACTTGTCTGTGTTTCATTCCTTTGTTCTTAATTAGAATTGAAATAACGTGTCATGCCTAAGCTATCTATTAGAATAAAGATGAGAGAGATTTAGGACTTCTCATTTCTCCCAGACTGACATATTCCAGTTCACTTAATAAACCAATTTAATGGTATTTGCGAATTAAAATAGCCAATATATGTCTATTAGAATTCCTCTTTATGTGTATGCCAGTGGGAGCAACTATCTTAATTAGTATTATTGTTACCGGATTTGCATAAATATTCTTCAGCATTAAGCTGTCCTTTCTACTTGATGGGTGTTGATTCTGGAAGCCTTAAACAAAGGAGTGAGGAGAAGGAAGTTTCAAGACAGGTTTATTTTTATTTTGTTATGTAAATTGTTCTGCAAAATTAAATTTTTTTTTTAGGTAGAATTCCAAAAGTTGCTAAGATTTAAACTTTTCTCTAAGAGAATTACATTTTTTAACAAGCGAACAACCTTGAAAAGTAAATTTAAAGCATAAATACCAGCATCCCAGGTCTGCGTTCATGGACACAGTGGAGGTGAAACAAAATGGTGGCAGAGTCACATGATTTGAAGCTAGAGACCTAGTTGTACCGAATATCTGATAATCAATACAGTCATGCAAATTCTATGTATGACTCAGATATACACAGGTTAAATAGGAAGACGCGAGTGGACAGGCGGTAGTAAAATGAAATTGTCCCTTTAAATCCAAGACTGCTGAAAACTAAAATAATGCTGAATACAGTGTAGTTTATGAGAGTATTAAAAACAAAGGGTGTGTGGTTTCTCAGAAAAGTCGAGGTAAACACTTGTTCAAATAGATTTGAAAGAAGTTTTAACAAATTAATTATTGAGTAAAGCTGAGAACAACACATTGATAAGCAAAATGATGTAGACATTAAGACTTAGTAGTTATACTATTCTAGAGATAGTTGGCAAAAGTAATAATTAGTTAATAAGCATATTTTTTTTAAAAACAAGTACTAAGAACAATAAAAGATCCAAATCACTATGGTTAACTGGCTCGATGTGCTGTTTCATTATTGTTTTTTTGAGAATAGAATTAAGTAAATGTACCTCATGTACCTCAGTGTGGGTCTCAACAGCCCCAAACATGTGTCCAGTTTGGAAGGAAGACCAACAGCTGTGAGATCTGTGGGTTTATATACCAACAAGACTGGTGTGTCTCAGTTGACAATATCAAAGACTGCAGTTGGGATTATCCCATGAATTTTCTGTTTAAGCAGTATAATGGTACACTAACACAGTAACATTTTATGAATGAATGCTCCTAGTTCATTGTGTATTCAACCAGTTAAAATTGTGCATAACTGAGCAATATGTTATGTATCAACCTGAAAACCTATCATGTTTCCAGACATTGAGAACATTCATTTTCTGCCTAGGGATGGGAACATTTTAAGCATGCGTGGGATAGACACAAGGTTATCCTAGCTATAAGACCGGGACCTGGGGACTAATAAAAGTATTTAGAAAAATTGGGCAGATTAGATGGACCAAATGGTTCTTATCTCTGGACACATTCTATGTTTCTATGGTGATCATTTCCTGGACCGGAATTCCATTCATGGTTAACCAATGCTTCAAAAGAGGAATATCTTGCAGAACATAGTAAATCTTTATTAATGATCTCAAAAATCAAACACACTGATCCCTGTTCAGCATCAATGGAGTCTCACCTTATCCCATTAAAACACTACACTTCCTCACTCAATGTAACCTATTGACCTATTCAGCTATCACCCCAGGCAAATGTATCTTTACCTTAATCATGGTACGTTTCCTCATTAATAATCAGTAATGGATGTGCTTAATCACAAACACTGTAAAATGAAGACATTGGTTAGCATATTTGGTTAAATTACTTTGATTTCAGCCATTATTAGGTTGTATTTAGAAAATTATACAACAGGAGAAACTTGAAAAAAGAAATGTAAACAATTATTAGCTGTGCTGTCTTTGCATCCTTTATTACTTAAGTGACTTTTTTTTTTATTATGAAATTATGAAAACAGATCACATAGCATAAATTTATATCTATATATACACATCACATAAACATCACTTACTCTTGCTTCCCATTCCCTCTCTCCCATGGGGTTTTTGTATTAACTTTCCTCTAAACACAAAGTGCTTTAATTTTCGGTTTATTCAGTGTTATCTCGTGTGGTCTATGTCTTATCTTTTCTTCTTAAGTGACTTCTAAATATATCTTATAATATTATTTTAAACTGATATACATACTTTTTACATTTAAACAATAGGTAGTGAAATTGAGTTACTGGTAATTATTTTTATTATATGGATATCTTTACACTTTCTGGACAGAGCCAATTTTTGTTGTAGCCATAACACCTTATTTATTGAATCCAATAGATCTCTGCACGCCACATCCATACAACCAAAGTTTGTCAGCCCTACAAATCTTAACTAGTACCGTGAGCAATGTTAAGCTTGAAAATGTACTGCCAGAGGATTATTAATTTTCTGGACTCCAATACTTTACTCTTTGTTGCATGTCATACATTTTATGAGTATATTGTGTATAAATCACAGGGAATGGACATGAGAACTCATACACTAGGTGATTTATAAGATAGTTCATTATATCTATTATGTAAATAAATAATATAAATGTTGATGCTTCTGCTTAGTATGAAACCAATTGAGAATTTTACTGAACAGTCATAAATAACCACAATAGCATAACATAGGTAAAATAGCTTGTAGGAGAGTGATAAACAAAAACGAACATTGAAATCAACATAATGTGTTCAAATATTTGTATATTCCTAATATTCCAAAGGCCGGCGCTACTGGTTTTATTTACTTTTAAACTTGTATGTTTATGAACCACAAATAGTAGCCAATTCTGTGAAATAGTATTCGTAAGATAGACAAAGACTCAGGAGAAATCATATTTTGGAGCTGCGGCTTCCTTAATCCAACCAAGCAATTGTCTCTCACTCCCAATGGTGTGTCTGTGGAGCAATCATGTAAACTGGAAGGGAGCTAAGTATTTCTGAATGTCAATGCGAATGAGATTGCTAAGGTGGATGAGAATGTCAAGTTGACAATGAAGTAGATATGAATACATATGCAAACATGAAAGTTAGCGCTACAATGCCTCAATATTTGCAGTAAACAGTTGTCCCAGACACCGGAGAATTACATTTATACTTCAGGATAGCGGTCTTTAGCCCCCCTGAGCTTTACCTCTGTCTCTAAAAGAGGGACAGAGGTAGAGCTCGGTGGGACAGTGGGATTTCCTCTTATTCCATTGATTTCAGTTCTACTAGCAAAACATAGACACTTTTGTTCTATGTTCACTGTGTAAAATGAAGATGAACATGACCAGGATTGTACTGATTATAGTGATAAACTGAGATGCTGCTTTAGGTTGATCACATTGCTATCTTTGTTTAATAGTGCGTATGATAAAAGGTTTATATTGGATAAAATGAAGATTCAGACCTGTCTATTACTGGATTAAACATTTCTTTTATAATCACCCCTGACATAAATGGCGTGTAGTTCCTCCTTGGGGTAACTAAAATAGTTACATTTGTCTCCACTTTGCATTAACATGAGGCAATCAGTGTCACTAACCACTTTTGCCACTAACCGTCTTAGTAGCCATAACTGGAGCAGTGCAGTATGGGACGTTGTTATGGTAACAAATCTAATGAAAGAGGGTATCAGTTTATTTCAGGAAATATGTAATCCTGCTGGAGGGTCAGCCATATGGTTCTGGGTTCATATGCAATTGCAACTTAGTTTTAGAGATTTATATGACTGGTTTGCCATGACTGAATATAAAAGATCAGAGGTTATGTTGCCATTATATGGCCATCCAAAGGCAAATTGAAATGAAATGTTTTTGTGTGTTGTGTCATGTTAGTTGTGCTTAGTGAACATAACACAACTAATGTGTCATTTAAACCCAGGTGCTATAAATGCAATATATAATATTCAGTATACTTTTTGTCATCAAAAAATGTATTTCAGAACATTCTAAAATCTTACAATTTATTGTAATAGCCACAGTTTCCCATCAAAGTCTTACCGTAAAAAGTTATACTTCAGTTATTTTCCTACTACAGATGTATTTCCCTTCTTAGTTCATGCTGTTCAATGCAAATATATAAATTTAAAGACTGTACTATCTAAAGGCTTCACAATCTTTCCCCCCCCATATTTCTCATTCACATACTTACGACCGTGAGTCTTTTTTGATATGTGAGTTTATGGCTCTGCAACCATTCTTTTATTTTATAAATATGAGGCTGCATTTCTAGCTTTTTATTGATCTCAATACAAATGCAAGTATCAGCACAAATGTTCTTTGGTATGCAACTCTAGTGATTTCACTCAGTGTCAGGATAATTTTGATGGCATACACTACTGTTCAAACGTTTGGGGTCACTTACAAATTTCACTGTTTTTAAAAGAATTTTTTTTTTCCATTAAAAATAACATCAAAGGGATCAGAAATATATGTAGACTAGACATGTGCATTCGTTTTCGGACTAATGCATTTTCGTCCATTCTTCCGAAAAACGAATAACGAAAATGCTAAACTAACGAAAGACGAATGAATTAATGGTTAATAAACGAAAATCATTCGTCCATTCTTCCATTCGTGCTATTGGCATTCTATAAACCGAAATAGAGTCGGTTTATAGAATACCAATATCATTACAATGCTATTCTATAAACCGAAATAGAGTCCCCATTCATACGATTGAACCAATTGACCTATTCGTATGAATGGGGACTCAAGTTCGGTTTATAGAAAGCCAATAGTATTACACGTATTCTATAAGCCGAAAGTCTATAAACCGAAGGTCGTTCGGTTTATAGACTTTCGGTTTATAGAATACATAGAATTACATGTATTCTATGAACCGAAAGTCTATAAACCGAACGACCTTTGGTTTATAGACTTTCGGCTTATAAAATACATGTAACACTATTGGCTTTCTATAAACCGAACTAGAGTCCCCATTCATAAGAAATTCTTATGAATGGGGACTCTAGTTCAGTTTATAGAAAGCCAATAGCATTACATGTATTCCATAAGCCGAAAGTCTATAAACTGAACAAAGTTTGGTTTATAGACTTTCGGTTTATGGAATGTGTAGGTCAATTGATTTGTATGAACGAATAAAACGAAACGAAAATAATGAACGAATTTCGTCTGAAACGAATGCAGTAATGAACGAAATTCGTTTTAGACGAAATAAATAACATTTTCGTCCGAATGGACGAAAATTAAACTAAATTTTAGTTTTGCACATGTCTAATATAGACATTTTTAATGTTGTAAATGACTATTGTAGCTTGAAACGACTGATTGTTAATTAATTATCTACATAGGCATACCATCACTCCATCTACATAGGCATACCATCATTCCTGTGTTCCAATGGCACGTTGTGTTAGCTAATTCATGTTTCTCATTTTAAAAGGCTATTTGATCATTAGAAAACACTTTTGCAACGATTTTAGAACAGCTGAAAACTGTTGTGCTAATTAAAGAACCAATAAAACTGGCCTTATTTAGGCTAATTGAGTATCTGGAGCATCGGCATGTGTGGGTTCGATTATAGGTTCCGAAATCTCTTCAGATTACCGAAACTAATTGACAACTAGAAAGCCAAAGGTCTGCAAGGCTGTAAATGGAGGATTCTTCAGCGAAAGCAAAATTTGAAGGACACAATTATTTCTTAAGTTAAAAATCATTAATTCTAATCTTGTCAATGTATTGATTGAATTTCCTAATCTAAGTGACCCCAAACCTTTGAACAGTAATGCAACTGCTATGGTAAATATCTTCCACATTTTGATGGGGTGAATAAAAAACAGATTCGAAAACTAAAGTCTTAATTTTGTTGCTATTAACCCAAAAAACAGAATTGTTAATAAGCCTTTGGGAATCTTCTGTACACTGCCAGAATGTCCTGATTTAATTTGTTTATTAATGATCTGCCACATTGTGCTGAGAGCCATGTCTCCGTGTTTGCGGACGACACTAAATTAGGTAAGGCAATAAAGACTAATCTTGATGTTTTTTCTTTACAGGAAGATTTGGACAGAGTGGGGGACTGGGCAGTAAAGTGGCAAATGAGGTTCAATATAGACAAATGTAAAGTTATGCATTATGGGAAAAATAATAACAAAGCAACATATACGTTAAATGGTTTTTCCCTGGGAAAAACTACTAATGAAAAGGATTTAGGAATAATTATAGACAACAAACTTGGCAACAGTGCCCAATGCCAGTCAGCAGCTGCAAGGGCCAATAAGATATTGGCATGTATAAAACGAGGTATAGATTCACGGGAGGAGGATATCATCTTGCCTCTTTACAAATCAATGGTAAGACCTCACCTTGAATATGCAGTACAGTTCTGGGCACCAGTCCTTAAAAAGGATATTAAGGAACTAGAAAAAGTGCAAAGGAGAGCTACAAAATTAATAAGGGGTTTGGAGGATCTTAGTTATGAAGAGAGACTTAAAAAATTGAATTTATATACGTTAGAAAAAAGGCGTCTCAGAGGGGATATGATAACATTATATAAATATTTGCAGGGCCAATATAAAGAGCTCTCCAGTGACCTGTTCATTAACAGAAAGGTACAAAGAACAAGAGGTCACCCCCTCAGACTGGAAGAGCAAAGATTTCATAGACAGCAAAGGAAGGGATTCTTTACGGTTAGGACAATAAAGTTATGGAACTCACTGCCAAGAGAGGTAGTGCTAGCAACCACAATAGATGCATTTAAAAATGGTTTGGATGTTTTTTTAGCAAAGCAGAACATACAGGGCTATTAATAATAGAATAAGCATTAATAAAAGAGCTTATTGATCCAAGGAGAAATCTGATTGCCTCTTGGAGTCAAGAAGGAATTTTTTCCCCCAGGAGGCAAAATTCGAAATAGCTTCCTTAGGGGTTTTTTGCCTTCTTTTGGATCAAAAGCTGTAATGATAGGTAGAAGGGTTGAACTTGATGGACTTGTGTCTTTTTTCAACCTAAATTACTATGTTACTATGTTACTATGTTACTATGATTAAAGATGAGAGCTATATCTTTGTTTTTGTTTTTTTGTTTGTTTTGTTCCCAGAAGAATCATATTTCCTTTCTACAGTAATATTTGTTGCATCTTTGGAAATGAGTAACTTAGAATCAAACACAATAATGGAAGATGTCAGGAACAGAGGCATGTGAAGTAATGTTATCCCATCGGCAGTCAGACCATATGTCAGGCCTCAAGGCAACTTTTAAGCCAGCCAGATACCAAGATGTCACTTCTGGAAAATTATCTCTCTCAGCTTGATATGTATTGAGGTCCTGTGATTTCCATCCAAACTGGAATGAATCGAATCAGTCAGCAGCAAGATGTGCTAAGAAAATTACACCAGCTGTTTTCATTCCACGCCATTTCCTTTGTTTTGTAAGAAGAGACACACAGTATCAACAGTCCTCTAACGCCTACAGTTGTGTGTTGAAATTAAACTAAAAATTCTAAATCCATGTACTTTGAAGTGGCCATAATGGTGGTATTAGATAAAATACCCCAGTGCTTACAATGGATAATGCCAGCTATTTCCCTAACCATTTTACAATCTAAATTAAACTTTTTATTCCTGGAGGTTCACCTTTTTCTGGAGTTCCAGACATGTTTTATATATACTTCTACTATTCTGGGTTAAAAAAAATTGTAACCAAAAAAAATGCATTTTCAGGCTGACTTCTAAAAAGCTGTATGTATAAAAATTTTAAAATAGGCAACTAAAAGTAGCCGGACTGTTGAAAATGTTTAATTTTGTAACACAAAAAGTTGCATAACCAAGCATTGAAATATGCTTCATGGTCCATCGTCACGCAAGTTACTTTTAAGGCGATCATTGTTTTAACTCTAAGGAGGCGCAATAAAAGGGGCATAATAAATCATTTTTCTACTGTATCGCACCATGTCTGCTCCTCCTGTATGTTTATATTCCTACAGCCTCAAATGATAAGTGGCTCCAAGCAGAGTGAGTACAATATTAAAGGAGTTGGAGGCAACAATTCTGGTTATGGAGTCATACATGTTTCTCTTTATATGTTTATTTTTTATGTATCAGCATAAATACTTTTTCTTTAGACAGTGTCTGAATTCCTTGCCCCCAGTCCTATTGGGCTCCCATTTTGTGAGTGAATTACCAGGGGGGATTCCAGATATCAATATTAATGATAATGCACCATCCTGTGGATTTTGTGTCTTTCTCTGTATTTGGTTTGTGCACCTTCAGCAAATATTATATTTGGGATATAATATAATATATGGGATCTTTTAAGATAAGTTTAATAATGTTTGACGTTTTGCGCACCCTCAATAATCTTATACATAAATACTTTTTCTGGCCAACATGCCATAACAATGGATCTCATGTATTATTCTTGGATACGTTTAAATTGATTCACTATATTTTGTAAAAAGTGATAAATGAAATAAAAAAATAAAATTATACATAGAATGGTATCAATAAATATATGGAGATGCAAATGGGATTACTATCATAAGAAGATAATACACCAGCGGGTCAGTGTAACAAATAGTTATGCCACCTTGAAATAATACATTTGGAATGGTACAGCCATTAAACAGTTGTTTTTGGGAATTGATTCAAGTATTTCTTATGCTGTTGGTTGTTTTTGTGTTTTTATATATGTTTTTGTTTACTCAATAGGTGGACATTTTGGAAATAGCAATACTAAAGCATTTATTACAAGCAAACAGAGGTTCAATGCAACACAATTCAATTTTATTGAAATATTTTTATTCTGTGAAGTCTTTAATTATATCAAAAGATTGTAATTAAACGTGCCTATTTTGACAGACTCACACAACACACTTGACTAATACTATTTCAGCAATGTGAAAATACTACTATCCGAGGCATGTATAGCACAGATAGATGTTTTTGTGCTTGGTACTGGGAAAAAAGCAACTGTGTTTCACACTTGATACAATCTTACTGTAAAACAAAGAGGTGGCCGTGCAGAACCATCCAACAAGAACACCATGGTTATTAGAGGGGGCAGATAAAGAAAGGTATTGTGCTACACAAAGAATGGTATCATATCTTTTCTTTAAAAAAAAGTAATGGGAAATTTAGAAACATGTGTCTAGTCTGATTACCCATAAACTACAAGATGTTATTGGTCAAGCTGGAGATTATATTTTGTAAGTAATCTATTCATCAATAGAGAGGGGATTAACAGATAAAAAGGGTGTGAGGTGCATAGTGTGACAAAAGAGAGGGAGTATTGTATTTGTGTAGTTAAACGTTTGCTAAATTGTCTGCTGCAAACATTTGGCCTCTGCCATGAGTTGTCCACAATTTCTATTTCATAGTTATGTCCTATAGGTTTGCACAGTCCTACTATTAACACCGAACCTCCATTTATGAAGGAACCAAAAAGGATTACTCTAATAATTATCTACATTGATAAATAGGGTATTCTTCTCAGTAGTGTACAACAAATTGAATATTTTTATAATACAACAAATATAATTTTTTTGTGTGCATATTTTCCAGGTGTTTTGCATAAAATTGTCATCACTTCTACTTAAAGATGTGTTATTCCCACTAGTGATGTTCGGCTTGATTAAGCCTTACTGAACAGTAAGTTTAAGCTGAAGTGTTTGTTTCTGATATTTCATTTGGATTCTTGGATTTGGACCTGGCAGAGTTCTCATGGGTTCAAACATTGGCATCTTTATTTCAACATTTACCTGAAGTACAGTGTACATGTGTAATTGTTTAGATTGCAGTCACTCACCAGAAATATGTTGACAGGTTCTAAAACTATACCATTTGTCAGTGTGTGATATGGTATCATTCTTCATGAAATTCTTTTTTTTGTGACAAATTGTATGCTATTTTCACTAATACAAACCATTTCAAGGTAAGATAGACTAAAATGATGTGTTTATGGTAGTGTTGCATAAGCTGTGTTTTGACACTTTAATGACTCACTTTTGACAAAGGAAATGCAGCTCTTTACAACAGCGGCCTTTTCTCATTCGCCATGAATATTTTCTTCACACATTTCAGTTCGCACAACACTTGGCGTTTTCAGTGGATAAGTGTAAACTAAACATTTCTTTAGAGACTTGACTTCACACCACTGATCTCGCTCAAATAGTTGCTCACATGTAGAAAAGTGCTCTGAGTTCAAATGTTTTTTAATACTCATAGAGCTAAGACAAAACAGATGTGATTTTAGGTCAAACTCAGGAACATGTACTAATAAACCGGTACGGTGGGTTTCGCCTTGGTAAGCATAACCATTTAAATGGTAATATAGTCTGTATGCTATATGACTCCACAGACTTAATATTGCCTTAAAGCCAATACTTTACCAGTAACCATAGGAACAACACGGTTTGTGTAAAAATGTTGTGGGAAATATATTTGCTAGTTATGATCATAACTTGCTATAAGATATTAGAACAGTTCCTTTCCTTTCCGTGTAGAAATAATTGGTTCCTTCGATACGTAAATGAACCTTTTTCAGACGTATGAATAAATGGCAAATTAACATTAACCATAAAAAGACTTGTCTGTTAATAATATACAATACAAACTATTTTAGCACTACTTAATGTAAGCACTGAATAATTTCACAAGATTAATATATAAATATACTTGTGTTCGCACATGATAAAATGTGCTGCAAAAATGTCAGTTTTCCTCTCTCTCCTACATACATTTACCTGAAGATCCTGAGATTTTAAACATTTCCACCATAGGTTAAGTCAGTAAACAGTAGACAATTAACATTGCTGAGCACCTTTCATTGAGGTTAATTAAAGACTGTGCTATAGGTTAGCTAATTACAGAGCTCACATGGAGGCCCATCATTTCGCACATGCCCATCATCAAGATGCCAGGCATGCATGAAATGGAAGGCACAATCTTCAGTAGGATCCGACCAAGGATTCAAGGCAATATAGCCGATGCAGATAGTAAGTGGTTTAGAGGGTGGTAGCCAAACATTTCTTTTTATTCTTCCATTTAAAGTTTTTTTAATGTATATTTTAGCACTACAGTTTTCTAGATTTTCTCTGGAATGAACATGGAGTTTACTTGAGTATCCACGATTTTCAGAACAAGTGTAGACCTGCATTTTGCGTTGGTTGGGAGCATGTTGGTAATCCAAATGGCCCTACAAATCGGCCCATATAGGTATCACAGAAATACCTCAGAATACGGACAAACAATGTTAGTTATAGGCGAATGGAGACTAATATGATCAGTCCTCAAAAATACATCAAAATAATTCCAAACCAAAGTGATAGTTTCAAAAGCCCCATTATATCGTATGGGAGGCTTTGGAGATTGAGAAAGTAGCCACACTACTGAAATATATCCAAATATACAGAACTTTCATAGGAAATAGGCCCAAGTTCAATAAATTGATAAAATTATTGTTGTATATGTTAGTATAAATGGGGAGTATATGGCAAGGCCATTATTTTTTAGCAGGACAAAAACTTGTAGAAAGAAATTAAAAATTGTTTGCAATGGCAAGCCAAGAATCAGGGTGGGGTTGAACCAGTTCATTGCAGATAAGGAGTATCAGGGGCCCAGTGCAGGGTAACCACACTCTCCTGAAGGACTGAGGCCTCAGGTTGGTGATGCCAAATACCAGGGCCTGAAGTAGAATTCCACGGGTTGGGAGCTACTAACAAACTGAATAGGTGTGGCAACATTAAAGCAGAAGAGAAATAAAGTAAAAATGAAAAGCAGGAATGGATCAGAGGAACAAACGTAGCAAAACCAGCATAGGGCAAAAAGCAAGCATAAAACATAATTTGAAGTGAAGCCAGCCAGCATAAAGGGACATCATGAGCATAAATGGAGACAGTGAAGAAAGGAAAAGGGTAAGATACAGATTAATCAGCATGGATGCACCTTACACAGCATGCTGGATGTTCAAGTCTAGATGAGCCTGATATAGTCCCCTTCTTAAAAAGCGGCTTTAGGGAGCAAACAGCAATAATGCTTAGTGAGCAAAAATAAGTGAGGAAAAGCAAGGATTCAAGGAATAGACATTATTATACACGTACAGATTCCCTGGTTAGATGAAGGTCACCTCAGTAGCAGGGGTTCAGGCACAGGACCAACTCAGGAACATGCATGGGTCAGAAAACAGATTCCAGGTATAGCAGCACTGTGACATTGCCTGGTAGAGCTTCACAGGTGCTTTTAGAATAGGCTAAATCCTACATGTAAAACACTGATTCTTCCTCAAGCTGAATATTGTCGATTTGACGTGTTGACATTGGCTCAAAACACGAGTTTCAGATCACTCTCAGCCATATTAAATCAACTCTCAAGTTCCTGTAATAGGTTTCCATTAAAGTCAAATGTTCAGGAAATAATTTCAGGAAATTGAAGAGCTAATTTTGCATACTCTGTCTAGTCCAAGAGTTCTAGTTACCTAACTCGGAACCTAAAACGTAAACATTTGTGAGTAAACGCCATACGTAAATATAGTCAACATTGTGCTCTTGTTGCATGCCATGTCTAAAATAGATTTTGTATTTCAACAGCAAGACATCCTCAAAATGGGAACCGTTGGTGGTTTTGGAATTTCTACCTGTATTTAGTGTCCAGTTTACTTCCAAATAATTTTTGTCCAGTTTACTTTCAATGAATGTTTTTCATTGTACTATATTGAGATCAAACAAATCATTTTCAAAAAAGAAAGCTAGTAGAATTTATTTTACATTTTTACAATGTTCTACTGGGGTCTTAAATAAGTAGGGCAGAGCCTTGACACCACTTCGCCACAATCCCAACTTTCCCCCTGGACAGATGACTGGTGACTTACTTGGAACATTGGACTACTCAAATCGTATGTCACCTTCGGCACCATCAGATCCTTACCTGACCTCCTGCCCAACATCCCGATCACAACCACAATTGTTCTCCAGGGGAGATGCCGCCACACGGAGTCTCTCTGATTTATAAAATGCTGATAGAGCCAGATGATGCCCCCCTACCTGGTTTCGTGGGTAAATGGGAGTAAGAGCTTCAGATAACCCTGTCAAAATCTCAGTAGCTCAAAATGTTTGCACTCACACTCGGTAGTACCATACCCCTGAGAAGTTGCACGCTATATTCTCCGATGTCCCTGATGTGTGTTGGAGATGTGGACACTCTCTCGGCTCTACCTGTAACGGTCGTGTTCAGGAGATGGACCACAAGTGTAGATGAGGCTATAGGGACACTCACTAAGTACCGTAGGTAGCAAGTATTGGTCTTCACCTTAATGACTACACACCCTTGGTTGAGCCGCCGGTGGTATGTCACCAAGGATTTTGCTGGAACACTTACTACCGGATACTCAGCAAGTGGAGCCCGTATAGGATCGTACAGGAATACAGGCAAACGGAGAGTCAGGAGACAGGCCGGGTCACGGACAGGAGAGATACGGATAAACAGGTCACTAGCAGAAATCGAGGCAGGCGGCAGACGGAGAATAGTCAGGAACAGCAGGGTCATACACAGAATAATCAGGAATGCAGGAACAAACGGATGGAGTATATAGGGACGAACCGGGTCAGCAACAGATAAACGGAGTCAATCAGGAGTCAAAACGCTAGTGAGATACACAAGGCACTATCACAGGCAAAGGTAACCTGTGAAATGACCGTTTAAATACACTACCAATTGATCAGGACACACCTCTGATCAATTGGCAAGGGAGGGGTTAATTTAATAAATAGCCCTTTAACTGGGCTCATGAATATTCATGAAACACCCGTTCGCGCATGCGCGAACGGGTGCGTGACGTCACTGAGCGCGCGTCTTACTGGACGCGCGTCTCAGCATCAAGGGAAGCTGGGGCTCTCACTCTGAGCCCCAGCCGACGGGATGGCGTCCTCCTGATCCACGATGGCGGCGGATCAGGAGGTAAAACAAGGTAGGTGACACTACCCTCCATATATGGTGGGAGTTCCCAGGGATAGCCCCTTACTGGAGATCTGTCCACGATACTTTGCACCAATTCACAGACCACCACCCTTCCAGCCAGCCTCATGCTTGCTGCACCACACTTCCTTGCCAATAGCAATCTATAGGAAATCAATTATTCCACATTTGCTCAATGAGACATCGCCCCTTTCCTTTTGTGAGTGGGTCGAGAGAGTAGAGGCTATACATGCCCTGTAAGATCTGATTGCTGTATCGGAACACGTAGACTGACATGGTACTACTGGTTCAAATTTCTGGAGGAACTGCGACAGAAGCCATCAAGGAGGGAGCGAGGCGCTACACCTATCCCCCCCCCCTCCCAACTCAAGGGGAGCACAGTCCTCTTAATGCAACCTTGATGCTGAAAAGCCTCTGGCTACTACACCCACTGATTTGAGAGAAGTTACTACATAATTGCAGTTTGGTTATTGTATTGCTATTATTTTTGTACCGGCCGAATATGTTGCATTCCTTGTTTTTCTCCCCCCAACCTCCCCCCCACCTCTAGGGGACCACCGAACCTTTACATGCAACCTCGGTGTTGAATAACCATCTGATTAATATACTCACTGACTTGAGAGATGTTATTACATAATTGCTGTATCAGTTATTGTATTATTGCATCTATGTACCGGCTGCGACCGGATTAAGGAATAGGATTGCATTCCTCATATTCCCCCCCAACCCCTTTTCTTCTTGATTTCTGTACCCCCCACCCCCTTTACCCCCCTTCCGTCTTTGAAAATATTCAATAAAAACACTGATTTATAAAAAATTAAAAAAATAAATAGGACAGAGATGAAAGATTTATGAATTAAAGGAAAGAAAAACAATGTGGCTGTCCTGCTATTGTCACTCACAAAGGCTGGGACAGAATCTCTCTAGTTCAACAGACTTTCTTAATCAATGCAAGAAACTGAAGTCTGTAAATATTCATAGGAGCATTGTTAATGCCTGACGGAGCTGCAGGACTGCATTTGTTCATCTCAAAGCTTGTTTTGTGGCATCATTCTTTCTCAAACTTTGCCCAAGGAACAAACATCAGAGAAATGGTGGCAGACACAGTACTAGGCTTATGACTGCCCTTCTACTGAAATAAATGTAGAATAGGATTTATAGAAGCCATATGCTAGCACAAGCGTGCACATTTTAGAAAATCACTATATGCAGCTTTATAACAATTAACCATCTGTTTTAAATGCTGTTAGGGATTGATAAAAATCTCTATGGAGGCTGAGAAAACATTCTAAATATTACCTATGCCAAGTGCAAGCCATTTGTTACCTCACAGTACAATTTGTAGCCTTGTAAGTTAGAGTATATGAAAGGCACATGACATAATTCTGCTAAATCAGATATAAAATATGTGAATGCCGGGAAAAGGTAGACATATATTACAGGCAGATGAGACTGGAGCACAACAAGAGTGGAACAAATGATTGCGTTAAGAAGAATACTAATCGTATCCACATCTCTAAAGATATATATACCAGTATTTATTTATTTGTTTAGCTAGGGTCGATTCTATTGTGTCCTTGTGTCTTAATGTTTTGATCAATGAGGGACATTGCAGTATTTTTTTTTAATAAATACACTGAGGTAATGCTGGAGGAGAAAAGGAAGAAGCAGCCAGAAAAAAGCCAGAAGGATAAGCTTGTTTAAATAAGGGAGAAGACAGAGCGTGAAAGCCTGCTGAAGAGAGAGATGAAAAGAGTAATGAAAGGTTTGTGTGACAAAGACCATGAAAGAGAGATTTGCAGGCTTTTTTGCAGTAGAAAATGAGGATGATCTAAATAGAATAAAATATCATATGAGAACAGTACAAGGCTACTAGGTAATGCTAAAATAAATGTAGGCGTTGAAGCTAAATGAAAATATGTACTGTAGTTATATTAGCTAATATTTTAATAATTGAAATTTAAAACAGATTAGAAAAGTGACATTCAAAAAAATTAATTTAAAAAAAATCATTATCAAATGGTCATGTTTGCTGTGTCTTGTGCTTTCTTGTGGGTGTTATATAGTAGAGATGCACACTTATTGGTCTGTTTGTTTTTCAGTGTCACATGTAAGCCAAGCCTGTGTTCGCATATTTCACCTGGTTACTGTGTATGCTCAGTAAATATGCATCTTACATTCCTGTACAGCAATGAGCACATTAAAGACTTATTGCAACACCTCTTCAAAAGGCAGGAAAAAAAAGGCATGGTATTTTCAAGTGAGCGCACAGTAATTGAGCTGGAATGCTTAACTACCCCTTATTTTGTCACCATAACTTTCCACTAAATTAATTGCTCATACACAAATATGGCCAGAGTATTTGAATTACAAATGTAGCAACCTTGTCAACACAGCATGATATATACCAATCAGCCATGATATTATGACCACTGGCAGGTGACGTGAATAACATTGATGATATAATTATCATGGCACCTGTCAGTGGGTGGGATATATTAGGCAACAAGTGAACATTTATTTCTCAAAGTTTGTATGTTAGAAGCAGGGAAAAGATGCAAACAGAAAGATCTGAACAACTTTGACCTTTATTTTTACATCATGTGGATGGCCAGGTGGGTAATGTGCGTTACTTACCTGGAGAACACATGGCATCAGGATGCACTATGGAAAGAAAGCAAGCTGGCGGAGGCGGTGTGATGCTTTGGGCAATGTTCTGCTGAGAAACCTTGGACTCAGTCATTCATGTGGATGCTACTTTGACATGTACCACCTACCTAAGCATTGTTACAGACCATGTACGCCCTTTCATGGTAACGGTATTCCCTGAAGGCATTAGCCTCTTTCAGCAGGATTATGCCTCCTTCCAAAAAAGCAAAATTTATTCAGGAATAGTTTGGGGAACACAACAAGTTCGAAGTGTTGACTTGGCCTCCTAATTCCCCAGATCTCAATCCAATCGAACATCTGTGGGATGTGCTAGACAAACGAGTCTGATCACTGGAGGCCCCACCTTGCAACTGACAGAACTTAAAGGATCTGCTGCTAACATCTTGGTGCCAGATGCCACAGCACATCTTCAGAGGTCTAGTGGAGTCCATGCCTTGATTGGTCAGGGGTGTTTTGGTGGCAAAAGGGTACCTACACAATATTAGGATGGTGGTCATAATGTTATGGCTGATGATTGTAAGTATATAATTCCTAGAATTACAATTTTTCAACAGATATAAAGTAAAAGTATTACAATGTTAAAATTAGGGAATAGGGCAAGAATAAAAAACACCTTTGGACAGGAACTACTTTTTTGTAACATGATTTCCTATTTTATTAAATATGAAAAACAGTGTACATGTGAATCATTATTTACTAGCAAAACGTATTGTGTTATGTGATGGACCTGTTCTTGTTTTTTTCCACATATACATGTACCTCTATTCGGAAGTTTTTTGTGTTTGAGAGTCCTGAAGACAGTGCTCAGTTTGGTGCTGCAGTCATGTTAGGAGAATATTTATTTGATATTTTTTCACCTGTGGCATGTTTAGTTTTCTGTATTTGCCCCGGCAAAACTATTTTACTACAGAAACTGTGTGCTGCATCTAACAAATATGTTATAACATGCAAACACATATTTTTATATATATATATATATATATATATATATATATATATATATATATATATATATATATATATATATATATGTATATATATATATACAATAAAAAGTCAATGCACCATATGGCCATATAATGTGACTAAAACCCTAATTCTTTTAGAAACAAAGAAACATAGAATGTGTCGGCAGATAAGAACCATTCGGTCCATCTAGTCTGCCCAATGCAGACTAGATTTTAGGCGCAATTTGTGCGCTGCATATAACAAATATGTTATAACATGCAAACACACACATGTGTACATTGTGTACACCATCCCGTATAATAAATGTTAGTGCTTTCCTTTTTGGATTTATTTGTGTGTGTGTGTATATATATATATATATATATATATATATATATATATATATATATATATATATATATATATATATATAAATTTAAGACTGAAAAGCTGATTTTTGTTTCTTGCAATAAAGGTTATTATATTTTAACTACTGAAGAAATCAATAGCGCCCAATACTTGGAATTCTATATATAATTTAATCACAAAGGTAACACGTTTACCACACAATTAAATGATGTCTACACAATATATGTGACACTGGTACAATATGTACCTGCTGTGAATTAAGTTCATAACCAGGTTTTAACAGAATAATCCCTTTTATTCCTTGGGATTTAAGTGTTTCTGCTTTAAACTAATTCCATTTGAAAATGCCAGGTAAGATTTAATCAAGTTAGCCTGCACTTGTCAAATAACATAATGCCAACATTGTTAAATTGTGACAGGTGATAACCATAGTTTCAACCCTAGAAGTGACAGTCAAATGTTCTCTACTTTAATTATTGCAAAAATGATTTGCATCAAATTCACATGAGAACTCAGCAATTTAGTATATTAATGTTGTGGATAATGTGGTTGGCATTACAGGGCTCCAATTTTCAAGTCATCAAAAGCCACTAAGAGGCACTTATTTATCAAATGTTTTACAATCCGGGAGACTAAGAATATTCAGGCAGAAAAACACTGGACACAATGCTTGAGGTACTCAGGAATATAATTATCCTGCAATTGTTCCATTAAAAAAAACCTCTGGTATTAAATATTTTAGGCAAACTTTTAAACAATGTATCAAGGGGCAAAGTTAGAATCAAGCTTGAAGCATTTTGCTCTTTACAAATGTTTTTTCCTAAACCACTTCTACAAGTATTACAGAGTAACTTGAACTCTTTCCTCTGATTTTCTGGATCTTAGGACCTGGTAAGGTATTATATTTATGCTACAAATACAGTGATTGAATGTCATATTGTTGTCCAACTAAATATATTTACCTTGCAATGAGCTAGGATGGCTTCAGAAATACCCCCATATCATTTTAAAAAGATCACTGGATATTTGAAGACAGTGATTCTGTAATTGTCTCATGAAAAACGTAAGTCCTATTTAATTAATCTGTGTTTACATCTAAGCATTGTTTTTACTTGTCTTGTGGCACTTTCATTGGGGTTCTATTCCCCAGAAACGATTGAACCCAAAGCCGTTCATTGTTAATTGTAAATACATACACTGGTGATAAACAGGGATGAAATCATCTAGGTTCTATAATCTGTGCCTATGTACTTCTAGTATCCTAAAAAGATCACAATGATGACCCATACTTCAAAGACTAAGAAAAGGTTTAGAAATCCCCTTGGTGCTATAATCTGTGCCTGTGTAATCCTAGTATACTATAAAGACCACAATGATGACCCACACTTCAAAAACTAAGAAAAGGGTCTGAAATCACCTTGGTGCTATAATCTGTGCCTCTGTACTCCTTGTTTCCTACAAAGACCACAATGATGACTCATACTGCAAAAACTAAGGAAAGGTTCAGAAATCCCCTTGGTGCTATAATCTGTGCCTACGTACTCCAAGTATACTACAAAGACCACAATGTTAATCCAACTTTAAAAACACTGTTCAAAACACCTATTTCAAAGGAATGAACACATTTTTCTAAATAAACTGAAAGTCATTGTACAGCATTAAAGCTTAGTTATAATGTGTATTTTTCAGCACATGGGGGGTAATGACATGCCACTGTAATTTACCATCATTCTAGTATAAAATAAAAATTACTGGATTATCAGTCTGAAATTAATTTAATCAAACTCACCATATATCCATAAACATAAACCTAAAATAATCATTGTCTGAGATTGCTAGCATACAATTAGAGAGGCATACAAAAATATTCTGCAGCTGCAAGCAAAGCAGGTCTATTTGGAAACCTCTATCAAACAGACTATGCTGCCAACCCATTCATTAGTCTATTGCTAATGATCAGAGGTATTTATGCAGCTGTTCCTCCCTAGTCTAGTTTCTAGCCTGAAATATATTATAGTTGTTACAAACAATTGAACACAGATTATAACAACAGCAATTCTCTTTACTAAATGAATATTACTGCACTTCAATGATCAATTTATTAAGGCATTGTTACAAAGGGAAAGGATGTCTAAATTAGCAGGTAATTGTGTGTCAGCAAATTAACTGTTTGTATACAAATCTTTACCATTTTTAGACAAAAATATAGTACAAACTGATACAATGTTATTGCAGTTAAAAATATCTATATACTTTAATAATAAATAGAGACAATTAATTAATTGTATTATCATACTTTTTCATTTGCTTGTTTTCTCTTGTGTTTGTTTTCTATATTACTGTTTCTAGAATCTTGGTGTTGAATGTTTTGCACACATTTTCTTCCCAGGACAGACCTAAAATGTGACTTTATGTCCCGGGTCTTGGCCAGCTTCAATCCAAGATAATGCAGAGACTGAGACTGAGAGCTCTGAAAGAGGGAGTACTAAGCCAATCAGGTCAGACCTCTCAACTCTCCTGACTGGCTGAGAGTTCAGAAGCCTCTTCTGAGTTGCTCAGTCCCTCCTTCACACAGAGCTTAGTGTAACCTGCAGCAGCCTGCTTGCACCAGGTAAGAAAACAAAGCCACACTGAGTGAGTGAAGTACTGTGTATAATAGATAGAAATAAAGGGGTTAGATTTTATGAAAACGCCTACTTGGTAATTAGAGGGGGTTAAATGCACTGAAAATACTCCTATCTGATAATGACTGTATGTATATTATAAATATATTATTCAATAATAAATCTAAATGGTTGCCAAGGTTTCCTAATAATTTATATAATATCCCTGAATGGCAGAAAAAAATGTGGTCACCCTACCGGAATGCAGGCTCTGTGATTTCAGTCAGCTCTGTGTGCTGTGATGTAAAATAAGATGGAGGGCTTGGTAAGATAGACAACACTGTTGCTACAGCTACAATTTGGTATTTTGTTTGGTATTTTTTTCAGTATTTACCAAACATAATTACTAATTACCTAAAAATACTTTTTGTTTCGCACACAAAAGGTGGATCTGCCTATTAAGTAATCAGAGAGCACATCGGAATAAACATATTTTTAACTTTGTTAAAAACCATTTTCATCTACACACTGAAATTAACATATAGCAATGAAGAAGGAACTGTTATTTTGGCTATGCTAACAAAGCCTCTCCAATTTGTGACAACTAAATTAATATGCATCTTTTCAATGAAAGCTTTCTTAATTATGTTATCTATCTCTTCTTTCTTGGTTAATCTGAGCTGTGTGATTTATTCTTGGCAGTTGTAGAAGGATTAACAAGGATGCTTGGTTGCAACCAAGTTAGAGAACTGAACTTGTACAAGCTGTCCTGACAAATCTCTGGTTTCATTTTGATCCAACTTTTTTCACATGCACCAGCTACTGTATCAAAGTTTTCAACATTCTTTTCTTTATTTCAATAAAGGAGAATCAATTTAAGTTGATACTGGGGATACCCTGAAACAAGTACAGGTATACCCTGATTTTGGAAGATTGAGCATTCCTATGTTACCTTTCTGAAATGCCATAAACCTAAGAATCAATTACATTACATGTACCCTTCATTTATATGGTCATTTGTTTTTAGTACAACTGAAAATCCTCTTCAGATTTCTTTCAGTTAGCAAAAACAGTGAGTAATGTAGGTGTTTTGCAAAATAGAAAAGGCATAAAGTGAAGGTTCAAAGAGTTGAGTAGATCTGTATATGATAAATTGTTTGGAAGCAAAGATGTCACTGACAAGCTGCTGATGAACAAAGATGTCACTTGCAAGCTGTTAGGGAACAAAGATTGCACTTGAAAAACTGGCACTGACAGAGTTGGTACTAGCAAGATGTTGTGGGGCAAATATGGCATTGACAATCTGTTATGACATAAAGGATATTAGACATGTGCAAAACTAAAATTTTCGTTTCGTTTTCGTCCATTCGGTTTATAGGCTGTGGGCATTTAACTATACGGAGACAGAGTCTCCATTCATATGAATGGAGACTTTGTCTCCGTATAGTTAAAAGCCGACAGCCTATAAACCGAACATTCGGTTTATAGGCTATCGGCTTTTAACTATACGGAGACAAAGTCTCCATTCATAATTTTATGAATGGAGACTCTGTCTCCGTATAGTTAAATGCCCACAGCCTATAAACCGAACGTTCGGTTTATAGGCTGTCGGCTTTTAACTATACGGAGACAGAGTCTCCATTCATATGAATGGAGACTTTGTCTCCGTATAGTTAAAAGCCGACAGCCTATAAACCGAACGTTCGGTTTATAGGCTGTCGGCTTTTAACTATACGTTTGTCTCCATTCATAATTTTATGAATGGAGACTCTGTCACCGTATAGTTAAATGCTATTGTATTCTATAAACCGACTCTATTTCGGCTTATAGAATGCCATAGTACTACGAATGGACGAATGAACGAATGATTTTCGTTTATTAACCATTCGTTCATTTGGCTTTCGTTAGCTTAGCATTTTCGTTCTTCGTTTTTCGGGCGAATGGACGAAAATGCAATTTTCGGACGAAAATGCATTCGTCCGAAAACGAATGCACATGTCTAGTATATATTCACATGTAAATTGCTTTTTTAATAAAAAATTATGATATAAAAAAATTCTTGTTTTTATTTCCTTTTATGTGACAATGCTGCCTCTCTCTTTCCCTTGCCCCCAGATTTGTCGCTCTCCCCACCTTAGTGTTGTCTCTCTCTCACCCTCCCTTTGGCTGCCCCCTCGCTCCCCTTGTGTCTGTCTCTTCCCCCCTTCCCTCCCCCTGTTTCTCTCTGCCCCCCTCCCCTTGTTTCTGTCTCTTCCCCCTCCCTCCCCTTGTTTCTCTCCCCCCCCCCCTCGTTACTCTGCCCCCCCCCTTGTTATTCTGTCCCCCCCTCACCTGTTTCTTGCTCCCTGGTGGCTAGTGGGGGCAGCCGGGGGATGTATGCACTATACATAATAGACGGAAGTGTCGGGCAGCATGGAGGTTGTCTGCACGATTCGTGCAGACATCCCCCAGCTGCCCGATTCTCCCTGGTGGCTAGCGAGGCAGCGGAGGATGTCTGCGCGATGAGCGAGACCTCCCCTGCTGCCGCCCGGAATACCGCCAGGACTTTTCTGAGGAAGCCGGAAGTACCCAGCTTCATCATAGAAGTCCCGGCGGTCATGCCGGGCGGCAGCAGGGGAGATCTGCTCTGCTGTTAGGGAGGGGGATCCAGGTCCCCTGCAGCTCTGCTGGGGACCTGGATCCCAGTCTTATAGTCTGACCTCAATTTGAGGTCAGATTATAAGACAACCTCGATTATAAAAGGGGTATTAACACTTCCTTTGCTGATCACAGTTTCTTTTTACTGTTATCCGTTTCCTTCCAAGTTTATGGACCTCATTTCGTTTTTTCAAAATACATTTTATTTTGTACATTTTTACTATATTACTTATATTCTTTTCATGTATTAATGTAATTACAGTTAACTCCTACAAGCCTGTGCTGTGATTATGACCAGAGCAAACGTTAACCCATTCGTGACGTTGGGACGTTCTATGCCGTCCTGATTTTAAGTCCCTTAAAGTCGTAAGGACGGCATAGTACGTCCTGTGTTAAACAGCTCATATCGTGGCTCGGATCATGCTGCAGGCACTTGCAGCGGGATCCCACCTGTCAGATGAGGCCATTTTAAATGGCCTCAGTCTGACAGGGGAAATTTAGCTGGTGCTCAAAAACGAGCACCAGCTTCATTTCTCTAAATCGTGCGTGACGTCCGAAGGGCTTGCAATTTTTGGGCAGGGACCCACAGGGTCTATTAAGACCCTGATTGGGTCTCTGCCATAGTGTTCCTGGCTAACGATCACCTTGTGATCAGTGGCCAGGAACAAATCGTGACGTTTTGGTGCTTACGTCATTTGGGACGCAAGCACCATGCGTCACAAAGGGGTTAAAACTCTCCACTTTTTTCAATTTATTTTTTAATACTAAATTAAAATCATTTCATGCTATTGGCAATTCTATAAACCGAAATAGAGTCGGTTTATGGAATACCAATAGCAAAATACATAAACCGACATAATGAAAGAATTTCGGTTTATGGAATTGGCAATGGCATTCTATAAACCGACTCTATTTCGGTTTATAGTAATGCCATTGCAAATAGCATTACATTATACATTCCATAAACCGAAATTCTATAAACCGAACGTTGTTCGGTTTATAGACTTTCGGCTTATAGAACAGCAATCGCATTACATTTATTCTATAATCCGAACGTCGTTCGGTTTATAGACTTTCGGTTTATAGAATACTATTGGCTTTCTATAAACCGAACTAGAGTCCAGTCCCCATTCATAAGAAATTCTTATGAATGAGGAGGGACTCTAGTTAGGTTTATAGAATGCCAATAGTATTCTATAAGCCGAAAGTCTTTAAAACGAACGACGTTCGGTTTATAGAATACATGTAATGCTATTGCTGTTCTATAAGCCGAAAGTCTATAGACTTTCGGCTTATAGAACAGCAATAGCATTACATGTATTCTATAAACCGAACGTCGTTCGTTTTAAAGACTTTCGGCTTATAGAATACATGCAATGCTATTGGCTTTCTATAAACCGAAAGAGTCCCCATTCATACGAATAGGTCAATTGACCTATTCGTATGAATGGGAACTCAATTTTGGTTTATAGAAAGCCAATAGCATTACATGCATTCCATAAACCGAAAGTCATTCATGTCGGTTTATGGAATGTACAATGCTATTGGTATTGTATAAACCGACTCTATTTCGGTTTAGAATGCCAATAGCACGAATGGACGAATGGACGAATGAACGAATGATTTTCGTTTATTAACCATTCGTTCATTCGGATTTTGTTAGTTAATATTTTCGTTATTCGTTTTTCGGACGAATGGACGAAAATGCAATTTTCGTCCGAAAATGCATTCGTCCGAAAACGAATGCACATGTCTAAAGGATATCATTTTTTTTTTTGCACCACTTAATGTTTTTGTTTCTAATATTTGAAAAATTGGGTATGAGATACATCCCAGTGTTAAGCACTGTGCCCAGGACCCACCAGGGACTTAAAACAGCCCAGTTTCAGGCCTGTATTCAGACTTGTATTATTAAGTCATTAGGCAATCTTACCCTTATATCAGTCCTACAACTACAGCTCCGGTATATTTACTTAAGGCTAATACATTTATTAGCAAAGTAATTTATATTACTAATATTGATTAAATATGATTTATCAGATTCATTTCTTGTCTCATAGTAATGAGAACGAAAGGAAAAGTTTCTCTTATTCCTTTTCTCATGTGCATCAGCTAACTACATCTGTTTATTTCCAAAGATTCAATATATTTTCTGAAAGTTGCAAAGGATATTTAGCAATTTGCATTTAAATCGTGCAAACCTTAGGGTTTCTCCTGGAACAAAATAAAGTAGAGTATAAAACTTATTCTAAATCAGTCAAGTCGATGCCATTCTTATTCTAAGCAATGGATTCAAAAGTATTTCATTTAATTAAGTAGAATCACAGATGTATAAATAGTATAACCAATGTTATATATTACTAGTAGGCACCTGCAGTCGTTTTCTTTCTTTCAGCAAGGATGAAATTCAGTGTGTATTCAAATTATTTAAAATCTTGTTACATGAAGGGCAGAGATTGTTACTTTATTGCAAAATTATATCTGCAAGATTAAAATACAAAAAAGAAGACTGCTGAATCTGAAAGATGTTTGAGCGAAGTTTGTGTGGTTATTTCATGACATCAAGAAAGTGTTGGTCTGATCTAAACCAGGATGTGCAAGGGAGATGATTAATTATCGGGTAGATAACCAATTAGAGATAAATGAATAAGTAGACAGGAGATCTCTGCCAAAATGGGTTTAAAATCTAAAGTTTAAAGGATGGTCTTTCTTTAGTAAATCAAAAAAAGAAGATGACCTGTTAAGAGAACAGCTGTCAACATTATTTATGTAAAGATGCTTAATTTGTATATATATTAATAGCTGTACAGTAGGTGTCCCCAATCTCAATTTCATTTCCATCAAAGTATCATGCCCCCTCTGTGTTTCAAGCCCTATTGGCTCTTAATGACTTAGGCAGTAATCCCTTATCAACTGAATTAGCAGTTTCTGTTCCCAAGATTAAGTTGCCTATTTGTGAGCCTATTACTGAAGCAATAAAGTTGATTGAATATAGATGCTTTGCCTGGATGACTCATGCCTCCCATGGAAACATCACATGCCCCAAAGTTGGGAATTACTGCTGTATAGCTATTATCATGGTAGGGCTAGACACTATAGGGATTTAGATAAAGCAGGGGCAGATGATAAGGAATAAGGGGCTTTATTCATTTACTTGATATGGGTTTTTTGTAAAAATTTGTTTAAATATCTTGAAAAAAAGTCCTTTATTGAAAGGAAAGAAGTATAAGTAAAAGCAGCAAAGTACAACCGGAGGCCATCAGCTGTAAAGAGCTTTGTAGGCAAGAACTAGGATTTTCGATTGATTCATAAAGTATAGGGGCAGTTAGTGTAAGTTTTGACAGAAGGGAGTAATGGGTAATCAAAATAAGCCATAAACAAGAAATTTGGTCGCATCTTCCATTACAAAGGAGGAAATGTGAGCTTTATTTTAAAGATAAATATCAGGAGTTAGAGACTGTCTGAATGTTTGGAATGGAAGAAAGGTCAAAGAGATATATCCGACCAACATTCCCATATCCAGTATTTTTATTTTCTAAAATGATTATACAATTAATTTAAAAAAATATGAAACATAGAACACATAATACAAAAAAGTGCAATGTAATGGACATGAACTGTGTTATATATCCTGATAACTAAGTGAGATACACCATTTCATTTGTTTGTATTATAAGAATACACCCTAAAAAGTACTTTTGTAATGCTAGACAAATATTTATTATTTACTCAAGAGTTACAAAAAATTCCAAATAGAAACACACTCGTTTTGTCTTGTCTTACTGGACCTTTCTCATAAATAAGCAGGTACAAAGATTGCACTTCAAACATCTAATAAGTCTCCAAATTTCTAGTTGAGGTCAAATGACCCTCAAGATCCAGTGCTCTGTGAACAAGATCAATCGCTTTATACGAAAATGAAGCACTAACTACCTTTGAAAAAAAAGAATAAATAAATTAAAATAAAACATTTTAATGAGAAAATTTCACAGGATAAAACAACATTTTCATGCCAGGAGACTTATTATAATTCAAAGTGTTATGCTTTAACATCTTTCCTTTGCAATTCAAGTAGCATGTATCCCAAACAGATGGTTTGTTTTTGGACTTCTGACTTTACTCTTTATTATTCCCATGATGAAGATTGTCATGCTCCATAATGTCTATTACCCTAAATTGAATTCTGCATGCTAGGCTGTGCCATTTTTGACTCTGTCCTGGTGCCCTCAAGCATAACAGTGCTTGAGTATATTAGAACCATTAACACATTTATTTCCAAACAAGAACAAACATAGAGGAACACACATCACGAATTGTACATCATGAAAGTATTATGCATGCATGACCCGATCTCAAATTAGTTCTGTAAGAGAGGCATTGGTTGGGATGCATCTCATTAAGCAATGAATGAATAACACAGGTATATGCCAAATTTGGATATTCAGGTATAATTTTTTTATTTATGATTTTAGTATATTTCTCTCATCCTTGCATTAGTCTACAAAAGGCAAATTCTGTAACACAGCAAAAAAAATTGTTATAACTGCAGACACTATTTAGTGGCCCATGGTGCAATGTCACCAGACCATCTGTTATCAGAGATTGATACACAGACAAGAAAATTGCCAATAAACTGACAAACAGAGCAATCCAGTCTGCAATGGCCTTTTATCACCCCTGCTTTACTTCAGATTCAGGGATCAGCAAGGGACTCTCCTTTCACATATGTGCATGTATACAGGACTTATGTTGAAGACCATAATATGGAGCCTATGTCACATCTTGGCTTTTTATCCTGTGCTATGGACCCCTTTTAAAAAAAATAATAAGTGCTGTGGTCCTAAACCCACTGAGGAGAGATAGTAGAGACAGGGAAAAATGTCAGGGCTTTTACCCAGTAGGGTAGGCGATTCAGTGCAGGTATGGATGCATGTTATTATTCATTGTGCAGGGTTGAGAACAGATATTGACACAAAGAAATAAGGACTGTAGCACAGACAAAATGTGACTTTAGCAAGGAACTGCAGTATAGTAAAAGGGTTTATAGTAAGAACTGCAGTATAGACAAATACAGAGTAGAGTAGAGAGAGAAACACAAGGAATGAGGCTTTAGGTAATGGTGAGACCTTAGAAGGGGGGAGCAATGGCAACTAAGCAGGAAAACCCTAGCAAGGGTAACTAACAGGAAAACATTAGAGAAGGTAGATTAACAGGAGTTGACCCATGAACAAGCGCAACTTAGCTGTAGTAATTATGCTGCATCAGAATGATCTCATGATCTGCTGAAAAACTTCCCCTGGCTGGTTGAGCCCTCCAGATTCGGATTCCAAAGTTGTTGGACAGGGTAGAAGTACAGAGCAGCTAAAATCAGTGGATAAGTAGTAGAAGTTCAATTTAGCTTTATCAGAGGATCCAGAACAGATGAAGCAGCTCTTAGTTAGCCATCCAACTTCAATGCAATAAACCTCAGGTATTTAACAGGCTGGGTTGCAGCAGCTTACGAGCCTGCCTGACATGATATGAGGGGAAGAAATACAAGCAAACTAAGGAAGGGTGGCCTCTAGAGGATGAAGGAATTATATGAGCACAAATTAGGACTTGTAAATGCATGTGTCAGGAGGTCAGGGTAGTAACCTGACAGAAAGTCCTAAAGCATTGTTTTCATCAATTTAGCCAGTACAAATCGACATAGTTAAATGCTAGCATCACAAAAATAATTTTTCCACTACTTGTTTTTAAAGTCTTTAAACACACTGTCTATTCAATAAAACAATTGACAAAAGAACTGCAAATGTACTGCAAAAATTAGGCATTAATATGATTTATGAAAATTCTTCAACCTGCCTTTATTTCTAGATCAGCTATGAATGCCTGTATTTTTCATTTCATTTATAGCCCATTTCTCAATTCAGTTTTAGAGACCAGCTACTAGTGTGTAGACCTTAAAACTGTGCATGACCAGCTGTTCACTCACTAAACATAATGGAAGTAGCCCTGGACATTGAAATCATGCCCACATGGGTTGCATATGTTCATCAAGTTACCATGACTCCCTATTCCTATGGAGGCATGGGAATACCAACGGCACACATGCACGTTAACTACCCCCCATGCATTTCTATCTGTACATTGATTGGTTGTCAGAGATATCTTGGAATGCCCATTAATGGGATATTTCATCATGGAAGGAGCATTTCCTCAGAGAAAGACTGCAAAAGGAAAGACTAGAACAAAAACAATACACCTTACTAATTTTAAATGTCAGGTTTAATATGAATTTAATACTTTTTTTTTTCCAAGTTCTTTAAAAAAATTAAATCAGATACTACACACTACTAAAAGACCTAATAATGCGCAGGTTACATAAAGAGTTATCATGTTACTGGTTTATAATATTCTCCATTTTTTCGATAGGATAACCTCAGACTGCGGTGCAATTACATGTGCTGTGGAATTGAATGAATCAAAATGCTATTTTATTTGGAAGCTGCAGGGTGATCATCATGAGACACAGGCCAAGTTTTAGCTAATGTAAGTTTCTGGACTGCTGGTTTGTAATTTCATTTAGAGGGGAAATAGTTGCTTTAGGGAATTTGTTCATCTTTTTTTTTATTTTCCTCACCAATATTGTCATTCAAGAATCCAGAAAATGAAGTAAAGCCCTCTTAAATGACAAGCTATATCTTAAGGTGAACACCGAGGAACACAACAATAAAAGTAATACATTGGGAATATCTGTGCAAAATGAAAAAAAATGGCTTGAAGTGACAGACCAACCTGAAATGAAGTATTATTTTACAGAACAAACATGTAAGGGACTTTTGTCAACTTAGTAATAATTTGCAGATTAATTTACCAACATTTAATGTTACTTGACCATTTTGAAAATGGTAATGGTAATTAACTATGCATTAGCTGCTCTGTGCATAGCCAAGATGGCTGCCAGTCTGTCTGGCTCTTAGTCTATATTATAATGCTTTGAGACAGGTTAACTCCTCCTGTTGGCCATGCAGATATTCTCTACTACCATGATTAATAATGAATGTCTGCTTTCTATATTTTGAAATGTGGTGTAATAATGTATTAATCTAGGAATACGTTTTTACCACAATGTCTTTTTTGGATCAACTACAGAGAACAATATATATATAAATTTTATTTTTTGCTTTGGCACAATTTGCCAGAGTGTCTTCTCTTGTAGGCATCTATCTCTTTGACATATGATTTTTTTTTGCTTTGAATTGTATATTAGTGGTGCATGGCAGGGTGCTGACTCTGGAGTTACAAAGCTTTTTTGATTTTTGTTTTCATGTGCCCTGTCATAATATCATACGCATAAAGGATTTCATTGTCATGGCTGCTGGCTACAACAGGTCATCTTGTTTTTACTCTACTATACTCTACTATACTGCATGTTGATTTTATTGGTCTTGTTCTTTTGAACATATTCTTTTTTTTTTGCCATGGGGAGTGTGTCAGACACTCATTCCTATTCCTATGGTAATTGGTGCATTTAATAATATTACTTTCAGCAGTTGTATGACTGAGTGTTTCTTTAGCTAACATGGTACAAGAAATGTACCTCATTGAGTTACGTGCTCTCTTGATTAGGGGATAACAGTTTTTTGGGATCAAAATAACTTTCATATGGTTTTTGGTTGAT
Organism: Pelodytes ibericus; assembly: GCA_036172795.1. Taxonomy (NCBI): domain Eukaryota; kingdom Metazoa; phylum Chordata; class Amphibia; order Anura; family Pelodytidae; genus Pelodytes; species Pelodytes ibericus. Next base: position 159,914,917 of record CM069859.1, on the reverse strand, counting down.
CATAAAGCCAAATTTACATTAAAATGTCACTAAACTTTAAAAACTTTTTATTTCTCTTAAAGCAGTAAATAGATTGGAATTCAGCTATGTATGTGGGTAAAATAGTATGTACTTTAAAAAAAAAGTTCCCCTTTATCTAAAAGCTGGCTTTTTTTACCCTCTATTTTAGATCCATGATGCAATATACAATAGTTGAAGTAACTAAGTATTCTGCTAACTGAGCCCAGTAGTACCAGCAACCACTGTACTGCGTAATTATTGCTTTCCCTGCTAACTGACAGTACACTAGGCAATGGTCATGATTAACAACATGATGGTCAAGGGTAAGGGCAAGTAGCAACGATTGTAGGTCAGGAACAACCAAGGTCAATACTAGAAGGTAGTAGAACTATAGTATTAGATACACCCCTTAAGGCAGTGGACATTCCAGGGAAAATTGGTATGTTATGTCTTTAAATATGCATGTTCGTCTTAAAAGGACATGCACAAGAGCTTTGGAAATTGCTGCACAGACCAAGGATGTGAAAGGGCCTACTGCACATGCAGACCTACACTTAGATGGAGACAAAACTACTGCCTGGTCTCACTGGGACTTGGAGAAGGCTATCAAATGTCTCTATGAAGAGAGCCCCCATGCAAATAGTTCCTTGCTATTGGCACTTGCACCAACATCCACCACCACATTTACCTCATAAAGTGTATATATCTTCTCCTTCAAAACAGCCATAGAACAGCAAAAATACCCATAAAAGTTATATTTTAAATATAAGCAAAGTGATGTCTTTCAAAAGGAAGAAGTGCAGCTCAACACATGTAGCTCAACAGTTGTTACAAAATGCCCAATGTGACAAATCCAGGTGGTCGAAAGGAGATATTCATTAAAGGATAAACCTTAAATCTGTGTATTGGTGACCACGTGGCTTTCATCTCCAGTCAGGGATATTTTAAATATAGCTGTAGATTTACATCCTGAAAACCTTAGTCAGAAATACAATAGTTGTACCTATGGCCTGAAATGTATAACTTAAAAATGTGTTTAGTGAGTGGTAAATTGTTCACAAGAACAGAAATGATAGAACCACTGCACAGTCTATCTTGATATAGTGGCTGTACATGGCCCCAGCATGTTTGAAGAATTTTACCATTTGAAAAATAAAGCTTGTTTCTGATAAATGAGAAAGAGCGTGTAACAATCTCTGTCATGCCAATAACTGTGGTTATAATAATTTCAATAAATTATTATAGCATTTAATATTTGAATTATTAAAAGTAAATAGTAGTACTTTTCATATAGACACTGGGATTGATTCAATAATGTCTGAGAATAACCTAACTGGATATGGATCGGACATAATAGCTGAATCAAACAAATCCCCAAAATGTGGCTACTCAATTCGGGCCTGAATAGTCAGTTTGCACCGTAGATTTCAGCTGTAGAATAACAAACCAATAGCATAACAGTGCTTAAGAGAATGAAGCAAGTGCAACCAAATGAAACTGAAAACCTAAAATAATGAGTTTCTATTTGCCTTACAGCATTAAACAAGGAATAGGAAAATGGTTGAACTATAAAAAACATAAACATAAATTCTTTCAACCTAAACTACTTTGTTTATTATTTAACAGCCGTTCATCAGGATTTCTTCAGCGATTAATTTTTGATAGCTACAGATTTGGTGAACGATTTTGGAGTGGCACATTCAGGTAGTGGTAATTTTTCCTATTATGTTGAGAGAGTTCCAAAACTTTGAATATGTGGACAATTAAAATAAAGCTTACCTCGGTGCCTTCCATAATGCCTGCTGTGCATAATTGATGAAATTTGTTTACAAATGGCCTTAGCACTAATTCGTAGTAACATAGAAAGGATGCCCAACTGAAGCCAACCACAACACCAAAGATAACTTCACTAGCCCTGGATTAGAATGTCTCCTGTGCTGTATCATCTTATTAGTCTTTTTGTTTTTTTTACCAACACATCCTACAGCCTTCAAATGAAATATAAAGTTTAATAGAGTTGTTGCTTATTTTTCCTCCTTCTTGTGTTACATCACAACTAAAACCCCAGCTCCCTGCATTCTGAGCACTTGAAACAGCTGAGTTCAACAGAGAGATACACACCACTGAAGGTCAAGCCATCCTGCCTTCTGTGTAATCCTTCTCAAAGATGTCACTGACTTTACAGGACAGGCCTCTGTGAAATTATATTCAATGCAAAACTACAGGAGAACTGCAATTTGATTTTAAGGAAAAAAATATCTGCATTTCACCTTTATTTAAAACATGTAAAAAATACAGAAAATAAGCTCGGTGAAACTGCCCTGTAAAGTCTGCACAGAAATGACAAATACTGGTGATGCCACCAGTCAGAAGGAGATTACTTACATATTTAGTATTAGACAATACTGGGACAGGGTCCTAGAAGTTATATGTAAGAAAGGCCTTCTACATTTCCCAAAAACAGCAGCTGAAGTACTGTTATACCACACTAATATAATGATAAAATAAACATATAAAATATATAAAAACTAACTATCAATTTATTAATGCAGCCAAGGCATTAATACCCTTACATTGGAAAAGCCCCACACCTCCATCCTTCTCTGAATGGATACGGAAAGAGGAGACAGACTGATGGAAGAATTAAAATCAAAAGAACAAGGCATGATAAATGACGTGTGCTGGACATTGTGGACGAGATTTATGGAGCACTGTTTATAACACTCATCATTTGAACCTAATTGTAACAAGTAATAAGTGCTGCCAAAGAGGCTGAGACACATTTAATTTCTATTTCTCTTTTCCTATCCCTCCACCTCTCTCTTTTATTTACTTGTTCTTTCTCTCTGTTTAATTTATCATCTTTTTCTTCTTCTTCCCTTTATACCACTTCTCTACTAGAGAAAATAAGTAAAAAAGTATATATTACATCAAATATTTATATATATATATATATATATATATATATATATATATATATATATATATATATATATTATAATATAAATAATAAAATGTGGCATGCTAATCACAGTTGATGAAAACAATATGACAAACAGCATTGGCCTAAGACTAATCTAACTGTTAATCTCATAGGCTTTTACCATAGAAAAATTTATTATTTGTAATAAAGAGATGATTGTCTCTCGACGGGTGTATTGAAAGTTCTTTTGTCAAGTATATATGTATGTTTTATGTCCATAGCTGTTTTATTAGCTTAACTTATCACAGCAGATATCCTTTTACTCAGCAGATTCATAAGCATTAAAAATACAAAATGGACTGTTTAGATGTAATTTAAAAGCAGCTCTGCTACTTCAGTGTCCTTGATCGCTGTAATCTAAGCACAATGTAAGTTACTTTATGCTATTAAATAGCCATAGAAGTTCCATTTTCAAAATATGTAAAACCCTGTCTTTCAAAGTGAGGAAATGACCAGTGCAGGCCAACAGTTTTTATAACATGCTCAATGGGATGAATCCAGATGGCCAAAAAATGTACCTTAAACTTGTATATTTGTGAATGCATATCATTCATTTCCATTCAGGGATATTTTCAATATAGCTGTAGATTTACATCCTGAAAACTCTAGGCAGAAAGACCATAGTTTGACCTGTGGCCTGAAATATGTAAATGTCAATGTGATGTTTAAATAGGTCCACTCCTTTGAAAACGAGGGTCTACCTCCTTAAATAGGTCTCTCTCTGCAGTACCAGAGCCTCTCACAAATCAGACCATGATCAAAGTGGGGCTAGAACCTGCTCTGATTTGCTGTATGCATGCAGAATCTGTCAGCACATGCTAGCCTACACACAAGAACAAGAAAAAAGTGAAAAAGGTGGCGCTCACGTTTTCTTTTCTTTTCTTTTTTAAATGCTGCAGTACCACTCTAGTGTAAAAACCCCAGGTTACACAAAAAAAGCAATTGGCTAGAAATAGAGGGTGTGCAAAATAATTATACAAATATATAAAATAACATGGAAGAACTTATCTTGTAAATTATATTGACTCTGTGATTGAGCTTGAAAAAGGAAAAAACAAATATGGTGTAGTATGTTTTTTTAGTGTTGGAATATATCTCCTCTTACAGGAAACTAACTCACCTTTTCCAGAGCCTATAGGGACCAGGCTCAGAGTGTTTGCATGGTAGTCAGGAGACTGAACACCAAGTGTGGAGTATAAATAACAGTATTCGTATATGGAAACAAGGGAGAAAACAGTAGATTTAAGCAGATGTACAGATTTAATATGCAAGATGGTATTTGCTTACATTTTGGAACAGTTACTGCTGCTCATAGCTGAAAAATATCTATAAACGTAGAGTCCAAGCTACTTAGTTTGTATTCTGCATTAGGCTCCATCCCTTTTTTGTTGCATGATGAAATCGACGCGTTTCGGCAGTGTCCGCCTTCCTCAGGATGTATCTGTCCAGAGGAAGGTGGATACAGCAGAAACGCATTACCAGACTGTAATGTTTTCACTATTGTATTGCTAACAATATAAATGCTGAGCTTAATCCTGCCCCTTTAATTAAATATGCATGTCGATCAAGATAAAACTGTTTCAAATCAGAGAATGTAAGTGCTAAAACATATGTTCTCATACCCTTTAGCTAGTGAATGTAAATCAATGAACACAATTTTAGATGCGTTATATAGCCACATTTTGTTATCTTGCAAAGTATAGGATTTTGGTCTAGTGTTCACTGATTCACCTTGTATCTAAAGCAAGGTAGGGCAGGTAAGCTCAAAGGCCTGGGGCTGCACCATTTTCCACTTCTAAATGCCCTGGTGCGTAGGCATCCAACTTTGACCTTCCAGCTGCTGCAAAACTACAAACCCCATAATACCTCACCAGCTTTCTACAATGGCAGGGAATTATGGTATAGCTGAATGCCTATGCCCTAGTGTATGCTCTATCTAATAGTTTTGTCAGCAGTGGTGTCGCTAGGGGTGGGATACTGGGGCTATCGCCACGAATCCCCCCTGCATAGCCCGAATGAAGACTCTGGGGCTAAAGTATCCTTTACCAAGACTCCAGGGCTATCATTGTTAAAAATAAAAAATAAATCCCCCGGTGGACATGGTCCCAGAATCTGAGGATTAAGCTCACGCGGGGGTGAGGGCTGATAGGGAGGAGAGGCTGCTTTAGGGAGCCCCTCCTCCTTGAGGTGCAGCCCACAGGCAAGTGCCTGCAGTGACCGCACCACCTGGCCGAACAAAGCACAGCGTGACAGGTGCCAGCTCCACTCCTGACGCTCTGTGAGATAATCTGCTAGCTAGATGTCAGGTGACATCCAGCAGAAGATCCTGGATGTCAAACCAACTGTAAGGTAAATTTAAAAAAATAGCAGAAACGTGTGACTGTGTGTGGGTGTCTAGGTGTGTGTGTCGGTGTCTCAATGTGTGTAAGTGTGTGTCAGGGTGTCTCAATGTGTGTAAGTATGTGTCTGGGTGTCTCAATGTGTGTAAGTGTGTGTCAGGGTGTCTCAATGCGTGTAAGTGTGTGTCAGGGTGTTTCGATGTGTGTGAGTGTGTGTAAGGGTGTCTCAATGTGTGTGAGTGTGTGTCTGGGTGTCTCAATGTGTGTGAGTGTGTGTCTGGGTGTCTCAATGTGTGTAAGTGTGTGTCAGGGTGTCTCAATGTGTATGTCAGGGTGTCTAGGTGTGTATGTCAGGGTGTCTAGGTGGGGTGTGTATGTCAGGGTCTCTAGGTGTGTATGTCAGGGTGTCTAGGTGTGTGTGTCAGGGTGTTTGCATAAGTGTATGTGTGTGTGAGAAAGAGAGAGAGACAGTGTGTGTGAGAAAGAGAGATGGTGTGTGTGACAAAAGAAATAGAGAGACGGTGTGTGTGTGAGAGAGGGAGAGACGGTGTGTGTGTGTGAGAAAGCGAGAGAGAGATGGTGTGTGTGCGAAAGAGAGAGAGAGAGAGATGGTGTGTGTGTGTGAGAAAGAGAGAGAGGTTGTGTGTGTATGTGAAAGAGAAAGAGAGACGGTGTGTGTGAGAAAGAGAGAGAGACGGTGTGTGCGAGAGAGAGAGATGGTGTGTGTGAGAAAGAAAGAGAGAGAGAGAGACGGTGTGTGTGAGAAAGAGAGAGAGAGACGGTGTGTGAGACGGTGGCTCTAGCCCCCGATCATCTGAAGACCTAGCAATGCCCTTATGTGTCAGCCTATCAATTTCCTGTCAGTAAATCTCTCCTACCTGTCTATCTGTGACTGTATCCTTGATGATATCAGGTGGGTTGATTAAATTTCAAAATGATTACATTTCATTTTTGCCTCCTAGACCAAAAGTATCCAGCCCTACCCTAATCTCAAGCACACAAATTGTCAAACTTTATTTAACATTTGCCTGAATTTCGAGAACAAGTAGGCAAACGTGCTTCTCTTGACATTCCCCATTTTTAGCACATTCACTCAGATTCTTTATTCTTTCACTAAACCCCATGATGAATAAAAAGCTAATTAACTACTTGTTATGGAATAAATTGTTATGCTTAAGCTATGAGAAGATTTGTGTTTTTGTAAATTAATATTGAAATGGTATTTTAACAGACTATTGGGATTAATTATCTTGAATTTCTTTGCAGACAAAAAAAAGTTTGCTTAAATAATACTTTAACAAACCAGATAATGTTATAAAGGTGATGCTTTGGGGAATATAAAATGTTTTTTATCCAGTATGTATAGTCACTTTTTAAATGAAATATACTTTAAAAACAACTTTCTTTTAGAAGTGCAAGTAGGCACCCCAGTTAAAATGTGTTGTTATCAAATTTCTATCGAAAGTACTAATAAAATAATATTATTAGTTGATGATATATTTTTGCTGTTATGTCAATGTGTTTCAATCATCCCATTGCCACAGGTGTATCACATCATTCACCTAGCCATGCAGTCTGCATTTACAAACATTTGTGAAAAAATAGGCTGTTCTGAAGAGCTCAGTGGATTTAAGCGTGGTACTTAGGATGCCACCTTTGCAATAAGTCAGTGTGTGAAAATACATCCTTGCTAGATCTTCCACTGTCAACTTTAAGTGGTATTATTGGAAAAAGAAAGCGTTTAGGAACAGCAGCAACTCAGCCGCGAAGCGGAAGACCATGTAAAGTCGTAGAGCGGGGACACTGAGAGGCGAATGGTGTTGATTGCATAGCTGAAGAGTTCCAAACTTCCATTGGCATAAATATCAGCACAAAAACGTTGCTGCGGGAGCTTCACGGAATGGGTTTCCATGGCCGAACAGCTGCATGCAATAAATGTGCAGAAAGACTAAACCAATAAAGGAAAACTGAGGTTTCGGGAAAGAGGTTAGATCGAATGGACAGGAATGTGTGTAGATATACTATGGATACCTTCCTGCTTGTTAGACGTTGCATAGAACATCCTGAGATCAACAGCCCATCGCGGCTCACATCGATGAGCTCTATGCACACCCCTCTGAAGGGACTTGCAGAGGGGTCTGCACTGTCAGATGAAGCCACTTTGGGTTTAGAACCAAAACACCATCTGGTGTGATGGGGTTTCATTTGCAAAAAAATGTAGATAGAAAACTATATACACTTACATCACACTCCCAAACTAACAAAAAAGAGCAAAGCAAAATAATACAAATATGTTAAGTACGAATAGTATTAGGAGAGAATAAATATGTACATATTGCCCAATAGAATGATACTTATTAAATATAAATGGAAAAAATATATATAAGTATGATATAAACATCAAATGAGATATTACTCCAATCTGCACCCCTTACCAATGAAGTGAAATTGAGAAGATGTGCATGTATACATTCATACACTTTAATAATGAGAAAATCAGGGATGCAAGCCTCACATCACCAAGTGCAAATGGCAGGCTTTGGCTCGAGTGGTGCAAAAAGCACACTGCACTGGACTCTGGAGTGGAAACGTGTTCTGTGGAGTGACAAATCACGCTTCACTGTTTGGCAGTCCGTCTTGGTTTGGCGGATGGCAGGAGGATGTTACCTGCTTGACTGCATTGTGACAACTGTAACATTAGGTGGAGGAGTGATACTGGTAAGGGGCAGTTGCGCTAGGCCTCTTACATCCTGTAAAGGGAATGAAGGTAAATCTACATGCTTCAGCATAACAAAACATTTTGGATGAATCAGTGGTTCCAACTTTGTGGAAACAGTTTGGGCAATGCCCTTTTCTTGATGGAATACCAGCATGACTGTGCCCCGGTGTACAAAACAAGGTCTTTAAAGACATGGCTGGATGAGTTTGGAGTGGAAGAACTGGAATGGCAGCCACAGAGTCCAGACTTTAACCTCATCGAACACCTTTGGGATAAACTGGGACAGAGATTGTGAGATTCTCGTTCAATATCAATGCCTGACCTAACAAATGATCTAATGGAGGAATGTGCAAAAATTATCACAGAAACATTACAAAGTCTTGTGGAAAGCAACCCAGAGTTGAAGCTGTTCTAGCTGAAAAGGAGGGGATAAACTACAAATTAATGTCTATGTATTTAAAATGTGATGTCATAAAAGTAAAACTACAAAATGCATGGTAAAGAGTAACAACAAAGGAGTGAAGGGGTGCTAAATGGAAAGTTTACAATGAGGTGTAAAGGAAGTTAAAAAAGCAGAAGGAAAAAGAAAAACTAGACCAGTAAACTAAAAACATATTCTTGCTGATGGCCCTGACGGAGTATTTTCTAGGCATGTTCTCTGGATAAATACTAGGCAGCAACCATGCCCCTTGCTCAATAGACTATGGGAATTGTGAGTATCCAGAACAATATTGGACAAAGTTAACTGAATAGCATTATAAATCTGTGGAATATTCATACTCATTGTTCTACTTTTAGAACTTAGCCCTAAGTACTCTTTATACAAAGCTCCAATCTGTGAAAATGCAATGGAATACAGAGGACTTCACCTACTGTACTAATGACCTTTAATAGTAAATTATTGTGATCTGAGCATTTCAGAAAAATATTACTTTATATTTATCCAAATATTTGATGTATTTGGCTTTAGCTAGTAAAAGCCTGCGGATTCAAGTATTGGAATTATTGGGGAGTTTAATTGCACTTTGATATATAGCTAAATCCATAAATATATAAGGGTCGACGGCTCTGATTTTCCCTGAAAATGTATTCGGGTCGGACAACTTAGCAGAAATGCAGCGTCTTTTTCGGGTCTGATTTAGCTGTTTGGCCTTTCGGAAATTGAAGAATTGGAAGCATTCCAATCGGGACATTTTTGCAATGAAAACCATAGCTTTTCCACTACCCAATATGCACAAATCACTCCTGAACACTCTCTGAATTTGGCTATATTCTTAATATATATATATATTATTGGACCGAGGCTACGGAGCATGGAATCTGCTATGATGTCCGAATTTCAGATATGTTTGGAGGCACATCGGGACTACCTGAGTAGCTTGACATTCGTGTACCAATATGCCACTGATGTGATCCAAATCCATCTACAATTCGGAGGCACCTTTTCCGGACAATTACCAGCACATTCTGGGTTAACCCTAGAATGTTTTGATTAACAAGTATGAAAATAGGACTTATTGTCATTTTGTTTTGTACAATGTAGATATAAAAAGCTAATTAATTGCCTATTATGCAACAGAAATTATTATGTGCAAAAACTCCTGGCACATTAGTAATTCTGTAAACTGCTTCTACAACGGTGTAATGGGATTTTATTAACAAACTAGTGAGATTAGTCATTTGCTAATGATAAAAAAGCAGCTGCATGTGTTATAAGTATTTTTAGAGTCAACATAATTTTGGTGTAAAAAAATACTATTTTGGAAAACCTGGGAGCAGATACAAAAAAGCAGTAATGACAAACTCAGACCTAAGAAACCTCAAAGTACTGATCTCCCACTCAGCGCCGCCATCAGAAATTTTGTGGGCCCCTTACAAAATGTCTGCCTCCCCACCCACTTTCCAATGCTACTTCTCGTGGTGCCTGCTCTGTAATGAAGTCTGAGAGCAGAAGATCATGTGATTGTCAATGCTCTGACCTCAGAGCAGTGCGTGGGGAGCAAGAGGCAGCCTAAGAGTTGGGGTCCATGACAGGTGCATCGCCTGTCACCCCCTTATGGTGTCCCTGACCCCACTTCTACAGTTCCATAAATCCCCTACTTTCCACAGTGCCATATTGCCCCTAAATATCCACTGTACAACAAACCCAGTTTCTACATTGCCAACTCTCTCACTTTTGCACTGTCCTACAGTGCAATAAATTGCTTTCTCTGTCCTCTGTCTGTCCCTTTATGTGCCTCCAGCAGCTCTCCCTCATTGGTTAAGAATGCTGCATGTTGCCTGATGACAATGCTGTATCATTATCACCCAGCACACAGTGACCGATGTCATGTCTCAGCAGTAAAAGAAACAGCACAGAAGTTGGAAGCAGAAGCTATCTGAGCCCCCACTTAAGTGGTCCTGTGACTATGATTATTATGCCCCTACTTAATTAGTACACCGTGTCAGCCAAACAGTTGAAGTAGCTTCAATCTGCTCTTTACTGCCAAAGCATATTTGGCAGATCAATTAAAGTTTTGTAGGTGGACCTAATCTAACATAGAATAATTGTTTTAATGGTGAAACATATAATTGTTTAAATAGGATATGATTCCAGAATATATAGTTGAGTCGCTGAATTGAAATACTCATCTCTATCCGAATATTCTTTTCAAGTAATGACCATCTATGACAGTAGATTTGGAGATATGTCCTTTTGGCCAACTGTGATGAACAGATATTTTCCAAAGAAAACAGTTGCAGTGACCCCAAAATGATTCCACATAATAGACATGTGCATTCGTTTTCGGACGAATGCATTTTCTTCCGAAAATAGCATTTTCGTTCATTCGTTTGAAAAACTAATAACGAAAATGCTATGCTAACGAAAGCCGAATGAACGAATGGTTAATAAACAAAAATCATTCGTTCATTTGTCCATTTGTAGTACTATTGGCATTCTATAAGCCGAAATAGAGTCGGTTTATAGAATACAATAGCATAGTACACTACATTCCATAAACCGACATAATGAACGACTTTCGGTTTATGGAATGCATGTAAGTCTATTGGCATTCTATAAACCGACTCTATTTCGATTTATAGTAATGCCAATACTATAGCACGAATGGACGAATGATTTTCGTTTATATTAAACCATTTGTTCATTCGCTCAACTTCTTAGCTTTCTATAAACCGAAACAGAGTCCCCATTCATAAATTTTTATGAATGGGAAAACTTTAGTTCGGTTTATAGAAAGCCCATAGTATTACATGTATTCCATAAGCCGAAAGTCTATAAACCGAACGTTCGGTTTATAGACTTTCGGCTTATGGAATACATGTAATCCTATTGCTATTCTATAAACCGAACGTTCGATTTATAGAATAGCAATAGGATTACATGTATTCCATAAGCCAAAAGTCTATAAACCGAAAGTTCGGTTTATAGACTTTCGGCTTATAGAAAATGTATAGTAGTATTGCCTTTCTATGAACCGAACGAGAGCCCCATTCATAAGAAATTCTTATGAATGGGGCTCTCGTTCGGTTTATAGAAAGACAATTCTACTACAAGTTTTCTATAAGCTGAAAGTCTATAAACAGAAGGTCGTTCGGTTTATAGACTTTCGGTTTATGGAATACATAGAGTTACATGTAATTCTATGCAGTGCTGTATTTACCGCGAGGCATCCTAGGCGGATGCCTAGGGCGGCAAATTTTGGGGGGCGGCAACGCCCCCCCAGCACTGTTCGGCTCCCCATGCAGTGTGCCGAAACGGAAGTGCCGACAGTCACGTGACGGGCACGCTGACGTCATACGCGCGCCCGGTCACGTGACCTGTAGGCACAATCGCCGGGAAGCCGAACAGGCAGCATGGAGGGACCATGCTGCCTGCCACTAGCCACCAAGGAAAGGTAAGTGCTGATGGGAGACAGTGTGTGTGTGATGGGAGACCGTGTGTGTGACTGAGTGTGATGGGAGTCAGAGTGTGTGTGATGGGAGACAGTGTGTGTGACTGAGTGTGATGGGAGTCAGAGTGTGTGTGATGGGAGACAGTGTGTGTGACTAAGTGTGATGGGAGTCAGAGTGTGTGTGATGGGAGACAGAGTGTGTGACTTGGTATGATGGGAGTCAGAGTGTGTGTGATGGGAGACAGTGTGTGTGACTGAGTGTGATGGGAGTCAGAGTGCGTGTGATGGGAGACAGTGTGTGTGTGATGGGAGACAGTGTGTGTGACTGAGTGTGATGGGAGTCAGAGTGTGTGTGATGGGAGACAGTGTGTGTGACTGAGTGTGATGGGAGTCGGAGTGTGTGTGATGGGAGACAGTGTGCGTGACTGAGTGTGATGGGAGTCAGAGTGTGTGTGATGGGAGTAGGAGTGTGTGACTGAGTGTGATGGGAGTAGGAGTGTGTGACTGAGTGTGATGGGAGTGTGTGTGTGATGGGAGTATGAGCTTGATGTGAGTCTGAATGATGGGGCATGTCTTAGGTGTGTAACGTGGGTGTGGAGCTTGGGTAAGGGGGTGCCCGGATTTTGTCTGCCTAGGGCAGCACAAAATCAAGATACACCACTGATTCTATGTATTCTATAAACCGAAAGTCTATAAACCGAACGACCTTCGGCTTATAGACTTTCGGCTTATAGAAAACGTGTAGTACTATTGCCTTTCTATGAACAGAACGATAGCCCCATTCATAAGAATTTCTTATGAATGGGGCTCTCGTTCGGTTTATAGAAAGCCAATAGTATTACACGTATTCTATAAAACGAACAAATAAAATGAAACGAAACGAAAATAATGAACGAATTTCGTCTGAAACGAATGCAGTAATGAACGAAATTCGTTTTAGACAAAATAAATAAAATTTTCGTCCGAATGGACGAAAACAAAACGAAAATTTTAGTTTTGCACATGTCTACCACATAATGTGGACAAACTCACAGCATGATGTCACTAATCTAGTGTATATCCATCACTAGTACTACTATGCTGGCCTCAATGTCAGAAAGTATGGCACTTTTGGAGGCAAGAAATAAAGAGACCAAATCAAATTCATCTTCCGTCGTCAGCTGAAAAACAGTAATATATTTTTAAAAGTGTAAAATGCTTGCTTATTTTTAAATACATTCTATGCCTGTGGAAGTTAAAAACATTATTTTTTTGATGGGAGAAACTCCTACAAAATCTTTAGTATTTCTATCATAAGATGTATTTTTCTTTCATAGACGGGAAGAGATTGACCAGTGAGTTGAAAATGAGCTTACATGGTACTTCCATTGAATGAAACAAGATGTTAGCACCATTTTATGCCAGTACGTCTCACTGAGAGTTGTTTGGTTATTTGTAGGCAAACACAGTGTGTGTTAAACTGACAAGAAAATTATGCAAACTGGCAGAAAATCACTGCTTCAATGAATTCACACCACGGTATCAACAATGTTGGAGCTACTCAGTCACACACTGTCAAATACATTCACTCAACAACAAAACAGCTTATTTATCACTCTGTTTAATTTCTTCTGAGTTTCAAACTCCCAATCCACCTTCACTGGCACAATGTAATTAGTCCCACTCTCGCATGTGCTTTTCATAGTAGAAACTCCAAACTCTCTTGATGTGAGTGAAGTGTGAGTGCCTGTATCTACAATACACAAGGAAAGATTGTGCAAGGTCAGTAAACTCACAACGGCCATTGAAACCCGTTATGTGGAGACTGCATTGAAATTCTCTTCTGTTACTTAATTTATGGAGAATTACATTTAGTAACCTAATAGCTGAAGTGGAAAATAAGTCTTAGACATTTTTAACCAATGTAATGTACCAATGCTCTCCATATATAACCATAACATTATTCTGACCGCTGTCTTGCTGCCCACTCTGACCTCTGCACCAGTTTACGGACCACGCTTCTGTCTAGCACCGGCTTTTACATTTGTTCTCTATGTGTGACATTGGACGCTTTGTTCCCTGACATTGGCTCATTCTCAGCACAGAAAGGTTAATATAATTCGCATTTTTATAAAAAAAAAAAGTGGTAACAAAACATGTCTTTCAGGCACTATTGTTTGAATTGTGAATGGTTAAATCATAAAGTATGCAAGTTTTAGCTGTTATATTTCAGCTACATACCTACTGATATTATATGCAATATCATGGCACTCTATTTTTTAGGTCAAATTAGATTAACTGGTTGTGCTCTGCTTGATAATGAAACACTTAGCACTTTTAGGTGTTATAGCCTTGAAGCAGAATTCATTAGGCTGTTTGCTGACTGTTAGATGATAGGTCTATTTATCGAATGATGCAAGAACTCAAGTGAAAATAATATAAAGCAAGCATTTCACAAACATCCTGTAAAATGGCTCCCACATATAAAACATTCTGTATGCAAGAGAACTAGAAGACGGCAACAATAAATTAATTGTGCCTGATGTAAATTATTTTTATATATTCTTCCACAAAAATGCAATGTTGAATGTTTGACTATATTTGCTTGAAACAAGGTGTATTTCATACAAAAAAATATTGCCCTCAGGTAGGTCAGCCTCCAAACTTGATGGTAAGTCAGATAAAAATGTCAGATAAAAATGCAGGCAGAATTGATCCAGGGGAGAGTGCTCCAAACTTGACAAAACTGGCAATGTTTTAAAGGAAAATTAAAACAAGCTACAGTATACAAAACAGAAAATGCATGAAAATAATGTTCAAGAATATTAACAACCTCTATGAGGTAAGCCTTGACAAAGCGCCAAGTTTTGTCGCGAAACGCGTAGGCGTTGGATTCACTGGGTTAGGGGATCACTGACTGGCATATGGATGCTTTTCTACTGGAAATAAACCCTTTTTGCAGCCTGTTCTGTGTTCTATTTTGTGCATTTTCTCCATCCGGATTGCCACCACTACTTTCCTCTCAAGTTTTGATTCATATTAACAAAGGTCCCTAAATCTTGGAATCACCAATATAACCTTCCATTTCCTCATAAGATGAGGCATATTGTTAAAGAACATCTAAACTTTTTTTTACACTTGTGCTTCTAATAAGAATAATAATGTAAGTGAAAAATATAGTCCCCTAGTATGAGGAAAAAGTGGCATGTACTTTTGACAGTACATTTGAGTTCATCCTCTGACCGGAAGTTGACATGCTTGCATGTTCGGCCAATGCATTTCTGTGGTAATGCAGAGAGACACTTGTTTTTACAAAGGTCCCCTCTGTTGATCCCCTTTGAAAACGAGTTTGTCTCTCTCACCAGCAGAGAGAGAACACTGGAACGGAGAGGTCCAACAGAATGAGTACCCTCCGACTGGATGTGTGCACATTGACAGGGTAAAGATACACGTCAGGTTTACTCTGGACAAAAGAGACCAACATTTTAAACCATGCTTCCTTCAAGTAAGCAAGGGTTCGAAAAGTTTAGTTTTACTTTAAGAAGTTTCAACAGGAAACTGACCAGCATGTCTTTTCATACACATTTCAGACTTTTTTTTACTGACTTTGACCTCATCTAAAATTCAATTCAAAAATGCAATATGTAATTTATATATGGCTAATTCTATAATTAACTGCATCATAAATAAAATTAAGTATAGATACTAATTACATTCATCACTGTACATTATAAAAGTGTACAGACACATTGATAAAATCTATTTTATGTGTGGAAAATTAGAAAACATGGGACACCAAAAAAATTGTGTCATACAGATGCCAGTTAATTACAGAGTTGAATTATGATGTATGTTTTGTAACCATGCAAACATGTTAAATAAACAACATCAGTAAAGTTGTGTTAAATATATAATGTTTATAATATTGTCAATTATAAAAAAAAAATCAATGTACATGTATTATTCCATATATTGTATACATATACTAGGTATGTTCAATACAACATGCATAGGATTATATTAACTTTTGTATTACAATTCGAAAATGTTCTCGGCAACTTGTGATGTCACATGTTAGGTTACATAAAACCAAAATAACTTTCTATTTCCATTCCAGAGGAAAAGCTACTGAAAAAGTTCCACTGGATTTGATTGTGATGCTTTCACAATATAGTACTTTGTTCCAAAATTACTTTATGGGGCTGTATAATTTTTCATCAGCCAATGGCCGTGATCACTACAGATGCAGAACAGAGGTCATTTTCAATGACAATGTTACCAAAGACAAATAAATTGTATTCCATATTCCTTTAAAAAGTTGATTTCATGTATAACCATTATTAATACATTTCAGTCACTATTAAGTTACCTGTTATTTATTTAATGATGTATTTAAGTAGCAAATGTTCTCACAGATAACTTCTACAATTGTGACAAATTGTAAAAAAAAAAAAAAAATAAACTGGTCTTTCAAGAAAAGCTGAAAACTTTTCCTAATCTTTTCAATATATCTGACCAAAAATTATACCTCCAGAGATATTTCTTAGTTTGTATTAAGCATTTTTTTAGAACACTTCCAGAACCAAAATCCGATCAATATTTATCAACCTTTACAAAATGAAATGTAATATCTGAAAAAGCGACCATGTATTTATTCACTGCCATTACATTATCATAAACAATAACAATAAAAAAGCAGATGGGCGCGAAGGAGTGGGTACCTTAAATAAAACACATAGTATAATAGTGCAATATTGCCTCTATAAAATAATATAAAAGAAGATATAAGTGGATGCACTCACAAACATACGTGAGTGTCAATCAGATCAGCTGAGAACTTGTGGGTCCATAAAAAACAGCTTTAATAATTCTGAAATAAATAAAGAAATATACATGTGCAGGACCAGTGGGTAACATATGCTGGCCCCTAGCACTGGAAAAACTCACAGAGTAGTAGATATAAAAGTCGTTGTAAAAGTAATATGACTGTTCCTGCAGTCACAAACGGAACTGGACTCCAAATAGGTCGTGGGAGATGCAGCGCTGGAACAGTGGTAGCCTCTACGCGTTTCTCCGTGTGTGGCACGGCTTCATCAGGAGGAGATCAGAGAGAACTGTTTCATTACATTATCATAAGAAGCAAGATATGAATTTAACAATTAGAAGATTTGTAAATGTTTAGTAAATTGCTGGAAAATTCCCACCATTTTTATCTGAAAAATAGAATATTTTTTTGACAATGGACATGTTTTGGGTTATTTAAATACACTTTGTAAGACTTTGTTGAAATGTTGATTGTCAAGAAAGCATTACATATTTAACGACCAGGCATAAGGTCTGGTAATGTTTGCATCACACACCTTGTCATCATCTAGGGTACCTATGATATTTTAGATGCCTATGCATCACATTGAAAATGAATCAATTCTTGCCCATTAGCATGAAAGTGGATTTATTTCTGATATGTGGTTCTTCAAGGCTGTCACATCATCTCCTGCAAAATGTAAAGAAGATGGGTTCTGATATCCTAACAACATAACCCTCTAATGAGTTAAAAGACAGAGATACCAGGAAATGTACTGTACATAATGTATTCTCTATGGCAGCCAGGGCACATTTGGTTAGTGCAATAGGTGACAAGTCTTCTCTAATGAGCTTGTAGAACTCAATAAGGATCCTCTGACTTCCTACTCAGACAAGACAAGCAGCGTGTATCATGTATTCTTGGTCTTTGGGTTTGTCTCATTTTCAGTGAAAGAGTATGAATGGCTGGTGACTTAGCTTCCTGTATAATGTTTCATTGTTGCTTTAGAATTGCTGCATCTCCAGCATGATCTGTATATTTTTACCACGTGGTGCAAATAAATGTTATAGATCTGAGGTAAAAATAATATGAGAAGGTGCTGTGAGCCTTCAGTGGGATTGTAATCTAATGGAAAGTGTTTAAACAGTTGGTTAGGACCCCTACAAAAGGACTTTTAAAAGTGTAGTACTTACCATAATGTTACATCACTATGACATACATTCACATCCAACAATTGTGAATATATGTATTTTGTTCCTCAGTGTATGTTTAATTAAATCTCTGGGTGTTATAGAGGGTCGTGAAGGCACTATTACCTATAACCCATAACAACCTAATGGACTCATTATAGTAACTATGTTGCTTTTAAAGCAGACTACATCTGATGGGTTTTTATACCTGCTGTTGCAGAAATTAGCCAGTTATGTTATCAAAAACCTACCCCATGAACCTACGAAACTCAAAACATGTTGTATAGCATAAAAAGTTGTGCATAAAACCCTTTAGAGCTGAACAAAGGCCTACATACTGCAAATACGTGATTGACTAATACACTGTACTGTGTATTTAAAAAATATAAATGAATTCCTGTCATAATTGTGTTGAATTTGTGAAAGTTATTACTATATGCTCATAAATGGAACTGTGGGAGCTTAAACACCCATAAATAATACAAATATATATATTTCAATGCTATATTTCTTAATACACAAGCATTTTTACTCTCACTTCCAAAATACATCTTTTTAGAAATGTAAAGACTCCTGTAGATGTCTAGAATGTTATTCTTCACTAAACACATATGAAAAATTAACTAAGCTCTATGGTGTTGACTGGCAGCTCCCAAAGGAAGCAGTTATGTCATAGTCATCCACAGTCACTCCTAATAAGAACTCTAACACTACAGAGAAGATGGAGGCAAAATTATCTTCATAAAGCAATATATTTTGAAAATCTTTTACATTTTTTATTTTTCAAGATTTTTATATTTTTTAAATACTCACTAATCCAAATTGTCAATCTATGGTTCTCTCTCCTTTTTGTCATACATGGGTTAAGCCTGTAATTGTTTTTATTTGCAAAATGTTTGATATCTAGACTACATTTCTAGCATTCAGTGTACAGGAGGCTACTGTAAAACAAATAAAGGGGAACATTGATTTTACTGTTCTGTGGAAGAAAAACAAACCACCATGTTATGTTCAATGTGTTATGTAAATGTATGTCGACATTCAACATTTGATATTGGATCAGTCCATTAGAGCTTGAAATGGCTATAATTTCTGGCATTTAAATTAAACTACTTTTTCTTAAATATATAACATATATTTCTTTTTTTCAGTGATTCAAATAATATTATAATACTTCACAACAGCACTTTGTCTAGGTGCAAAATTATATGCAATAGCATTAAGATACCAATGAGCAGTAAATACATAAACTTTGTATGTCATGCCAATGAGTAGTAAATGCATAAACTTTGTATATGATGCTAATAACCTTTAAATGTATAAACTTAACATGTCATGTCAATGCACATACAGAGGAAGGTATAGCTTAGGAGCAGGAAGTGAGATTAATACCTTGCATGCCTGATGGCGTTGTCTCTCAAAGTACATAGCACACTCACAGTATTCAATGTTGCGCACACCAGAGAATGAGAATCATAACCGCGGGATAGAGTCCATACTCCCACTTAAAGCAGAACAGTTACAAAGTATGATTTTGTGCTATTTTCAGCTCCTTCAACTAATATTAAAACAGATACACAGTATTAACCAAAATGTGAAATTACTTTTTCTTAAAACGCATTGGTTTTTAATTAGCTCTAAATAAAAGATGGCATATTGCCAGCTTCATTAACACAGCTGTGCACACGGTATCTGATGATAAGACTGCAATTTTAGTCATCCGAAATGTAAAAGCATAAATATTGTGCATGCATCTAAGCTGTTGTGCTGTTTTTGGATAAATTCAGTTCACTTACTTAGATTTTAATTAATATAGAAGTAAACTATTTAGACTTACTTTTACTAAAGATAGTTTTATCATTAATATGGTCAACATACAGTCCCACGCTCCATTACTCTGATTCCAATTAATTTTTCAAGTCTACAAGTTTAGTTGAACACTTTTACATATGGTAACACTACATTCTTATTATTTCTGAGATGTATGTAAATTATTTGCTCTTTCTCGAGGATGTGAATATGTTGAATATAAACATTTTGTAATTAATCTGTAGGATTCTTTGGAACCTTTTTTTCAGCAACAGAATAAACACCTATTATTAGATATAATGAATGCAATCTAATAATGCTAGGGTGCACCTAAAAACAGCAAAGGGCTATCAATATATTAATCATGGGATTTTTATATCTAAATAAACCAAAATGAAGAAGAATTAAAACTATACCAAAATAATGGTGATTCAAATACACTCATGGTTACCTACACTTAACAACTTGAACTTAATTCAATGCATCTGTTTATTTTTATAAATAGAGAATGTCTTGTCTATACCAATGATGGGTGACCTTTGCCAGTGTAGCCATTATGAGCTTTATTTCCCATGAGGCTCAGCTCAGAAGACTGCATAGTTAGTTGAGCAATAATGGAAATATAAGTCACAGTATCTACCAGTAATCACCCAGCACAGATCTATGTTTTTTTATTTAATGTACAAAAGTGTTTGAGTGTTTCTTCAACTGTCAATGGTTCAAGTGAAAAAATTATAGTAATTCTTCCAATGCTCAATTTGAAAGGTAGGAATGTTGGAAAATAATTGTTAGCTCTCTTATATATATCAGAATTTTGTGGTTCATTTGTTCGTTCACCACAGTTCACTTCTTAATGAATAGACACCTATGTGCATTACATTTTCTCAGTATTAACCTTGTTTTTTGTAGCTATACAAACATAGTTGGTGTGGTAAAAGGATTATGTCTAACCATTTAACCCCTTTGTGACACATGGTACTTGCGTCCTAAAAGACGAAAGCACCAAAACGTTGTTTTTGTGCTCCTGGCCCAGATCACAAGGTGATCGGTAGCCAAGTACACATTGGCAGACACCCAAAACAGGGTGTTAATAAACCCTGTGGGTCACTGCCGAAAACTTGTGTTAGCTTGCGACGTTACTTGTGACGTTCGGGAATGGCGAGATTTAACAAAATGTAGCTGATGCTCAATTTGAGAGTGGACTACATTTTCCCTGTCAGACTGGTAGGATCCCACAGCAAGTCCCTGCAGTGGAAACTGAAGCACAGCTCATTTTGTGGGTGGCCAAGATGAGCTAATATGTGAGGTGGTTCAATGCCATCCTAGAGTCTTTTGGGACCTTTAAGTTAGGACATCCTAATTTAAAGGTCCCAAGTGACGCTTGAACAGCATAGAACATTCTAATGCCATGAAGGGATTAACAGCCATCAGATGGGCTGGAAGAGTTTCTGCTCTGTTTGGCTGTGAGGGCATTAAAACTGTCAGGACATATTCCTTCATGAAGCAAGGGTTACTTGTCCTTTAAGAAGACTGCCATTTGTCATTTTTAAGAAGGTGCTGTCATTCTCCTAAAATAGTGATTTTTATTTAGTGGCTCTAGTCCCCCTCCCAGTGGCCATGCCTCTGTAGCGCATGTGCCATTTATCTCCCAGCACCACTTGTGCCTGCATCGCCTGTAAGCTATTGAAACTGACTCTCTAGCTGTGTAGGAGTCTCTATGGCAACCAGCATACTGTGCAAAAGCTCACACAGACCATCAGTTGATGTTTGTGCAATGCCCATTAAAAGTACTGGGATGTCCATCATGTTCATACAGCCCGGAAATGGAATCCCATCATGTTCATACAGCCCTGGAACTGCCTGGAATGCTTATCATTAACATACAGCCCCAAAACAGACTGCAGTGCCCACCATATGCATACAGCACTTCTCTTTGATACACACACTGATTGGGAACCAACTTCCCATGGTCTTGTACAGTAAGGACATGGTACCAAATGAATAAGAATGATTTTAAATGATTACTGCAGCAAAAAAAAAAATAGGAAATTTACTTTTTCTTTATACTTTTCCTGATTTCTTGCAAACTGTTGTACTTTCACAAATCCCTATAACTGCAAGTTTTTTTTATATCTTAAGTAATGCAAAATGTGACATTTAGAAGATGCCTTTTAGGCATAAGACAATCCCTTTAATAAATTTAATGTATTCAAAAGAATATACAGTTCATTTGAAGTAGAGAATCGATACTCAGCCTCTATTATACTTTGAGTATGCTTATCAAAAAGTACCTAAGAGAATACTGAATTGTTGACTCTCAGAAAGGAGCAATAACCACCAAAAGAACAGGAAACAGCTCAATAAATATTATATTAATATTGACTACATAAAGTACATCATGAGTCAAGTTCGTAGGTTTAGAACACTTAATACCAACAGGAAATGGACCCCAACCTTGTATATGTCAAGTAGGCATATACAATAAATTGGTTTCTCCCCATCCTGTAGTTTTGTTTGATATCAGTGGTGTTTTAGTTATATTATTGTGTACCTATGAATAAGGACTAAACCATTCTAAAGAACTCTTAGGGAGCACAGTTCAAAACCAATCCATGTTTCTCTTTGAAGTCTCATAGAGACTTCAAGGATGCCTTGTCTACTGCTACAAAGTAGAGATGAAGACAAATTGGCCTTCTGTCTCAGTAGAAGACACACTTAGGGTCTAGTCGTCACCTTTTATGATTTACTATTTAGACGTTCACACAAAACATATCCAAACTATGCAAAACAGTTGTTTTGGGATGTTTAGGAATAAGCACTATTGTGCAAAATACATCAATAGTTCAGCCATTTCTTGTACTGTCTGGCCTCTTATCTGTGCTTTTACGTGTCTACATATTTTGTCAATATCTGGATGTCTTCTGTCTTGTGTTGGCTGGTGCTTACCTTTTGAAGCTCCTTATACAAAACAGTTGTAATGTAAAACAATTCCTGTACTTAGTTTGAAATAGCTTTTTATATGTATCTTGTGCTTGAAATAACTTGGGTGGTGATGTAAATTTGAACATTTCTGTGGAAATCACACCACATATGTCTAATTTTTAATATTCTACTTGATTTAACAAATACTACTGTCTAATTAAATCAATGATGCTCGGTTGTGCTTGTTTATAAAATTAGCTCTGTACTCTTTTTTTGACAGATGAAATTATATGTCTAATATTTAAAGAAATTATGTTTTCTGGTGGAATTATTATTTCCATTAGATTGCGTAGCACCATCTGTACTAATTACCTCATGGCATCTTGAGAATTACAAAGAAGCACTAATTTCTCAAAGGAAAATTGATTTATATACTGTACATCAACCATGACAGACTGTTCCCTGCCTACCCCTCTGGGTTGAAAGTATTATTACATAAGCTTTACACCATATTACATGGTCAGAAGAATTTTAATTGTTAATCATTATAATTTGCTGTGTTCCTTCAGCAGAGGAGGCTTGCCATGCATATTGGATCTTGACTGCCCTTATGGTTGGGATTAGTTTTATATGCTAATAGGTCTCTGCTGTAATACATTACCAAAAGAAGACCCTGGATAAGCTGGTGCTCGAGCAGGTCTCTACCAAGGTCCCTAATAAAATAAAACAATAAAGATGCTCAGCACTCCAAATATTTATTTCATACACCCCAGTGTAAACGTTTCTACCTAGTGGTCTTGAAAAAGTGCTGAGCATCTTTATTGTTTTTTTCTGTAGTGGTGACAATGACCAAAAACTGGTTGATGCCCCTCCCGTGTAGGTACCATCCTATAGGACAGGCTATTTTAGTATTGTCCATTCTCGGATGACAAGTGGCTCCCACTCCCTTTTTGTCTCCATGACTATACAGGATAATCCCAGACACATCTAGAGGAACACCAGCCCTACCACACTCATGAGGCCAATGAAGGCCGAAACGTACGTCTGTGGTTACTGTGTTACTCGTGCAGAGGAGGCTTGGCATACATTTTGCCGCTAGACAGCCCTTATGGGTGGGATTAGTCTGATGTGTTAATGGAGAGGTCTCCTCTGTAAGAGTGATCAAAACCTGGATGCCCCTCTCAAGTAGGTACCATCCTATAGGACTGGATATTTCAGTACTGTCCTTTCACATTCAGAAGTGGCTCCTACACACTTTCTTGTTTTAATAATTATAATCATCTGCTGGTGACATGGTTGCTGATTGCAAATTGATGCTCCATTTTTAGTCATTCTAGTTTTGATGTGGGATTCCTACCAATCAGCAACATTTGAAGTGGTTAAAATAATGATTATATGTACAAAACATTTACTGAGTTGGAAATTATAATTATTACCAGAATGCAATGTAGCATTAAATGCAAAAATAGAATGCAGTGTAACAGACTTTAGTTTTTGGGATTTAGTATCCCTTAAGTTTTACGTTCCACTTTCAGGCCAGTGTGGATAACACCCATGCTGTCCATTTAGAAGTGACCATTTTGGTTCATAATCTATTAAATCAATGATATCACCCAAACAAGTCTATGGGAATTGGCTCTATGATGAAAGTATTAGTACTGGATCGTTGTGGGGAAAGGCTGTTCCCTATTATGCATGTTACACCTTCAAAACGTTTCTATAGGATAGGTAGGAAAACATGTTGGGTAATAGTGTTCCACTTTTAATTATATAGAAACAATAATAATGCACGTATCTCATAGGTTGAGCTGTCATCCAGCTTGCAGTCAGATAGGTATATAAAAAAACAAAAATACAAACACTTTTCTGAGCCGATATTAACCAGGCTCAGAGTATTGCAGCTGAAGATAGACCATCAAAAAACGTCAGATATTTGATGACTGTGAACTTGATTTGACTATTCACGATCATCAAATATCTGATGTTTTCTGTTGAGTGCCAAGTATTCACTGTTTGTTTTACCCACTCCACTTTTAATTACATCATTGATTATTGTTTTTTGAATGTTCTTTGTATGTCTCAGATTCCTGAAAGTGTGTTTCTTGCTGTATTATCCAAAAACGACAAATTTACCTTTAAAAATATAGATATTTGGCGTCATATTATATTTCGACACATAACAATTTGAAATGCAATGGTGTACTGATATTCACCGACCTTTAATAATTGCAGGACTCAATGTCTTGTAGCTTCCAGGATTTTATTGAATATCAAAGGCAATTACTCTAAATAATTCTGGTATTTAAATTCCTCTGACCAAATACAAGGCATCATTTAAATCTGAATCAGCAGAACTCATCCACACAGAACTAATTTCCTTAGACTTTAGCCATCAGCGTTATGGTAAATTATTATAGAACTATATAAAACCTATAAAGGTCTGCTATACAAATGATTATAATAGTTTTAACAAATCATAGGATGCATCTTGCAAAATAAGTGGTGTTCTAACAGACTGTGTCCCGCTGTTAAAAATTAAATTTGGAAGTACTCCCACTACTGAAATTAAATGTTAATTGAATCATATGTCCCTATTCAAATTGGGGCTTTTTAAAAACACAGTTAGTGACATCCTGCCTCTAAACAACACTTGGCATTTGGTTCTAAAATGATAAGTTCATGCTATGGGAGGTTATTTAAACAACATTTTTCGCAGCTGCAAGAAGTATGCTGCTTAATTTAAAGACTGGAAAGCATTGTTATTACTCATTAGCTATTGAAAAGAATAAAAAGAAAAGAGCAACTTTATTTTTTGCTGGCGTTGCTACCAACTATAGCCTGGTTCTCAAGGAGTTCAAAGTAGGGTTACCACCCAGTCGGTACTTTCATTTGATTTGAGGCCAAAGTCTACGGAGGTAATAGCATGGCAGATATTTATTTGAAGGTACTTGTTGAATGGTGCCACCTATATGGTATAAGATAATTTTTGACTAATATTCTATTCTTACTATTTTTACATTTTTTTTAAAAGTGAGCATTTATCAATGGTGAAATACACATTGGCAATATATTGACTGGCTGTCTAAGTGGCAATCAGATGCAAGGTTATTATATACTCTGATCAGCCATAATATTGTCACCAAGACGTTAGCAGCAGATCATTTAAGTCCTAAAGGTTGCGAGGTGGGCTTTCATGGATCTGACTTGTTGTCCAGCACATTCCACAGTTGCTTGTTGGGTTTGGGATCTGTGGAATGTTTAGGCCACGTCAACACCTTGAACTCATTGTTGTGTTCCTAAAACCATTCCTGAACTATTTTTGTTTTGGGGCAGGGCGCATTATCCTGCTTTAAGTGGCCAGTTCCATCAAAGAGTACCATTTCCATGAAAGGGTGTCCATGGTCTGCAACAATGCTTAAGTAGATGGTATGTGTTAAAGTGACATCCACATCAATGGAAGGAACCAAGGTTTCCAAGCAGAATATTGCCAAAAGCATCACAACTGCCTCTGCCAGCTTCACAACTTTCAGTGGTCATTATGTTATGGCTGATCAGTGTAGGACAACGTGAGATACAGTGAAATCATCATCTACAGTTACTTTCGTACCAGACATTCATCACAGAATAGCTCTTGTGGAGAAATAAAAATAGGTAAAGCTAAGATGTTGTGTGATTGTGTGATTTATTTGTTAATATATTTAATCATGCTAAATTTAGAGGCATACCTATTTTAAATGTGTTAGTAATAGAGGTATCATCAGGGGTAAACAATGAATGGGATTAGTGCTTAGAAAAAATATTAAAAAATATATAAATTA
The DNA here is from genome assembly GCA_036172795.1 of Pelodytes ibericus. NCBI lineage: Eukaryota > Metazoa > Chordata > Amphibia > Anura > Pelodytidae > Pelodytes > Pelodytes ibericus. The sequence continues at coordinate 159,888,461 of CM069859.1, read as the reverse complement.
ATCTAAAATAGAAAACGATAATGTCAAAGGACCATAAAAATGTCACATTTAGAAAATAGAAATTTTCAAAGCCTTGAACAATCTATTAATGAGGGCTGTCCAGGTGTCAGGTGCAAGTATAGTATCTAGTGCTCAGTTGAGTTCCTGGAATATGTAGGTTGAGCTAAGTATGACTCTCTGGCACTCCCACCACATTTGGAGATATGTCCCATCCATCCCACAGCAACTGGCAGAGTGAAGTATTTATGTTAGCTTGTCTTAGTGGGTTCCAGTATCAGTGAGAGAGTAGCTTGAATGTGTTTGCCTTTGGCAAAAAAAGACATTTTAACAGACAGTTTAGGTTGTCCATTGCTGGTTTAAAATATATGACTATAATTCACAGATTAATAATAAAATTTAATTTTGTGACTAGTAAAATAATGTGAGATACCTTATAATTTAAACCACAAATTAGGAGGTTTGTGTTTTTGAAAAACTTGCATAACATAGACCATTAATAAATTGCTAGTTTTATATATGTATATTTTGGTTTACAGATTGGGATTATTTTCCTCTCTAGTTGAAGCTTCATATACTTTTATATAGCTTGTTATATTTATTGTTTATTGATTTCTTATCACGTCCTACTATTACCACAATATCTTACAATTGTTTGACCTTTTCAACAACCGATCTAAGCTTTCTGATTGAATGACATGACTGAAATAATCAAATTAGTTTTTATTTCCTGTCTGATAGTGTACTTAGTTGAAAAGATATTTTGGGGAATCACTTAAATTTAAACTGAATTTTTGTGAAATTATTTAACTGGAACTAACAAAAAACAGCATAGAATGCAGTGGCCAGTTATTATCATGTTTTTTGGTCACTTAAATTAAACTTTTAAAGTTATCAAGCACAATGTAATTTATGATAAAAAATTATAAATGGCAGATTAGAAAATTTATATCAGAATATTTGCTCTTGTAACTGAACTCAAGCAACAGATACACAGAAATAGATTATTAATATTTGCTGGTGAATTATGAAATAGCACAATCAGTTAATGTACATAGGTTTTTATATGTAAATGTGTCTATAAAAAATGCACAAGCGACTTGTACGCATACAGGGTTGATTAAATATTTTTGAGAAACTTATAATAATGCTTTGGAATTCATTTTATTCCCTTTAAGTGTTGTGTCTCTAACCTATTAATTCCATTATTCTGGAAACATGGAACCGGTGACATGAAGGGCTTTTAATCTTTCAAGTGCATTAGACATAGTTAACATATATCAGTGAGTGGAATTTATCATAGGACAAACAAAAGGTAATGGACAAAAAATGTAAACAACAATACAAAATCATGAACAGAACAGCTTGAATACATTGTGATAGAAAGTCTACCAGTGTCAAAAAGTCAACAGAAAGAATCTGACACCATTCCTCAACAAGAAGTTCCAATATATTTCTCTCAGTTTCAGATTTAGTGACTGTGATAGACATGGCATGCAAAAAAATTCAGTTTCTTGCTCCTTTAACCACACAATTACAATATTTGATGTGTAGCTGAGAGCATTGTCATCCTGAAAGATAGTTCTCTATGCAAGAAAGCAATGATTTACCACTGGATGAAGATGCTTAGGACTATGTAATGTCGTTCGCATTGACTTTGCCTTCTAAGTAAAGCATGGCAGAAGAAAGCACCAAGACTATCACAGAACTGTAATCTCACCATTTTAGTTAGACATTATGCAGGGACAATCATGGTGAGTTTCTTTAGCGGGCGAAACTTACCAGGTTTGCACATGCACAATGGTGAGATAAACTGTTCATCTCACCTCAACTCACCTGCAACTCACCTTTTAGTGAGTAGACCCAGTGCTGTATTTACCGCGAGGCATCCTAGGCGGATGCCTATGGCGGCAGATTTTGGGGGGCGGCAGCGCCCCCCAGCACTGGAAAAAAAAAAATTAAAAAAAAAAAAAAATCCGGCCCTTTAAAAATAAAAAAAAAACCCCACCGCGCTTGCAGGCAGAGACAGAGGTGAGAGGGGATCGGAAGATCCCCCCTCACCAACGCTCTGCCTGCCAGGCTGCACAGGGAGCCGAACAGGCAGCACAGAGAAACCTCCGTGCTGCCTGTTCGGCTCCCCGTGCAGTGTGCCGACACGGAAGTGCCGACAGTCACGTGACGGGCGCGCTGACGTCATATGCGCGCCCAGTCACGTGACCTGTCGGCACAATCGCATGGAGGGACCATGCTGCCTGCCTGCCAGGGAAAGGTAAGTGCTGATGGGAGAGTGTGTGTGTGTGTGTGTGTGTGTGACTGAGTGTGATGGGAGTCAGAGTGTGTGTGTGACTGAGTGTGATGGGAGTCAGAGTGTGTGACTGAGTGTGATGGGAGTAAGAGTGTGTGTGATGGGAGACAGTGTGTGTGACTGAGTGTGATGGGAGTCAGAGTGTGTGTGTGATGGGAGACAGTGTGTGTGACTGAGTGTGATGGGAGTCAGAGTGTGTGTGATGGGAGACAGTGTGTGTGACTGAGTGTGATGGGAGTCAGAGTGTGTGTGATGGGAGACTGTGTGTGACTGAGTGTGATGGGAGTTAGAGTGTGTGTGATGGGAGACAGTGTGTGTGACTGAGTGTGATGGGAGTCAGAGTGTGTGTGATGGGAGACAGTGTGTGTGACTGAGTGTGATGGGAGTCAGAGTGTGTGTGATGGGAGACTGTGTGTGACTGAGTGTGATGGGAGTCAGAGTGTGTGTGATGGTAGACAGTGTGTGTGACTGAGTGTGATGGGAGTCAGAGTGTGTGTGATGGGAGACAGTGTGTGTGACTGAGTGTGATGGGAGTCAGAGTGTGTGTGATGGGAGACAGTGTGTGCGACTGAGTGTGATGGGAGTCAGAGTGTGCGTGATAGGAGAAGGAGTGTGTGACTGAGTGTGATGGGAGTAGGAGTGTGTGACTGAGTGTGATGGGAGTGTGAGCTTGATGTGAGTCTGAATGATGGGGCATGTGTAACGTGGGTGTGCAGCTTGGGTAGGGGGGTGCCCGGATTTTGTCTGCCTAGGGCAGCACAAAATCAAGATACACCACTGAGTAGACCCCATAGACTTTGGTAAGGAAAAATAAACATACACTTCTAAAAATTAGTACTGGGGTAACAGCTTGTATCTCCTAAACACAACACAGAACATCTTGTTAAGATTAACACTTAAGGAAGGTACCAAATAAAATAACATTCTACATTCCAAGCCAGCATATGGTTTGGAGGCAGAGCAATAAAATCTTTTCTAGACATGTTATGAATAGCACGTGTTATGAATTAGGAAACCATGAATGTCCATTTGGCCAAATTTATTTATATAGGTTCCAGAAATACTAATACAACATTCTTTTTTCTTTGCTGCCTTTCTATAAATAACATTTGCTGTGGTTTAGTATGTGTCTCATACAGGGATTTTTCTGATGTAGCCCTCCCTCTGCTTTGGCTTACTTGCAAAATAATCAGTGCTGATGTACTGGGTCCTCTGTTAATCAGCATTTGCAGGACACTGGTGAGTAAACAGACAAAACACAGCACATGCGCAGTAATCAGGTTAATGCTAGGGAATCACAATTTTCTGCTTGACCTAGTTAAGTCATGGTGGGCTGGATCCATCTCCAGATAAAAGCTTGTAACAAATGAATGCATATTTATTTTTAAAGTGTTAACTTTAATATGCATTTATTTGTCTTGGTTTGTTTTCACACTAGAGTTATCATTTAATACAGAATAATAAGAAATGTGTAGCGGATTACTTATTCCAACATACAACTAAGTTCATGACAAGATTTACCCCACCAGATACAATATACATTTCTTGGATAGGGTTAATATCTAAATGAATGTGTTTCACCTGAAGCAACAGTATTGGTCTTAAAATTCTTAAAAAGGTAAATAAAATGTGGCAAATACATGTTTTAATGTTCTTTCAATACATCGCTGTAAGTAAGATTACATGAGGGCTTAGATTTAAATGGTAACTCATTCAAAAACATTTGATTGACAAAATGTTTAGTACTTTATCTCAATTGATATACACTTGAATCAATAGTTACTTAGGAGACTGGTTGAAAAGCAAACAGTAAGATCTCTGCAGCCTACTTTACTAAACAACAAGAAAATATTTATTGAGACCTGAAAACTGACACAGCATCTTTATAATTCACATAATGGTTGTTTTCTTGCATAAAATACTGTATTTTTCTGTGTATAAGATGCCCTCATGTATAAAACGACCCCTATTTTGTGAGCCCAAAATTAAGAAATGTAGCATTTAGAAAGAATACACTCACACACACTTACACATTCTGCCACACAAACACACACTTACACACTCTGCTATGCAAACATACACATACACACATAGACACTCACACACAATTATTAATTATAACCCTAATTATAACCCTAATTGTAACCCTAACCCTAGATCTAGGGTTAGTAGATCTAGGGTAACCGTTTTCCTTTTTTTTTTTTAACTGTAATGTTGCTGACTACCTCTATGGGCAGTTGAGCAACAGTTTCAGAGTGATGGAAGAGATTTTTTTTATCACTTCCATCGTTCTCTGCTGGGCACGCTGTATTAGAGGAGCAGAGAAGGGTGTTGCATAATGCATGGGGCATCATTGCAGATTTAAAGCATAGACAGTGACAGCTGATCACTGCCTATGCGAGTTCAAATAAATATGATCACATTCGCGGGGAGAGGGGCAGATTCGAAGCAGCCTCTATGGGTAACTGCCGGCATGTAGTGCAACACTACATTAAAACGCTACAATTAAAACATACCATGTATAAGACAACGCCCAATTTTAAACTTAAAACATTCGGGGGGGATATATCATCTTATACACGTAAAAATACGGAAATTTTTTGTGAAACTATACTGAAAATGCACCATACAAACTATTACCTCTAAAGTCTAAAAAACAAACAGCAAATGGACCCATCATATCTGTTGATTAAAATTATACATTTAACCCACAAAACCTCTGGTAAAATGGCTGCCTGGAACTGTGATACTGGATAAAGTGTTTATTACAGGCCTTCGAAAAGGAACAGTCACACTAGGAGCACTGTTCATCTTATAAATTAAGACATGCCCTTCTGTCTGATTAAATTTGGGTTTATTACCTTGTTACTAAAAGTAAAGTGGTTAATTATAAGTGTTCTAGCAAACATAGCTGCATTGTTATATACGTGTACATAGGGTGCCATTTTTTCAATAAATACTGACCTTACTACTTGGTGTCATGCCAATTTTTTTTATCAGCTTGCCGGTAAAATGCCGGCTAGGGGGAAACCCTAATTGTACAGCACTGAAATATGGTGTCAAAATAAGGGTCAGTAAAATTAGATTATTTTTTTTATTGTATATATATATTTCAACTCCCATAAGTCAATGTCAAGAAAATGTTCAACACACACACTGATTCTGCCCCCTATACTATCCATAGAAAGGACATTAAAAAGCATCACTGTGTACAGAATTCTAACACCCGCCATGCAATTATGGAATGGCACTTTTTAAGTAAGTATGGTGACTATTTTATATGAAAATGCAGTGTTTATTGTAAATTACCTTGACAACAACTCCTCTGAGAGTTTATAGTAGTTAGGAGTTATGATCCTGCGATGATGAGTTATAATTTTCTACTTATAAATGAGTTTTGCAACATTGACTTGAAAAATATGTAAATTTAATCCAGATTTATGCCTATTTTTTTAACTCACTTCTTTATAAATCAGGTTTTGTATGCATGATCTGCTAATTAGATGAGGTAGCTACAAGTTCTTAAAATTCAAGTTATCTGAAGCAATAATATTGATATACCAGTAGCTTACAAAATTACCAGAACCCCCAGGTTCATTAAACAGTGATGCAAGTAACCAGGAGAGGACTTGCAAGTGGATCGGGGAGGGGGGTGGGGCAATTTCCCCTGTGCTATACTGTAAACTAATTCAGTGGACTAACGCTGCACTACTTCTTACTTCTAAATGCACCCTGCCACAGTTGCATCATATTTTTTTAACGTTTTTCGTAAGACAGAGACTAAGGTTAAGTGACCTCTTACTATAGACGGACAGTGCTCAGTCATCTACCAGGGTAGTTGTGTGTTGGGAAGAGGGATGGGTGCGCAATGGCAAGTTCTAGGGTGCAAATGGCAAATGTGCGCAATATGGGTGCTATTGACAACTGTGCAATATGTTAGTGTAGCATATCCATCTCAAGAGTTTATGGGAATATGGCTATGTATCTTGCAGTTGCAAAAAGGAAGCTTGGGTCAAATGATGAGTAATTCAAGACTTGTCTTGAGCGAACCCGAACCGCACTGTTCGGGTTCGTACCGAACATTACGGTTTTTGGACCCCGAACACGGACATTCCACTGTATGTTCGTGTTGGGGTTCGGCAGGGCCTAGGGCGCAACTTAGCAGGGGGCGCCGGAACCGTGAAATTTTTTTATTTTTTAGCCACCTTCTTCCTCCCCCCTTCCCCCTTACTTACCTCCTCGCTGCTGCTCTGTCTCCCGGTGCAGGTCCGTGGCTGTGAGGGAAGCGTTGTGCACTCCCCTCCAGCTGATGCGATTGAATGCGCATTGACTGGATGGGAACGCACAACGCTTCCCTCAAAGCCACGGACCTGCAGCACCGGGAGACAGAGCAGAAGCGAGGAGGTAAGTAAGGGGGAAGGGGGGAGGAAGAGGGTGGCTAAATCCTGGCACATTGAGAGGCATAATCCTGGCATATTGAGAGGCATAATCCTGGCATATTGAGGGGCATAATCCTGGCATCTTGTGTGGGAAAATCCTGGCATATTGAGTGGCATAATAATCCTGGCATATTGGGTGGCTAAATCCTGGCACATTGAGGGGCAAAATCCTGGGATATTGAGGGGCATAATCCTGGCATATTGAGTGGCATAATAATCCTGGCATATTGGGTGGCTAAGTCCTGGCATATTGAGAGGCATCATCCTGGAATATTGAGGGGCATAATCCTGGCATATTGAGGGGCATAATCCTGGCAAATTGTGTGGGAAAATCCTGGCATATTGAGTGGCATAATAATCCTGGCATATTGGGTGGCTAAGTCCTGGCACATGGAGAGGCATAATACTGGCATATTGAGGGGCATAATCATGGCATATTGAGGGGCATAATCCTACAGCGATTATTCAAATTACAGTGATTATTTTAGTGGGTGCTATACTACATATTTGTACCCTGCCCTGAGCCCAGTGCCACAGAGAGTGCAGGCACATGACTTTAATCCTGTTCTGTTAGCTCAGTGGGCAACATCTAGGCATTTTTAAATGCTGCAATTTGTTGGTGTTAAATATTAAATTTGCGTCCTGCACTTCATATCTGAGAGTCAAATAGAACCGTCAAATACTGTGCTTACAGCGCACTTTGAAAAATTCTAATTGTTTTGGGTGGTAAATAGTACATTTGGGTCTTGCGGTGCACTTCATATCTGAGAGTCAAATAGAACAGTCCAATACTGTGCTTACAGCGCACTTTGAAAAATTCTAATTGTTTTGGGTGCTAAATAGTACATTTGCGTCTTGCGGTGCACTTCATATCTGAGAGTCAAATAGAACAGTCCAATACTGTGCTTACAGCGCACTTTGAAAAATTCGAATTGTTTTGGGTGCTAAATAGTACAGTTGTGCCTTGCGGTGCACTTCATGTCTGAGAGTCAAATAGAACAGTCCAATACTGGCTACCTCTTCCTCCTCCTCCAGCGCCGCTTCCAACTACACCGCCACGGTCACCGCCTCCTCAAACTATGGGTCACTTAGTATAAACTGAAAGAAAATACCCTGCACTCCAACCCTCTCTCAAATGGATAATTCTGTTGATCCTCCTGGCAGCCATGCTTTAGATTTAGATTTATGTTCTTCCAAAGCTAAAATCAAAGATTCCATCTAGTGCTATTTTATGGCTCAGCTGTATTTGTAATTTGTATGTATTTTATGTTATTTTAAGTTATTTCCCTATCCACATTTGCTTGCAGGGCACTTGTCCTACTCTTACCCACATTTTACTTCATTTTGCAGCCCTCTAGTCCTTTCCAGGACTTTTTTAGAGGCATTTTAGTGGCCAAAAGTTCGGGTCCCGATTGACACCAATGGGGTTCGGGGTTAAGTTCGAGCACGGACACAGACATTTTTTCGAAGTTCGGCCGAACCTGCCGAACCCGAACATCCAGGTGTCCGCTCAACTCTATTCAAGACGCCATCAAATATTAAACAGTGAAAAGGGTTGTGCAGTTTTGTATTACAAATGCCATTAATGTGGATCATTCATGTAAACCATACAGATCATTATAGACATTATAACTGTCATTAAGTTTTTTGTTCAAGATTGCATTGTAAAATCAGGTTTGAAGTTTGAAGACATTTGGATGCACTTATTGGGTCTTATATTGCTAATATGTGTTTTTTTATTTATTTATTTCAGATGGCAATCCTTACACGTGGTGGGTTGGAAAAGGCAATGAAAAACATCATTACTGGGGAGGTTCAGGTCCTGGAATTCAGAAATGTGCATGTGGCATTGAACGGAACTGCAGTGACAGCAAATTCTACTGTAACTGTGATGCAGACCATAGACAGTGGTAAGACAAAAATGGTGTTAAATGCATTGACTGTAGTAGCATTATATCATCTAATTATACTTGTATTATTGGTTAGGAGAGTGGCACTGTGGCTCATAACAGTTTCAGAGACATCCACTGTATTGTTTTCAGAGGCCTGCTTAACTTGATGGAAGCTCCTTCACTATGCAGCTTATTCCTATGGTAAAATGTAAATTTTTTTAAATGATTTTATTTTTTCTTGTTTCACATTTTTCATGGTAGTATTCATTATGGTTTCCATCTCTCTGTCTATATATATATATATATATATATATATATATATATATATATATATTGTGACAAACCTGTTCCTGTCGGCATAGGTTTATCTGGGATCTTTGATACCACACAGTCTTTCTCAGGAATACAAAGTAATCTCCAGAAGCGATGATAGGTTTTTCCAAATGCACAGCTCTGTTTATTTAACGTTGCAACAGGTCACAGATCATAAAACTCTATAGAACAAACTCTGTACAATCCTTGTCGACCTCTCCTTCCAAGTTTTTAAACACACTAGGCCCAGACCATCATTTTCCTGTCTGTTAAATAGCTCCCTCTAATTGACACAGGTGAGCTTAATCACCCTGCTTCTAGCAGCCAGGTCTAACACAAAACCCGGCCTGGACTTTGTATACTCACACTCCCTGAAAGTGGAATGGAGAACCGGCCCACCCGGCTCTTCTGGATACTCCACCCCAGGGACCCAAAACACACATTTCCATTAAAAGGTGCAAGAACCTTACATATATTTCCCTGGGGCTGTGTTTTCCCACTCTGAGGGGTAAAAACAATGCAGTATTCTTGGTGCTAAATACACACATTTTTGCACCATACCTTGCACTCTGTCACAATATATATATATATATATATATATATATATATATATATATATATATATAAATCTATCTATCTGTTTGTTTGTTTGTTTGTTTATCTGTCTATCTGTTTGTCTAGTTACATGTCAATCTATCTATCTATCTATCTATCTATCTAGATATATATATATATATATATATATATATATATATATATATATATATATATATATCTGTCAATCTATATATATGTGCTATTTCTTGATGCTTTTTCAAGTTGCTATGTTGAATTATGTAATAGGGCTGGAGACACTCATTAGAACAGCAGGATCTCTGTCCGTGGTACTGAAATAGAGAGCCATGACTTACTCCTTGTGCATTGCATACAATGATAGTAATGTAGCAGAGGCTGTTGGAGAGCTATTATCTCTCATACTCCCCTACCAGCCTCTTAGCTGACAAAGTATTATGGAAGATGTAGCCCATCAGCAGCTGAAGAGCCACAGTTTGACACCACTGCATTATAGTATAATACAACACAGTACTACCACAAATTTAAAAAGCAAGCTATTATAGCTTTGGAATGAACCAGCCAGACACATACATCTGGTAAATCAACCTCATATGCTGTACATTGTTTCACATATATATATATATTGATGTAAAATTGTGCATCAAATTCTTGTAACTTATATTATTATTATGTTATAAATATAATAAATATTTTATTATACTTCAAAATCCTGACCAGTGAAAGTATGTGCAAATATTAAGGCATTGTAATCTTCTATTGTTAACACAGAGACATAGAATGTGTTGGCAGATAAGAACCATTCGGCCCATCTTTTCTGCCCATTTTCTGACTGGATGAAATCTGAATACTTGTATTAGTCCCTGGCCTTGTCTTATAGCTAGGATAGCCTTATGCATATCCCATGCATGAACCTTATTTTGTCAAAGATGGTCTGCATGTTTACTTCATATTTTAACCCAAAGATAAACCGTATCGTTATTTCAGTAGAAAATACTTTTGATTTACTACTTGGAGCGTATAATTAAATATTTTATTTTCAAGCTAAATTATATAGAAAATTGGTGTTGACATTGAGCATGGTTGTAAGTAATTGTAAAATAAGGCATTTATTAGATTCCTAATAAAGTATTTGACGTGTAATAAAGCTTGTGTTTAAGCAATACTAAATAATTGTTGACATGTGCAATAAATGCCCAGCAATCTATACAGCTCTCTCTCTCTCATGGGTATAATATTACAGTAATGTAATGGTAGCCTACATAATTATTTAATTTAACTAAATGTGTTCAGTTTAGACTATGCAGCTGCTGTGTCATCTCTTGTAACTGCTATGATTTCGAATGGTCCTCATGGCTCCTGATGGAATTTAGCTACAGATTGATTATACCATTTTAATCAGCCTTTAGCTTGCGAGAAGATAATGATACGATAATAATGTAAATGACAATAATAATTCTATGCACCTATCAGCTTAGAATTACCAGTAAGGAACACTTCTGAATAGAAACCTGTTTGGAACACTGTGCTTTTGCTTGTCTATTAAATAAATGTTCTGCACACTACAGTACAACTGTCAGGACAGCCGTCTAAATGATTGAATACCCCTGTAGGCCCTTTGTTCACTAAGCATTACCTCATCACATTTCCAATTTACATTTATATTACTAAAGTTGATAATGTGCGCCTTTGTGTGTACATGTCTTTTACTGTAAATCAAATCAGCAAATGAATCACAACAGTATGGCCTTAGTTGTAAGGGACATTGAATTACAATGTACACATATAATTTTTCTTGATAATAGAGTGAAAATGGACAGAGCGGTCTCTGCATGCTGGAAATTCTTCTGAAAAGCTACATCAAGTAGTTAAGAGTGCAAGGAGAATTTTGAGTACAATTCACTGCATGACCTTAAATATATACATTTTTTATTATGAGCCTATTTTTATGGATCATATTCAGTAAGGTAATCTTTGTCAGAAAACACGGATTGTTATAAATCCTTAAAGTTCCTCTAACGTGCCATGATTTGAAGACTCCCATACGTGATCAGATTTGAGTTATTCATATGAGGATCCTCTACATAATATCTTCTGGTTGTGGTCCTGCTACAAATATTGTTAGATGGGAAAATATATCTCACTCACAAAAAACCTGGCTCCACAGAAAAGTCTATTTGGTAATGTATGCGGCACACTGGCCTGCGTCCGGCAGATGCTCTGAGGCTCCGTTGATCATTGACTTAAATGTGCATGAAATAGAACCAAAATTATTGCCAACCCAGGGTCCAATCAAAACGATTTAACTAAATTAAATCACAAAAAACAGTTATTCATACGTTAAACATATATCTATAAAGTAACTTTCTCATAACCTTTCAAACTATTGTAGGTATACTTCTAAATAGTCTTTGGAAATGAATGTAAACATGAGTATCCCTTGTAGGCATCATTAAAATTTCGGGCAAAGTTTGAGTAGCCTGCGGGTTTGATAAAGTATTAGAAATAAAAAAAAATAGCTAAACCACAGACATTTAGGATTGGACTTCAGCATACATTACCATGAATATCTGGATTGTTTTCTATCAAGCCCATGCAGAACTTTTATTAAACCACATAATGTTATGCAAGTCAAACAGAAACACAATGACAGACAGACAAAACAAATTTTGCAACTTGTCACATAGAAATGCTGCTTGTACTCTTACCAACTTTCTTCTACATAGGTGACGGGTTCAATGAGCAAATCCATTGACAGAAGGTGTAATCAGGGAAATGCACACACATGCACAGAGCAGGAACAGACACAATCGAACACTTCTGTGGTGCTTTGATCAACTACTGTGTAGTTTTGCAACTGAAACCTGTTAGACAGGGTGGAGTGTTGATGTCATGAATAAAAAGAGCCAGTGACTATCTGCTATTCTTATTCAGAAATGCCAAAAAGTACCCTAAAATTAATGTTCTTGACTCAAAACATTATCGACTTATAGTAACTGTTTATATCATTTTCATCCAACCTTTTGGTTTAAAAATAGGTATTAAGCATCCATGTGTGTATTAGTAGCATTTGGGATTTTCTACAGTGTTACATATTTCTTGAATACAAAACAAGTAATGCTTGTCTGTGGATTATTTAGCATAAAACTCTTAAGTCATACTACGTATGAAGGAGTTTAGCGAATAGGGAAGAACAGAGAAGAGATGCTAATGACTAATTAGCATGACATTTACATATCCTCGTGGACTCTAAAACTGTGCTCTAGATCTAAGCTATGAATATTCCTGTAAGTTTAGTAAACCCAAGATTTGCATTCCCATGATGTTAAATGAGTTTATCATGACTCCATGGCTGGTGTTGCCTGAACTGATATATTCTAGAGAGATCATTATGAAAGCTTATTTAGTTTGTTTGTTTTAATTTCCCAAGAAAAGATTATACAGTGCAGCAAAAAGAAAAAAACAAATCATTTTTAAAATACATAATTTTACTGGCCTGGAAAGTTAATCAATTAGTCAATATTTAAAATACTGATGCTGAGGTCTATTCACTAAATAGTGAATTGTGGTAAAAAAAAAAAAAAACTAACCAGGCCAATATAACCGTGCTATAATCATCCTCAAACCTCAGCTATTAATGTATGGTTTTTACTACTGATGAAGGAACTACTTTATATACAAGTAATATTTCATGATGCCAGGTATCTAGAAAATGTAATATCCAGTATATAGGCATTCTGTCAAGGAGGAAAATTAAAATCCTGCTCTGTTCGTCAATACAGAAACTCCAGCACTATTATGCTAGTGAGCTGCTGAAATATCTGGCGATGTCAAATAGATCTTTAATAATACATGTCTGGTGTATTGCTGGAACATCTGATAATGTCATCATAAAACTTTCATAATACAGAGTGACAAAGCTAGTGAGTTGCTGAAATATCTGATGGAGTTACAATGGAACTACCATTATGCATATGTGCATGGCTAGTGTAATACTGGATTATCTGATGATGTCTCAGATGGTTTTAATAATACAACTGATTGGTTAGTTTGTTTGATTTTCAGGAAGGGATAGTTGACAGGAAATAAGTGATATATGATTTGAGAAAGATCATGGATGGAGAGGTAGATTAGAGTGCCATTTGCATGTAGGTTGTATTGGAAGCCAAATGAATCAGCTAGAGTATAAATAAATTAAAAACATTGCTTAAAAAAATATACTAATTGCAGTGTCAAAAAGGACAAACAGCGCTAATACAAGTAAAGTGACATGCAGATATATGATATAAATGTCATACACCGAATGTGTATGAACCATATCTAACAAATAAAAAATAAAGAAAAGAAAAAAATATGAAATTAATCAATTAGGTTCCTTAGAGAAGAGGTGTAAAGAACAGCAGAGACTTGAACCCTGACACTTACTTACAGGACACCACTGAGAGCAGAATGGGAAAAGATATTGCACAAGCGAATGAAACAGAAAAATAATAATCAGATAGATAAGATGTGATACGGGAAAGAGTTGTGCCACTTATAACCATCAAGCATAATGGTCTAAATTCAGTGCAGATTGTCAAAAGTTCAAGTTCTCCTATTGCATGCTATTCCTCGGGAATAATGTGTGATTCAATGAAAACCAAGACCACAAAAATACCATTCATTAAAACACAGGTATTGTGGTAAGGGAATAATGGCTTTTTGTAAATAAAAAAAAATGCTGGTTTTCTCTAAAAAAAAAAAACATTGCTAGGGGATTTGGGATGTAATAGCCAAAGTAGAGGTGGGTAGGATGGGTATAAAAAAAAGTGTATTTTATGTGTTTAATTGAGTGGTGCAAGGGGCACTTTGGCAAACCCTGGCACCATGATGACACTTAATTTCAAAATTCAGGACAAATATTATAAACTATTTAGGCTCTTTTTTACCTGTAAATTGTGTAAAATATTTTTCAGGTATAGTTAGAAAATGTTTTTAAGTTTTTCAACATATTTCATAAATTTTTTATAGTAAATTATAAGGTATAATTAAAATAATAGCACTTTAAGAAAGCCCTTTTCATGGCCGTAAAAACAGTATACAATGTTAAACATAAACAACAAAGAAGTGTATAAACAGCCTCAGTCACAAAGGGCTTAAATATCTGATGAGTTATAACTTTACTTATAAGAGTAGAGGGTGCATGGAACAGCTTTTTCATGGAAGTGGTAGAGATGTGTACAGCAAAGAAGTTTAAGCATGCATAGGATAAGGCTTACTGAATGTAACATAACGCCAAGGATCACAAAAAGTTATGAGAATTGTACAGGGTAGAAAAGGCAGACTAGATGTCCTGAATGGTTCTTATCTGTCAACACATCCTGTTTCATCATTTACAAATAAAGAATGGCTTATTCTTATATCTATTTTATCTTTAAAATGAATAAATATGTATTTTGATATTCTAGTTGTCCTTGGCACAGCTGAAACATAGATGAAATCCCTTATGATAGCGAAACCTACCATATGGTTTCACCTTCTTAAATTAGATTGATGCCTAATACGAAAGATGAAGTCTGTCAAACTTTGTGATATGTTTTTAATGTTTGTGCTTTGTGTAGCAATGTAGTGATTTTGTATTAATAATACAAATGGACAGAAAGTTGTTCAAGTAAGATAGTTCATCCATTTTTAGAAAATGATTTATTAGCAATATAATTTAATAATCGCTCTAATACATATGTATAGTCCATTTTAAATAGTGAAAACTCTGCTGTTCAAGAAAAGAAGACAAAATTCTGACTAATATTCACTTGATTTTCAGATTTAAAAGATAGACAGACACACAGATTGTCTGAGAGGCTAACTAACTGTCTGTCTATGTATTGTCTGCCTATCTAACTATCTATCAGACAGAAAAGAGCTAGATAAACAGAGAGACAGGTGTTCACATAATCATCTTTGCCATTTTGCCTACTGTTAAATTTAAGGTAACTGCACACATTTCAAATGTTTCAAATCTTGTAAATCTAAATTAAATATTCTATTAGAATACAATGTTGTAATGCATAAGGAAGAGCTTCCAAGCTTGTTTAGAAAAGATTAAAAATACATTAAAAATCACAGTTTATGGACTTTTCTAGCCAGGTCATTGGCATTTATTTCCCTATATCTTCATATTGTACAAATCTCCAACAATAGTGTGATGAATATAAAATGCATTTCATTCATACATCTCTGGCCAGATATTTAGGTAGCAATGTATTTAATTTAGACTTCAATGCATATCACGTATTAGAGACTGTACCATATATCACCAAATTTACTTTGTTTATTGATGTAATATTAATTATTGTTCTTTTGCACTCTACTTTCTCACACTAAGCACAAAATAAAACAATATGATTTGGTAATTTATTTTATTCCTTATCATACAATAATTATGAATAATTCCAGTGCTAAACATGTAGCCTTCCATAGCCTTTCTAAAATTATTTCAGAAAGTCCAGAGGATGTATGTACACAAGAGGTATTAGATTAGTACAGGTCTACCTTTTGCATCTAATGTCAACATCTCTAATAACACTTGAATGCAATGCTGGTGGCTTCAACAGGAACCGGGTATAATATTATGTTATGTAACAATAGGTGCTTTTCCAGAACCTAGAAGCTAATATATATATAATGGATAACAAATCTAATAGAAGAATACATCCAAAACATTGTTATTAACTTATCCCTGAAACTTAGAAAAAGGCACAAAGAAGAACCTTTATAGTGTAGTATAGACTTGACATGACCTTGAAAATGACCACTAGCAACTCAAATTGACTTGCAAATGATTGAGTTAACAACTAAAATCTTACGATAGAGAAATAAGATATGCCAAGTTTATATATATTTGTTTACAGTTACATTGTGTTCTACTAAGATTACATGAAAGGGCATCCTTAATTAATATCAAAGGCATTTTTTTATACTTACATTGGCAACTCATCATAAATATCACTGTGCAGTTGTACATACCAAACAAATTGTCAGCCATCTTTTAGGAAGAATTGCGACATGGGAAATCTGCCGTATTGCATGTGTCTCAAAATTAAGAAGTGGGTGTTTTCTAACAAGGTCATCTGCTTGCTAATGTGATGATAAAAAAAATGTGTGTAATTGAAATAAAAATAATGTTAGCAGACATATGCCCATGTTTACAAGTTGAGGAAATTGACAAGTATCTGTATTTTGCCCATGCTTTATGGCAGTCTGTTTTTCCTAATGAAAAACATCAGTTAATTACTCTCCTGCTTTGCCATTATCGGAAATGTGCTTACAATTTCTCAGGCAGTAAGCTGTAAATAATTATTTCTGTTGAATGGCAAAGCATTTAAAATGTTGTAAAAATGAATGTTTGAGTCATTTGCTAAATAGGACACATAAATACAGCTTTTTACATGTGCCTGGGTGTTCACATATACAAGTATTACATTTAGACCTTTGACCTTTAAATGTTAGTGTTTAAAAAACAAGTATGTTTGAATCTTATTTATACCCAGCAGGACAAACAATAAAATAAATAATATCTAAATAATAAAGTTAAAAAAGTAATAACATAAAAATACAATTAGGAAGAAGTTCACAGTAGCTTCCACACTCACAATGCATACCCCCATTGAGGCCCTTAATATATATATATATATATATATATTTTTTTTTATATATATATATATATATATATATATATATAGATATATATATATATAAAAGATATCAACTATACTCTTTGGACAGAGACTGGAATTAAAACCCATGGAAATTTGTTTGTAAATACTGACCTGACTCCTTTCACTAAACTACAGATAATTAATGATAAACGTAGTAATGAATTTGGTATCTGGTCCCTGAAGGGACAGCAAAATTCCAACATGCAACCTCAAACTTGTGCTGGAGATGTGAAGAAGAGACTGGCACGCAGGACCACATATGGTGGCTGTATGACAAACCTACACCACTTGAAAATAAAATAGGACAGTATAGAGAAATTAAGCCAGATCAGAATAGCATTATTCCTGTTCCATCTGGAATTGGCCCCAACTATAACGCCTATCAGATAGCTCATAATTCATATCTTGGTCACTGTAAAACTCTGTATGGCCAAACAGTGGAAGACCGTATGCCCCCCCACCCATGGATAGAAATAGTGACACAAGCAAACTACCAAAGATTCATGGAGAGGGCAATTTTCATCAACATGAATAAAAAAACACGATACGATGAAATATGGGAAACCTGGACTCAGATTACAGATCATAGCTGAACTTTGCCCTTTACTAGACCTCCCGGCCCCTCACCCCCCAAATAACCAGAATAGCGAAAGTTGTGAATGATGTATGAATGTGTTTGCACAAATGGTAGGCAGGGCTGGTATCCACCCTAATCTTAAAAACATGACAGATTTTTCACTCCATGGATTGGATAAGACGGTAACAACTCATAAAGAATGTTATTACCGGGGGGAGTTGACCCACTGTATTTTTTTTTATTTTTGTGTATACACCTGAATCCTGACACAGCACTTTATCGATATTATGTATAACTTGAAGAATCTACACAATATGAATACTAATGTAATTGTGATGTGAAAGTCTGGGTTTTTTTTTTACCTCCGATTTTTCTATTGCAGTCTATGGTATTCAGAAAGCAAAAATAAATGTCTTTGGTCATTGAATACAGCCATTTAAATGTTATAAAGTCTTGCACTATATGAACTGTGAGAGCATAATTCCTTCCCTATTGATAGCTGTACTATGCAACCATTGATGGCATTATTGTATGCCTCTACGGGAGGTGTATCCTCACAGCTCACAGTTCGCACACATAATTGGTTTTTGAGTGAAAGGTATCAAAGAAGATGGAAACATGGACTGGGTTTAGAAATAGAAATCCAATATTAACACATCTTGTCACATAGATTTTAACCCAACATCTACTAAACCCAAGACTATGGCGTAGCTACATGTACTTGTAACTTTATAGTAGAAGATTGATGTGAATCTAATTTCTTGCTGCTCCTCTGAAACTATCTCAGGGTAAATCCATTTAAATTAATTACCTAATTATACAAAATAACTATTAGGATTTTTTCGTTCTAAAATTTTCATAATTATTCTTCATAAACAAATATTTCTTTCTAACATCAGATGTGATCATTGAAAATTTAACATTTTCACAATTCCCAATATGACTTTTTTTTTTTACAAAAAGCTATTGCTGGTATCTAAGACACAAATCCTTACAGATATCAAAACATTAAAACGTGGTTTTGCTAGCAGCTGTGACTTTAACTTTTTCTGTTACGGGAATAGTTCACCAAGACATTTTAAATAGGGGTCTATTCATCAAAATGTGAAATATGATGAAATTATAAGCCAAATTGGGCTATAATAGCTGAACTGGAGAGATAGTCAGTTTGGACAATGTTTCTTATTCCGCTTTCAATACCTGATGTTTGTTATTCTGTTGTCAATCCAGCTTAGGTCACTTTTTCTTAAATAGACCCCATATAAAAAAAATTGTTGTCAACATTTTTATCCACTCTAAACTGGGTGCATGGTAAAAACAGCACACATAATCACCAGCAGAAATCCTTGTTGAAGAAAATCTACCCCATATTTTATTGTCCCAGACAGTAGAGAACGTTCGTGGGGCCTAGTCATAGCTACTCATCCAAGAAGCCACCTGGAACTGTATGGAAAAAAAATATTATTATTGTATCAGGCATTTCAACCCTCTATCCTCTGCTGGCCTCAAAGGCCCCGCTGAGACTCTACTTTAGTACCCTTTAGTAGATATCACTTTAACAATTTGAGATGGGTGGGTTAGATTTTTCCATGTTTCCCACACTTTTCTAGAGTTTTTGTACACGCAAATTAATATAGCATTTATATATACACCATATATTTTCAGTTATAACTTTTTGTTATGTCAGTGTCCCTTGTTTTAGGTGAACCTTTATAAATTGATTTTTTTATCTTTAATGCATCTAAGTACTAGCACCATAGATACCATCTTTTTCTAACTCGTATGCTTATATTTGGGCGATTTAGTGTTGCATTAGTTCACAACTGTTTCAAATCACATTGTTTCAAATTGTATTTATTGGTTTTCTGGGGGGTAACAGATATTTTGCGACTAAGCATGCATGTTTTTGATAGTAATGAATGAGTGCGCAAAGTTGACTTTTATGAGTTACTTCTATGTGCGTGCATGAAACCATTCTTCAACACAAATTACTAAAAGTGCCTGAGCATTTATACATGAGTGTCAGCAGTGGATGTATGGAATAGCCTTTCAGCAGAAGTGGTAGAGATAAACACAGCATGCATAAGATAGGCACAAGGATATCCTAGATATCAGATAGGGAACTGGGGACTAATACAAGTATTTATTAAATTGGGAAGACCAAATGGACTGAATGGTTCTTATCTGTTTCTATGTTTTCTATGTTTCTATATACTGTCTATGGCCAGGAAAATTCTAGAACAGTGACAATGTATTACCAAGCTCAGTAATCATGGTCAAATAAACCCTTTAATCTCCTGAGGGGAGTAAATAAATTTGACCACTCTACTCAAAGAATGAATCAACAAATTACAGAAGCTATCTGTCTCATGCATAAACAGTGTCACTGTGATGTAAAGCATGGAGGACCCATGCTATGCCTACTACATTATAAGTCACAATTTGTTTTAATTAGGTTTTTAATAATAAGTATGATTAAAGATTTGAGATTTTCAATTCACGGATCTTTTTCATAAAGGTCCAAGGATTCGTGATAAAATAGGTAGGTTCCTTAAGCCTGTTTTATAGCTCAGTGGTGTTCTCGATAAAAAATGGTACATGTTTGATTCAATAAAAAGATGGTCCCAACAAAAAGGTTGTAGATAGAAAGCATTTACTAGTAAAGAAATTCAGAATTTAACCTACAAATCTGTCAAATGGAGGTCTTTTTTCCTGACTTGTCTCTCCTCAGAGACCACAGAGAACATCCCTATATTCATAAAAACCTAATCCTGCCTGCATTATAGTAAATTTAATTTAAGAGTATTAGAGTGTAGTTCTGAACTTAATAGTTTACCCATCATAATGTGTACTGAGAACAGACTGAAGACACTTATTCCCTTAGGGAAGTCTCATGCACACAATATCCAGTAATTAGGTCAAGTATCAGTGAGTTTAACACAATGTCCCATTTCAGTAGTCTAATTTAAAATAATGTTGTATTTTCCTGCAAATCTACTGTACGAAGTAGAACATTATTTGATGTATTGAGTTTTTTAGCGAAAAAAAATAAGTAACTAACTTTGATATATATTTTTTTCTCAGGAGGAAAGATGCAGGTTTACTGTCTTACAAGGATCACCTGCCTGTCAGCCAAGTGGTGGTTGGAGATACGTATCGATCTTCATCAGAGGCCAAGCTGTCTGTTGAACCTCTTCGCTGTCACGGAGACAGTAAGTTCATACAGAAAGTATGCCTGTGTTGGTATAGTTGAACAGTGGATATAATTACCTCTTGACTGGCTTCTGAATGAACACAATGATCTATAATGATAAAAACACAATGAATCATAAGTCTTGGGTTTACACATTATTTTAATGTTGATTTCTGCAGAAATTTTACATTTAACTGATTTTCCTGGACTACTATCTAAACAGGGCCTAGGGGGGATCTTGTAAATTCACATCCTGTGTTGGATTCAATTTTCACATGCTGTTAGGGTAGGCATCCATCTGTTATTTTACTGTGGGGTTGGTAAAGAATTGTTCCAAAACTGGATACATCGTTATTGCCAATTTGCCCTTTACCTCACGATATATCCAATTTTGGAATAAATCTACTTGTATTTTGAACCGCGCAGTGCCCATTCTTGCTCTATCTACTCTTTTTGTATTGAAATGCCACCGAGCGCTCATGCAGATCGGCACCCACGCTTCTGAGCGTCTCACCTTATCTGGACTCTGAGCCCATACCTCTCTGCTTTGTACCCTTGATAAAGTATTACCCTGAGGCCAATGTTAAGTCTACAGAGGCAACAGCATGTCCAGTAATGTTTACTACATGCGGCTTGCCCCCTGCCAATTTCAAACTGCAATGTTTTGTGTCTTACTGGGGACACTGTGGGGTGCAGATCACACATCCTGTGTTTCTTAGACTTCTAACAGGAGTTGCAGGTTAGTTTGGGAATTTTGGTCTATATTCTTATTTTTGTTGATGTTGTTTACCTAGAGAGATACATTAGGATTTCTCTACTTTTCAATTACCGTATTTGCTCGATTATTAGACGACCCTGATTATAAGACAACCCCCCAAACTTTGGATATTCCATTAGGAAAAAAACTTAAAGCCTGAATATAAGACTACCCTATAGTAAAAAAGTTAAACTTGTATATATTCACATGTAAATTGCTTTTTTAATAAAAAATTATGATATCAAAAAATGAATTTCTTGTTTTTATTTCCTTTTATGTGCCAATGCTGCCTCTCTCTTTCCCTTGCCCCCAGCTTTCTCTCTCTCCCCCCCCCCCTTAGTGTTGTCTCTCTCTCCCCCTCCCTTTGTCTCCCCCCCTCGCTCCCCTTGTCTCTGTCTCTTCCCCCCCTTGGTTCTCTCTGCCCCCCTCCCTCCCCTTGTCTCTGCGGGGGGACGTGGATCAATTTGAGGTCAGATTATAAGACGACCTCGATTATTTTTTTCTGAAAAAAACCGTGTTTTATAATCGAGCAAATACGGTATTTCCTTAGAAGTACATACATTACAGTGTTACACGTTAAACATACGTGTGAACATATACACATTGTGAATTTAACATTAAATGGCCGTGCCCAAAATTGTTAAAAATGCAGAGAATTTATTTTGGGGAAAAAACATCACAGTTTTATATGTTACCTATGTATATGAGGAAAACAGAGTGCAGAGAGAAGCATCAAGCTTAAAAGGATCCCATCAGACTTACACTGTTTATTGTTGTACGAATATTATCGGGTGTGTTTTAAATGTGTCTGTGGTGTCTCCACACTTTCCCATTGAAGGTATGTGACTTGCATATCAAACCAAAGGTGATGTCATAAACAAGAGACGCCACAGGCACTTTTAAAATACCCTTTTCTCTTAATGTATGCATTTGTTTAGAATTTTGCTGACACATTCCATTGAAATTGTTTTATTCTCTATAAATAATGTTTAGGTGACAATGGTATTCTGATTATAAGAAACATGAGTCTAACAAATATAGGAAGTGTAGGTTAGTGTTAAATCCAGGTCTGATCAAGGACTCTTCAGTATGATTTCCCTCCACCACTGTGCTGTTTGGCCCTGCACAATGTATTGTTAAGTCTATGTTCATCTCACCTCAACTCACCTACAACTCACCTTTCAGGAAATAGTCCTCATTATTATCACTTTCCTTTATGCAATTTTAAAACCCGTAATAGCCTATCTCTTTGAGAAAGTTCTGCTGCTTTCAAGCATAAATGACAAACACTTCATTCTTAGGGGAATTAATGAATTATTTAATTTGTGCAACAATTATTTGTTGAGAAATAACTGATTTGGTTTGCCATACCATGTCTTTTTAATGCTAATGAGGGAAAAAGCTGGCAATCATACTTACTTTGTAAGAAACGATAATAGCAATGACATAAAAGAAGCACTTCACAGATGGGACACCACATCTAATGCCATCACTACTGCTATTTATTTTCACATCAACCAGGTTTATTATTGAACAAATAATAATAAATGCAAAAAACACACTGCTTAGTTGTTTTTGATGTGCCCGCTCTTCAAGCGCTTTAATTAATAAAATTGCAATTCTTTCTACATTGTTAGAATCTGATAAATGTGATAAGCTTTTCTGTTCTTTCTGGGTTCTTTATTTTTGTTTCTATGTTAAAAATAATTGCTTCCTGAAGTATGTACTAGAGATGAAGTATTCTGAGAAAGGAGCATGAAATGTATGAGTATCACTATGAGTCTCGGAATGACAAGCCTTGACGTCCATCATAATGTGTCGCAGGTCTGTCCTTGCATAATTATGTCAATGAGGTGAAATGTTCGTCTCTCCTCAATTACCTGCAACTCACCTTTTAGTACATAGACCCCAAAGAGTAACATTTAAAGTTAAGTTGGATTAGGGGCTTTTACCATCCTCCAAACCAACTTCAGGCCCACTGATTTTATATTATGTCTAAGGGATTTTGTACATCACTCCTGGGCAGTGCTGTATTTACCGCGAGGCATCCTAGGCGGATGCCTATGGCGGCAAATTTTGGGGGGCGGCAGCGCCCCCCAGCACTGGAAAAAAAAACCCCCCCACCGCGCTTGCAAGCAGAGACGGAGGTGAGAGGGGATCGGAAGATCCCCCCTCACCATCGCTCTGCCTGCCAGGCTGCACGGGGAGCCAAACAGGCAGCACAGAGAAACCTCCGTGCTGCCTGTTCGTCTCCCCGTGCAGTGTGCCTACACGGAAGTGCCGACAGTCACGTGACGGGCGCGCTGACGTCATACGCGCGCCCGGTCACGTGACCTGTCGGCACAATCGCCGGGAAGCCGAACAGGCAGCATGGAGGGACCATGCTGCCTGCCTGCCAGGGAAAGGTAAGTGCTGATGGGAGACTGTGTGTGTGTGTGTGTGTGTGATGGGAGTCAGAGTGTGATGGGAGTCAGAGTGTGTGTGATGGGAGACAGTGTGTGTGTGATGGGAGACAGTGTGTGTGTGATGGGAGACAGTGTGTGTGACTGAGTGTGATGGGAATCAGAGTGTGTGTGTGATGGGAGACAGTGTGTGACTGAGTGTGATGGGAGTCAGAGTGTGTGTGATGGGAGACTGTGTGTGACTGAGTTTGATGGGAGTCAGAGTGTGTGTGTGATGGGAGACTGTGTGTGACCGAGTGTGATGGGAGTCAGAGTGTGTGTGATGGGAGACTGTGTGTGACCGAGTGTGATGGAAGTCAGAGTGTGTGTGATAGGAGACAGTGTGTGTGACTGAGTGTGATGGGAGTCAGAGTGTGTGTGATGGGAGTCAGAGTGTGTGTGATGGGAGACAGTGTGTGACTGAGTGTGATGGGAGTCAGAGTGTGTGTGTGATGGGAGACAGTGTGTGTGACTGAGTGTGATGGGAGTCAGAGTGTGCGTGATGGGAGTAGGAGTGTGTGACTGAGTGTGATGGGAGTGTGAGCTTGATGTGAGTCTGAATGATGGGGCATGTCTTAGGTGTGTAACGTGGGTGTGCAGCTTGGGTAGGGGGGTGCCCGGATTTTGTCTGCCTAGGGCAGCACAAAATCAAGATACACCACTTCTCCTGGGGCCTAGAAGGTGCTACATAAAAGGTGCACTTCTATTGCATCAAAAAGTAAATATTGTCATTCCCGAAATTCAGAGTTGTATTAAGACTTTGGAGGGTCCCAACCATTTGTTGGCCCCCTCTCCTCAAAGGTGAGGAAAATAAAAAAGTTATAGAAACAATTACCTCTTTTCATATCACTCACAAATGGATGCCTGGGCAGTTGCTTTCTTCTTACTTAGCACAATGATTAACCTGTTGTGGAAGGAAGGATGCACAGTTATGAAATATTTGAACACTTTCACCCTTCTGAAGACTTTTTCTAACTCTGTTACGTCCCAAACCCTTCTATTGGTCAAGGAGGTAATTGGCTTTGAAGCCCCAATGGTGGTGGTTAAGGCAGCCCTTCTCTTAATACATATCATCAAAATAAAAATGTGTACGCCTGTTTTTTATCCTCACAAAGAGGATCAGAGCAATCACACTGATGAGCAGGTTATGCAGGATATAAAAGACATTAAAAAAAAAGAATACGCATAGAAAGAAAGAACCTCTGAGTAAATATTTAATAAAATTAAGCAGGGCAGTCCCAATTCTGGACTGAAACGCCCACTCTCAAGCTCCTCCCCCTAGCATCCCTCATTGCCTCGGGCAGAAGATGGGACATAGAGATCTCCACATCTTTAAAAACATTACCCCTGGATAATTGAAGCAGCGATCTACTAATAGCTCTAGACTGATTCAGCATTGTGAAGAGAATTTAAAATAACTCTCAGCAAGCAGGGAACTGAATGCACATTATAGATTACTAGTAAACATCAAAATGATTACTTAGAAATTGGTTATTTAAACATCCATGTCTATTTCTCTGATGCATGACTATTCAAAAGATAGAAAACTACCTACAAGTTTGGGAGCTCTTATACAAAGATAAAATAGCCTTTAATCCTCAATGCTGAAATTCCCTTCTACATTTAATCAAGCTTTATAGTGGAACTTGCTTGTGTGATAGAACTGAACGAATGAATGCATTAGCTTAGTTTCGAAAATCCACTGGATACAAGTAAATATTTATGTGTTATATGTCAGCAGATATCAACCACTGTCAACCACTTATTTTTCTTTATTGCTTATCAAGACATATTCAGAAGGCCAGCAAAAGGGTCTGTATTTTAATAAGTGAATGGTCTAAAAGAAGCCCTCATTGGTTCTCTGTTGAATGCAAAGTGCCAAACAGAATCAATGTGAGATAATCACTAAAATGAAGTTGCAGGTTAGTTTCAAATAACTTTGAAAATTATCTCACCAACTTAAAGGTACAGTCTAGTCCCCAAACTCACTTTGGTGAAAGTTGAAGACTACTAGAAGGAAAATGGAAACTATCCACAACAAGTGAGTTGCAGATCAGATGAACATTTCTTCAATGTTGAAGGATTTAACAATACATTATGCAGGGCCAGGTGAGCTCTTCTAACAGGAAAAATTCACCAGGACTGTCCCTTCACAATACATCGCTAAGTCAGTAAGACAAAACATTCATCTCACCTGCATCTCATTTGAACAACAGAAAGGAGAAACCTTTCAGTTATCATTATGCAATTTCATTTTTGATTATTTCAAACGGATGTAGAGATAATCCTCAGGGACAAAACTTTGCAAAAGTGGTCTACAGATACAAAACATTTAAAAACCACTGGATTAAAGTATCCAGATTCCACTCTACATTTATATTGCTAATATCAAGCAACAGTAGCATCCAAGCACAAGAATCCTGAATTTAGATCATCTGATTCCCAAGAGAAGCCTCATGCAACGTTCTTTCCGACGTAGCAAGCTTTGGCTCAATGAATCTGTTGTCAGGATATTCTGAATGTGCCATTTATTGTAGCATAGTTGAAATTACATTTTCACTTCAGACTTTAAAGACACTGTAATGTCAGGCAATCTTGTAGTAGAGATTCCTTAATATAACATTAAAATTAATTAAGTTGCCTCTTCAAAGTGATTGGTGGAGGCCAACAAAATTGATTTAGAATGAATTCCTCTATTGAGGACATTGCATAAACAGTAGGGGATTTGTTATATTTACGTCTTGGCTTACTCAATAGGAAACTTCCATATATGTACTACATACCAACAAATGAAAATACATATTAGAATTTGAGTATAAAAACATTTTGAATATTCACATTTTTTTATTTATGAAAGGATTTCTCAACAAAAGCAGACTTTAAAATATGTTAGGTTAGAGTGGGGTTTATTCAATGATGCCCATTAACACTTAAAAAAAAAAGTAAAACCTTTTTATTGCTGAAAGAATAACATGGGATTCAACTGAAACACAGTGCCATGAATTACAAAGGGACATAGTAGTCTAGATTGAAAACAGACTTGCGTCCATCAAGTTCAAAACTTTTCCTATCCCATGTTTACCACTGTTGATCCAAAAGAAGGCAAATAAAAATCCCTTCAGCAATTTTGAATTCTGCTTTTGGGGGGGGGGGGGGGGGGGACTTTCTTGACTCCAAATAGATCAGATTTCCAAAATTCAATCAGATATCTCCTTGGATCAACAAAATAAATATTAATGCCTATGCTAACATGCATAGCCCTCTATGCTCCAGCTCATAAACGTTTCCAGTTGGTTTTAACAGCATCTAACATATTTGCTAGAACCACCTATTCCGGCAGTGAATTCCATACCTTTATTGTCCTTACTGTAAAAAATATTTTCCGCTGTCATAGACTAAATCTCCTTTCTTCAAGTCTTAGCTTTTGACCTCTTGTCCTTTGTATTGTTCTGTTAATTTAGAAAGCCCTTTGTATAGGCCCTGTACATATTTATATACTATTATCACATTCCCTCTAAGCAGCCATTCCTCTAACATGTACAAATTTACATTTTCCAGCCTTTCTTCATAACTAAAACCTTCCATTCCCCCTTAACATGTGTTAAAGCACTACTATGGCTTTAAAACAATAATTTTTTAAAATCCTCTGTTACCACTAACCTACCGATTAATATAATGCCAAGATACCAGGAATGTAACAGCCACCCCCTGTTTCAGCCTTACACCCCATAACATTTTGTGATTGGGGGCTACCAAAATATCCCCAACCACCCCCTTTAAAAATTGTGGCGCCGATGTTGATACTGAGGCTGGGGGAAGGGCATAATGCATTTGAAATACCAGCCCTAATGGGATTTCAAAATACAGCCAACAGGAGAGCTGCAGCCAAGGAGACTATCGAGGCAATTAAACAGAAGTATCGTGAGATCTCGGGACTATATTAGTCCATTAATCTATTTATACAGATAACAATGAAAGGTTCAAACATATTTGTCAGGTGCTACATCTGTGTCACCACTAACTCTAACCCCATGGTTACAACAGTGCCCACCATCCATATGAGCTCCTCTTTATTAGAGATCAGCTACCTCTGGTGCCCTTGCTCTTTTACCCCCTGTGTTGATGGGGTAAGAGAGCATGGTCTCTTGATATCACAGTATGTATGAATGAAAATTAGGTTACTTGCCTATTTCCAATCCCACTTACATGCAATCCAAATGACTGCTCTTGCAAGTATAATTAAGTGGGACAGAGTACTTTGGTTTCCAATGTTTTCTTAATGGAAGGGGCCTTTCATTCTGACACTCTTGCAGACTAATAGAAGTATTATCAAAGGCTAATCTGTCAGGCTAATGTTCTGAAAGACAAGTACGATCGCAGAATTCAGGAAGCAAGAAAATTGTGACAGCATTTTCCAAGCCTCAAAGAACTTTTGGATTTGGTTCTTGATTAAGGAGACAACTAATACTCCTTTTTGGTTCCTTCATACTAGTATACTGATAGGTGTTTTGTTTGCTTTGCTAGTTTGCCATCCCCTGTATTTATGTGATACCTGCTTCTATGATCTGCAATGGCACACATTATCACCCCCACCAGTACATCCTATGTACTGGTGGGGGTGATCAAGAGCAACTACAATATAACATGTTTTCTCACCATTTTCTAACTGTCTTTGGTCTGTTGAATGCTCAAAGAAATGGGACTTTGAAAGTGCTCTGCAGTATTTCTCCTCTGGGGTATCCTTGGCTTGCAGCTATGTTCAATAGGTAATCATCTTGCTGGCACAGATGTTGTACCAGTATTTCCTGGTTCCTCATAGGTAAACGATCTAGGCATCCTTTTTTCTACATGTGAACAGTGCTGAACTGCTAGCGGCTTGTAAAATCAGTGCAATATAGCTGATTCGAGCAGTAGATGAGTTTTGGCTACTTTGGCCTAATTGTTTTGTAAGTTTATCACGGTTTACTGTAATGAATACATGTAAAATCAATAACTTCATCCACTCTGTGTTCAGACTTAATTGAACAAATAAATGCTTACTTCATGGAGCTTTATTTCAAGATTATATTTGAAGTCACTTGCGCCAAAAACTGTTATAGCGCGTGACTCGTTTCGTACTGCTGCCCTTAATTGTAAGCACAATGTAATGAATCCCAAGGTATATTGTTACAGTCCTTTGTAGGATTTATGAATTCTAGATCATGCTGAACATGTCAAGACAATGATCAGCACAGGAAGCAGGAACAATATACAGGGAATTAACAAGTATAAATCACTGAATTGTAATATGTCTCAGACACATTAGTGTATTGATTCACTTTTTCATCTTTAAGATGTGATTCATAGCAGATATTATAAAAATCAATGACGTCTGGCTAATTATAACAGAATGAAAGGGAACATGAAAGTTAGTGATCAATTAGATATACCTAAGATTGAATATATCATCAGTGGTGTACACTGAAAACACAATTGTTTCATTAGAAAATCTTTACAAAACAATGCATTATAATCCCTGGTGTGAAATTTAATAAGCAGGATAATAGAGTGCTTTTCAATGTACTGTCAATAAGGCAAATCATAAGTAACTTAGTTTGCTAACCACTATAAATCAAATCAATGTGTACATCTCTTGTACATTAGAACATAAGAGTGCATATTTTCTGAAAATGTTTAATATTCCTATATTAAGTTAGTGAGTAAAATTTCCAATGAGTAGTATGATTTCTAGCTGACCCTGATTCTTTCCAGACTTTAGAGCCCAAGGTTCTACCCTGACCTCCTGACACATCCATTTCAAAGTCTAATTTGTGTGTTCCTATTCCTCCTTTTATTTCTAGTGGCCACCCTACCTTTTTTTGCTTGTATGTCTTCTCCTCAATTGGTCTTGTTAGCTGATGCAACCTAGCCTGTTAAATACCTGCAGTTTATTGCAAACGAGGATTTTGCATTGAAGTTGGTTGCCCACTACTGCTAACTGCTTTATTTGCTCCTGATCAACTGCTGAAAGTCACTTTGAAGTTCAAACTTATCCATGAACTGGGACCCCTAACCTGGAGGGCTCAACCAGCCAGAGGAAGGCTTTCAGCATCTCCTGAGACCATATTGCATAATTACTACAGTACCCTCTAGGGCATACTCCTGCTAAGCTGCCCTCTCTAGGGCCTGCTACTGCTAAGCTGCCTTAGGGTGTCCTGCTTAGTAGCCCTCTCAAGGGTCTACCCCTAACTAGCCTTCTCTAGAGCCTACCCATAACTAGCCTTCTCTAGGGTCTACCCCTAACTAGCCCTCTCTAAGGCTACCTCTGTATTTGTCTAAACTGCAGTTACTGCTAAAGCTATTGGTATATATTGCAGTTCCTGCTAAAGGCCCCTTTTGTCTACTCCACAGTCCTTATTACAATCCTTATTTCTTTCTGTATCTGTTCTCAACCCTGACCTGGTAAAGGCCCCCACAGCAAGGTTTTGCTATCCTAGCCAGTCACTTAGGATTGTAGGTTTTTTGGTACTAACAGGTGTGCAAGAGTCTGCTTGTGTTGTACAGAGCAATAAATGGTCATAAGTAACTCTTGGATCCCTAGCATTACATGATATATATATTTTCTGGAAGTGTGCAACATCAGGTATTATCAATTTGTAGGCTTCTTCTACAGCTATTGCAATCTCATGCTAAAATTTGAAAAGGCATGTTGCATTAAATGCTATAAATATCAGCAACATCTCTTTTATTCTATATAGTATGCATACAAGTTGCATCCCTATTTGTTTATTTCTGTGTTAAACTTTTGCAGAAGTAAAACCATAAAATAAGATCAAGCTGTAGTTTTGTCAGAGAGGAAGCAGGTAAGATGGGGTTTTTTTGAGTGGTAAAAAAAATATATAGTTTTATACTCTAAACTAATCTTGGTCAACACATGTCATGTGGATAATGTTGATTTTATGACAGATTTGAAAAAAAATGCATGACAGTAAAAAATCTACAGGTTTGGCATATATGTCATAGTTCAGCTGTAAAACATCAATTTTTCTAAACAAAAGACAAAAATCTTTCATGAAAGACTCAAATTGCTTTACTCTCATTAAGTCAGCTGTAAACTCTTTCAAAAGCTCTAAACCTGTAAGAATACAGAAGTCTAAAGAAATGCACTTTTTTTCAAATTATGGAGAATATGAAACCGGCTAAATAAGTTCTACACCTAGAAAATAGATCTTGAGTTTCTGAAAATGAGACCGTTAATGGAAAATAGCTAAAAATATAATTTTACAAAAGACATCCACACATCCAGATATAGCAATAGGAAGTAAAATGTTTTCTAAAATATTATTATTTTGGTGTAGTGATCTTCACTGAATACTTTTTTTATAAACAATAAACTTTTACCATTTGTCTTTTTATGCCATCTTGAGAGTGTACGTATTGCACAACCTGCTTCCATGTAAATACAAAAGGTAGAGAAGGCACTTTTGTAAATACCAAAGGGAGAGAAGGAGGTGCACAGATATAAAAATGCTTATAACATAAATAAATGCTAAGTGGTATTGCAGACAATCCACCTCCCAGCATTCCACATTGCCTAGGGGGAGGAAAGGAAAGGTCCTTGCCAATACTGCCAGTAACAATAATGCAACAAGAAGCCACCCAGCATGGACCAATACATAAATAGATAGATACATGAACTAAATTTAGCATAACCACCTTAGATATGACATCCAATAAAGATGCTCCCAGAAAAATAGCACAAAAATGCTAACACTTTCAGCATGAACTGAAAAATAATTGGGATTCACAAAAATTCTCTCAAGAAAATCTGGAACAGATATAATTCAATTATCATAATGAGAGAAGAAGCCCTTATCAGGTACCTAATGATTTAATGAATACATTAGTGGTAATGAGTAAAAAGGGAAATGCCTCTTTTAAACTTAATGAGCAGGGTTTCTTGGTAAATACGCCCTCGGATAAAAATCATCATTAGTATATTATTACATTGCTCAACAGTTGCACGTGATGGAAAAACAAATGCAAATGCAGTTTTTTTCAATCACACATTGCAATATAGATGTTGTAATTCATGAAACTGGGTAAAATAACACAAAACTGTACAAATTGCATGTTAACCATTTTACTCTTATTATATAAACACAAAGAAGATCTTAGTTTGTGGCTTTCATTCTGCAAAGGTTTTCAATACATGTCTTATGCTTAATGCATTTTCAAAGAGATGTTGATTAAATAATTGTGAACAGTCAAATTATAAAGCACGGAAATCTGGCTAGATTAGCCGATTTCAGGGAAGATAGCCAAACTGTGGTGAAATCGACTAATTGCTCAAATTCCGGTTGACAATTTCAGGTTCTTCGATTTGAAGGAACTTGGCCCAAGAAAGCATAGGATTTCTGCATTTTGGGAATTTCTGTTGTCCACCTACTGTTTGGAGAATTTAACATTACATGAAAAAAATAATTTTAAAGTGGTAAATGACATGGAAATTGCTAAATATATTGTGTTAATATTTGATAAAAAAAATGATTGATGGGAGGATTTGTTTTCAAAAACATGTTATTTTAGCATTAATGGTGCAATTCCCATAGTAATCAACCTGTCATTTTTTAATGTCATATGGCGCAATAATTTTATATATATATATATATATATATATATATATATATATATATATATATATATATATATACATATATATATATATATATATATACATATATATATATATATATATATATATATATATATACATATATATATATATATATATATATATATATATATATATATATATATATATATATATATATATGTAAACATTTTACTTTGCATGGCAGCTCTGAATTAGCTTTTCGTAGGAGCAGATTGATATATTATCTTTCAGCTTGCTAAAGGCCAGTAATTTAGCAACTAACATTTAATGTTATCGTTTATAAATAAGCTGATGACAGATGAAGATGTCAGTGCAGATAATGATGTTTGCCATCCTTTATCAGAGTACATATTGGATAAAATTGATAGCCATTAAAATGTCAAGTTTTTTTTTGTTTTGTTGTTGTGGTGAAGAAACAATTTTGACAGCCTATGAGTGAATGTTAAATTGTGTGAGTGAATTATTTTTGACACTGCCAATATTCTATGCAAATTTACAGTCTTGACACACAATACTCATTTTAAATCCCACAAACTTCAGAATGTGACATTCTACAATTATTGTTATGTAGAAAATGCACTTGTGCTGGTCTGCACGCAACAGTATTTAAAGTCAACTTTTGTTATGGAGTTCTCTTGATAGATTGAAGACTTGACACGGTGGGGTTAGTTTTCCCTGCTAAGTGAACTTACTGGGTTTGTCCCTTCCTAATGTATAGCTGAATTGGTGAGATGAAAGGTCTATCTATCTATCTATCTAGCCTCGACTCACCTGAAACTCACCTCAACTCACATTTTAGTGACTAGCTCCCAGTAAGACCACCACAGCCTTAGTGTGAGCCCTCAGCACAAAGTGGTCACATATTAACACAACTTGGAAGTTTTGGATTTAGAGGTCATACAGAGCAAGTCCAGTTGTTCTGGAGTCATCTCTGATTAGTAGCTAAAATCATTGAGAGTAACTGGACATAATAACAACAAATTGTTTAACAAGGAAGGGTACATTCAAATATTCATTGGTTTTCAAGTATGTCCTAGAGGTATTACTTTTGGCCAACATCCAGGCAATGTTATTATTACCCATTTTAATGATACTCATTTCATCTACCTTGAGAGGATGAAAGAATGAGTCAGTCATATCACTAGAAAAAAAAAGTGTGGGCCTTAAACTCTTAACACAAAAAGGACCATGTGGACAACATAGAACGTCCTTTGAACAGCAGCTCACCACAGAAATAAGCTGTGTTCCAGATCCCACTGCAGAGACTTCCTTTGAGATCCTATCTGTCTGATGAGATCACATTGAGTGACCTCCGTCTGACAGGTTAACTATCACAATAGTGAGTATGTGCAAATAATGATTTTTGTGCACCCTCACAATTGTCTCATTGTGTTTGCTGGTGTATCAGAAACGTTAATTGCAGCATGCGCTAATTTTAACTTTATTTATTTCACTGTCTATGACAGGTTAAATGTAGCCTATGCTCAAAGGGAGTCGGCTATATTTTCCAAAATCTCGCAGTGCCTGAAATTAAGGGTTCGGGCACACCTCCGTGTCATCACAAGTAACATTGCAAGGGATTGTGAGACCTAGGCAGGGATTCACAAGGTCTGCAAAAAGAGCCTGATCAGG
Source organism: Pelodytes ibericus (assembly GCA_036172795.1). Taxonomy (NCBI): domain Eukaryota; kingdom Metazoa; phylum Chordata; class Amphibia; order Anura; family Pelodytidae; genus Pelodytes; species Pelodytes ibericus. The sequence continues at coordinate 159,853,990 of CM069859.1, read as the reverse complement.
TCTCTGCCTCAGTATCCCTGGCTTCAGATTGGGGACAGGATTACAAAAACGCCATTTGAGTGCTTTGGTCCTTAAGCCTCATTCAGCGCTTGGCCGTTAAGGAGTTAAACCCCCAAGCACTATGAGGGCTCCTCAAATAAAAGTGAATGTGAAAATAAAACATACAAAATATGAAAGCTGAATACATTAGCTACACGTTCACATGCTTTCAAAACACTGGAAAGTGTGAAATGGATACGAATTTTAAAAATGGCGGACCAAATGCAGCTGAATGGAGGAAAAGGACACAGATAACAGCAATAAACAGAAATATATTCTTTTCTATTCACTGAAAAGTAATATTCCTTTAGTATAGGCTTAACAAATTCCAGGAGCCAAGGAACCATAGGTCCTATAATGCATATTTCTGATTTAGATAGAACTCCATGGAACTATAATTCCTACAATTACAATCCCTGGCTCCTAAAAATAACTAGCTGGTTCCTAAATTTGTCCGTTTGGTATCTCACGTCTATAGATATTTGCCAAGTCCTGCCTTTAGTCAACCCGCCATCCCTAAACAAACATAACCTACATCTCTAATATTTAAAACAGTTCCAAGAAATATTTGTGGCTTTAGTTACATGTCCCAGAACCCACCTGTCAAAGTGGATGTTGACATTTTCAAGCAAAAGTTTAGAAATACATTCACAATATATACGCAATATATGTATTGTGATATGATTTCACTTTATTGTATATTGTCTGTATTTTTGTCACTCTTGATACAATCCATGTTGAAGTATTAAAACACAGGTCAGACCTAAATAAATGGCTTGTAAAACAGCCAGTCGGAAGGTCCTGGGAACATTGCAAATGGCCTAGAATGTGATTAGTGGAATGACATCTTTATAAAAGTATAGGTATGCATTATACATGTGCAGGATTGTCTTTGAGCAACTCAATAGTTCTGTTCAAGTATTAAGCTGGTACATCATTTTATGGCTGGTTGCAGCTGTGGTACTGCATTTGATAAAAATAAAAATGCTGATCACTCTGTTCTAGCTACTTCATTTCCCTCGCTCCTTGAGAAATGTAATGCAGATGACAGTGGAAAAATTCTTCTGCATTGCATAGTCATTCTTAAAGATTCAATTCAATGTAACTCTATTCATTGTACAATTAGGGGCTTACATTAATCTCTCTAAGCCATGGCTAAGCTGCCAATGCTACAAAGTTCTATAACAGTAAATTACAGCACTTATGTTTTCCAACACTTATCTGTCAACTTTCACATTTCCAGGGTAATCTGCATGCCTCATTTGGTTTAATTTAAGCAACATTTTTTTCCCAGTTTTAATTGTTTGCTTTTGTTCAAACAACACGCATTTGTCAATTGGATGCAAAAGCCCGTGAAGGACAGTTTATAGAGGTGATTCTAACTGCTGTCAGACAAGCACAAAAACAGAGATTGGGATTCAAGCTGTATTCAAACATCAAAGAAGACGCAGAATAGAAGCCTGTGCATGCCAGTATATGATACAATGTTTGTATTTGTCTATTGGGGATAATTGTGAATATTATAATGTAATAATTATGATAAATTCTATGATTTTGCTCATGAATTAATTACAAAACAACTAACTGGCGATGAATTATAAAATAATGTGTGACAAATCCTATTGTTATTTTTATTATTCTGCAACTGTAGTTAGTTGTTAACATGCCATGATATATTATTTGTAGTAAATCATGTTGGAACAAATAGCGCACAAATCTGCATAATGTCTTGTGCAGATTTGGGGTCCTCATAAGTCCTGGAAAATACATAAACAAGTAGGTGAAAGAAATAAATGAGCAGTGGAATGTTTTCGACGGTTATATATTCAACCATTTGCCTGTTTACCCATAATGCTATCTGTGTTTCTCAGATTTACAGATCATGCACATCAGGACTAACAAACCATGACTGGCACAGTCAAAACCAATGCAAATGTTAAACAATTAATCTTGAGGTATTACACCCCTGTAAGAAAGGACCTAGAAATTTCATGTTTAAACCGTACACTCAAATTTCAAAGTTAGGCATTAAAGGGTGTTATTCTGGTAATACTTATTTCTTGTATTTTCATGGCGATACTATATACTTACCTGTCTAATTATGTGCAATGAAAATTCCCTAATGCAGTAAGTCAAGGAGGTCCATGTAGCAGCAAAATGATGGCACGTTCACACGTTCATGTTTCTCTGTTTATATGGACAGCCTACCATTTTGCCACACGTGTACAAAAACAGCTTGAAGCTCACTAGTGACTTATTGTTGTAAAATAACATGAAGATCAAATATTTAAATACCTTAAGGATAAAAATGTATTGATATAGTGGTTATTAGACATGTGCAAAACTAAAATTTCCGTTTCGTTTTCGTCCATTTGGACGAAAATGTTATTTATTTCGTCTAAAACGAATTTCGTTCATTACTGCATTCGTTTCGGACGAAATTCGTTCATTTAGTTGTATTCGTTCGTTTTATAGAATACGTGTAATACTATTGGCTTTCTATAAACCGAACAAGAGCAATACATAGTACTACATGTTTTCTATAAGCCGAAAGTCTACAAACCGAACGTTCGGTTTATAGACTTTACGGCTTATGGAATACATGTAATCCTATTGCTATTCTGTAAACCGAACTTTCGAATAATGAATGGAGACTCTGTCTCCGTGTAGTGAAATGCCGACAGCCTATAAACCGAACGTTCGGTTTATAGGCTGTCGGCTAATGTAAGTACACGGAGACAAAGTCTCCATTCATAATGAATGGAGACTCTGTCTCCGTGTAGTGAAATGCCGACAACCTATAAACCGAACGTTCAGTTTATAAGCTGTCAGCATTTCACTACACGGAGACAGAGTCTCCATTCATAAATTTATGAATGGAGTCTTTGTCTCCGTGTAGTGAAATGCCGACAGCCTATAAACCGAACGTTCGGTTTATAGGCTGTCGGCTAATGTAATACATGTAATCCTATTGCTATTCTATAAACCGAACGTTCGGTTTATAGAATGCCAATAGACTTACATGCATTCCATAAACCGAAAGTCGTTCGGTTTATGGAATGTAAGTGTACTATGCTATTGTATTCTATAAACCGACTCTATTTCGGCTTATAGAATGGAATAGTACTACGAATGGATGAATGAACGAATAATTTGTATTGATATAGTGGTTATTAGACATGTGCAAAACTAAAATTTTCGTTTCGTTTTCGTCCATTCGGACGAAAATGTTATTTATTTCGTCTAAAACGAATTTCGTTCATTACTGCATTCGTTTCGGATGAAATTCGTTCATTTAGTTGTATTCGTTCGTTTTATAGAATACGTGTAATACTATTGGCTTTCTATAAACCGAACAAGAGCAGTACATAGTACTACATGTTTTCTATAAGCCGAAAGTCTACAAACCGAACGTTCGGTTTATAGACTTTACGGCTTATGGAATACATGTAATCCTATTGCTATTCTGTAAACCGAACTTTCGAATAATGAATGGAGACTCTGTCTCCGTGTAGTGAAATGCCGACAGCCTATAAACCGAAATTTCGGTTTATAGGCTGTCGGCTAATGTAAGTACACGGAGACAAAGTCTCCATTCATAATGAATGGAGACTCTGTCTCCGTGTAGTGAAATGCCGACAGCCTATAAACTGAACGTTCGGTTTATAGGCTGTCGGCTAATGTAAGTACACGGAGACAAAGTCTCCATTCATAATGAATGGAGACTCTGTCTCCGTGTAGTGAAATGCCGACAACCTATAAACCAAACGTTCGGTTTATAGGCTGTCGGCAATTCACTACACGGAGACAAAGTCTCCATTCATAAATTTATGAATGGAGACTCTGTCTCCGTGTAGTGAAATGCCGACAACCTATAAACCAAACGTTCGGTTTATAGGCTGTCGGCAATTCAATACACGGAGACAAAGTCTCCATTCATAAATTTATGAATGGAGACTCTGTCTCCGTGTAGTGAAATGCCGACAGCCTATAAACCGAACGTTCGGTTTATAGGCTGTCGGCTAATGTAAGTACACGGAGACAAAGTCTCCATTCATAATGAATGGAGACTCTGTCTCCGTGTAGTGAAATGCCGACAACCTATAAACCGAACGTTCAGTTTATAAGCTGTCGGCATTTCACTACACGGAGACAGAGTCTCCATTCATAAATTTATGAATGGAGTCTTTGTCTCCGTGTAGTGAAATGCCGACAGCCTATAAACCGAACGTTCGGTTTATAGGCTGTCGGCTAATGTAATACATGTAATCCTATTGCTATTCTATAAACCGAACGTTCGGTTTATAGAATGCCAATAGACTTACATGCATTCCATAAACCGAAAGTCGTTCGGTTTATGGAATGTAAGTGTACTATGCTATTGTATTCTATAAACCGACTCTATTTCGGCTTATAGAATGGAATAGTACTACGAATGGATGAATGAACGAATAATTTTCGTTTATTAACCATTCGTTCATTTGGCTTTCGTTAGCTTAGCATTTTCGTTATTCGTTTTTCGGACGAATGGACGAAAATGCTATTTTCGGGCGAAAATGCATTCGTCCGAAAACGAATGCACATGTCTAGTGGTTATATATATCGAGTGATCAGCCATAACATTATGACCACTGACAGCTGGCGAGCCGACGGAGGAAGTGTGATGCTTTGGGAAATGTTCTGCTGGGAAACCTTGGGTCCTTCCATTCATGTGGATGTTACTTTGACATGTACCACCTACCTAAACATTTTTGCAGACCATGTACACCCTTTCATGGAAATGGTAATCCCTGATGGAATTGGCCTCTTTAAACAGGATAGTGCGCCCTGCCACAAAGCAGGAATGGTTTGAGGAACACAACAACGAATTCAAGGTGTTGACTAGGCCTCCAAAATCCCCAATCCAGGACGTGTTGGAAATAATTAAAGGAAGGCAGGATAACTGGAGTGAAGGGAGGCAGAGGAAGGAAATAAAAGCAAGAAATACATTTTTTTTAAACCAGGTTAATTATCTGATAACTAAAGCTTACTACAGCCTGTGACTAGCAGGGATGGGTGGCAAGCGCACTGAACCCCTGAGTATCTCAGGATGGTCCTATTGATAGATAGATAGATAGATAGATAGATAGATAGATAGATAGATAGATAGATATCGATAGATATCGATAGATATATTAATATATACTATATAAACAAATACATTTATATATGTATATATAAGATATATGTATATATCATTTATAATATGCTCTGCTTTTTTCTAAAATGGGAGCAAGATTAAAGAAAATCTTTTCTCTATTATTTAAGTTTCTTTCAAATGGCTCATGCTCAATAATAAGAATTCATTTAAAATGTACAGAGTCCATTATTTCCCATGGCTTCCACAAAAATATTGAAGAATCTGTGTAATAAGGGAAAGTATGTGCAACTCCTCCATACAGAGAGTTTAGGGTTTTCTGGACTCATTTATTCTAGCCATGTCTTTGACAGATGTCAGCTTTTGCCAAGTTTCTGAATTAATCCATCCTGAAAGTCTCAGAGAAGCTAAGCTGCCAAAAAGTTCTATTCACAATATACAATATTATCAAAGAAAAAGTCTTTCTTGTACGTGAAACACAGATGTAGTTGGTTTATTAAAAGCTTATCTAAAAACCCCTTATGTTCCTCAGGGCACTGCAATCTTTTAACGTTAATTCCCCAATATCTGCCTTTGGTGTATTTTACAAGTACATCAGAAAAGACATTGCACGCTAAGAGCGTACACTGCCCATTGTGGAATGTTTTGCAAATTAAAATGGGGACTTTGTCATAATGAATTTATAAGAGGAATCTTACAACATATTTTCTCTAACTACCAATTTATATGAGCACTATTTAAAATAGCTTAGAACATATTTAAATTGTCATCTTATCTAGGATCACAGAAATAGCTTACCTGGCGCATAGAGAGAGAGAGAGAGAGAGAGAGAGAGAGAGAGAGAGAGAGAGAGAGAGAGAGAGAGAGAGAGAGAGAGATACCAGGTAAGCTGTATCTTATCTAGGATCACAGGTAAGCTATATCTGAATTTTCAATGCACATTTTGGTGAATAACAGTATTGGATGTCTGTTAAGTTTGTATATTATTACACCAATATATAAAGGTAAGAAGAAAAATAGCAATTTTTTTTTATTTCACTATCCCCTCAAGCTATCTTTGGGATGGGGCCCAAGTCTAAACACAAAATTAATTTATGTTTCATATACACCTTATGCCTGAAGATCATTTTATACAATTTTATTTATAATTTTGTGCATGAAACAAAGTGTACCCTGACTCATTAGAAAGTAAATGTGTTACTATGCCAAAAGGTTTCAGATTTTGGATCATTTTGAGATTTGCATATAAGGGATACCCAATCTGTAATAACATTTGTTTGGCTTAATCTTTGCATGGCTCATACTATAAAATTAATGGTGTTGATTTATTTTAACAAAGTGACCAATTGGTGTGTGTTCAATGACTTGACTCACTCATACATGCTTCACATTACTTTGGCTTTTATTGCTGTGGAGTAATTACACATACTGCATATTACTGTAAACTTTCAAATCGCCGGGGCTCTGTGACACTGTCACACATTGTACACTATTGTGTGTTTCAGTGCTGTGTAGGAAAATGTTACAGATGCATAATTTTATACTTCAGCTCCATGGCAACAAAACTCACAGCAATGTGCACTGTGTATCACTGGTACAACATATTTCCCATCAGTATATATACTTAGCCAGAGACAGTATAGCTCCCATCAGTATATAGTTAGCCAGACATAGCTAATAGTACAGCATAACACCCGTCATGATATAGTTAATCAAATATAGATAGTAGTTCAGAATATCTCCCATCAAACATACTTAGCCCGATATAGCCAGCAGTAGGATATAGCTCCCTTCAGCATGTAGTTAGCCAGACATAGTCAGTATTATGGTACAACTCCCTTCGCTATTAAAGGTACCAGACATAGCTGGTAATATAGTGTTGTTCCAATCAGTGTATTGTTATTTAGAACTAGACAGAGGTACAGCATAGCTTTTGATATAGCTTGTAGTATAGTGTGGCTCCAGGAACTATTTATAGTTAAACAGACATAGCTGGTGGTACTGTATAGCCTCCATCAGAATTCATTGTTGTTTTGGAGTACACTACCTCTGAGGCTCAGCCAGCATTATAAGGATGTGTGATAGTTGGGCATAATGAGAGCTGTATTTCAGAACTTGTATCTGTTATTTCATCTGATGTTAACTATAGTTCCCAGAAGGCTCTTCTTGACTTACTGCATCCATGATGCTGGTTGAGCTTCCTGTGTAATGCAGGTAGCAACAGATAATGATGTATAGGTTAGATGTGAACAACACTTCCCATGATGCACAGCCACCCAGAGATCTCCCCATGATGCTTTTCAGTGAAAGTGTGGACCCCAGTCTCAGCTGTTTTTTCTTTTTACTAATGAAATTAACACTATTATACCAGATTCAAGGGAGACAATACACCCAAATGGACAATCCATCCCTGGAATTAAATAACTTAAGATACATTTCTCAGATTGTTTCACTTGAGAAAAAATTAACAGGTTGCAAAACCATAGTTGCACCACACCTGTTCAGTATACCTATATATGTGTCCAGTGGCCATAAAAGGTGCAATTTAATCCCAACCTCACAATTTACAACCACAGGGACTAAGACTGACTGACTTGGCAACAGCTCATCTTGCATGTGGCATGCTTTCAAACAGCCTGCGTGCTGTTGGCATCCCCATAAAACACCTCTCTTGTTCCCATGCACCACCGATTTCCTATACACTTCAACAGTCAAAACAAATGCTGTTATCCAAGGGCATCAAAGGATAGAAACATCTCGGGAATAAGTGCCAGTCTCAAGAATGCTATCATATCTTCTTATGTATCTTGCTTAGTTCAGCTTTTCCCTGCATCCTGCCAATAATGAAATCAATATGAATACATTTTTCTGGTACACGTTCCAAGCTGGTGACATCTTAAATCACAGACAGCTTGTTTGCCACCCATAGAACTTCCACCAACATCAGATTTTTCTTGTTTGTAGAAGGAACGCTGAGAATATTGCCTGTCCTGGGATGTTTAACACACAGCAATGGCAACAAGAGTTATTACTGAAAAAGCAATATCTAGTTGAGAGAAATGTTTGTTCCAGGTAAAAATAAATCAAAATGATATGGGCATTATCTGTGCCAGAACCTGAAGCATTCTCTGAGTGTCAGGGAATCATTGGCAGCAGAATAAGTAATTCCTTTGTAAGTAATTCTACAATGTTGCTAGTTGCACAGATATTTTATTCCAGGCCAGACTGTAGCATTTAGAGCAGATGAAGCATTTATTGTTATGCACCAGGGCTCTGTTCAATGAAGGGCCATGCAAATGATGCGGAAAGTAAGAGCAGCTGCTTGGGATAGCTTATGGAGGAAAGAGAAACTGGCAGTGTAGTCTGTGCAATTTACAGTTCCGAACATATGCTAAAAAACATTTTCAGAAGTTCTCAAAACTTCATAACACTCAAGGGAATATGAATGCTTTATGCGGAGAATGTCCATTGCAATATAGATTACATTCCCCTGAACCATTCAGCTGAGGTTATAAATGCAAGAACATGGATGAAGCGCTGTCCTTTCTGGGCACCATTAGTCAAAGCAGAAGAGGAGCATCAATAATTGTCCTATTTGCTTTCATTTGCTTGAATGTAGAGAATAAAAAGTATCTGATCTTTAGTTGTTCCTGATCAGGGGTTCTAGTTCCGATAGCCCAGAATGATGCATTCTTTGGTGTGCTGCTGTCCTTCTGGGTGCAACACTTAAGATCTCATTCCTATTTGCATCCACTGTGCTTATCACTGACAGGAAGTGGACACACTAAAAGATGTACTAACCTATATTTTTTTTTTTTTTTTTGGTAAGGACCAGTCTAATAATTATAGACAACAGCTTCCCTGACAGTGTTCTGACAAAAAGTCCTCCAAGTGAACCGTTCATGCACACAATCACTCACATCACAGATTTAACAGCTGGGATTTCACATCACTTCCCATGATGCCTCCCACCTCCAACGGTATGAAATATGAGCGATTATACCAGGGAGGTTGGGGGGTTAGGGTTACAGTGAGGGTGAGGAATGGGGTTAACGTTTATGTGGTTTTTCAACAAAGTACATACATTGCTCCAGGGGGTTAGGGTTTGTGGCAAGGGTAACAATTAGTAATAATCTACACAGTTAACCCTCACTTTTACTCTAACCTTAACCCCCCCCCCCCTATAGTTAACCCTAAATCTTACCCTGACTGCACCCCTAACCACTGTGGTTGAATTAAATACTTCTGTGGTTTCGGTGGGCTGAGATCAAGAACCTTGTTTGATAGAATAATAGTTATTGTGGTTTAATGATAATCATGACCTGTGTCATTATCAATGACAAACATTTGGGTGATTATCCCACATATTGTTTCCCCGATATTGCACCTCTCAAGTCAAGTAAGAGGACTATAATAAAAAGTACACTATTACTGTGGCTGTAGGGGGCACAATAGTGTGATATGCAACATTAAGACAAAATGATGTCTGCAGGCAAAATGAGTTTCGATTACCAATTGACCTGAACCATCATTATGCTTAGTACATAGGACTCTCAGCATGAGATTGTATTTGTAAAAAAAAAAATGTTACGGGAAAGCTAGCACCACTCTACACTTGTGTTTGTTGCTGTCTATCCATATATCTCATGTGTTTTACTTCAACATTTTATAGTAAGTAAAAAAAAAATGCACTTATAGGACTTTGAATAATGTACGGCAAAAGCCTCTAAGTGTATAAAAATATATGGGTTTTGAAATGAGAGAATTGTGGCAACAACTGTCATCCAGCCATTCAGTAAATCACTGACTATTTCAGTGGAATTATACATCCACTGTCAGTTTTTGCCTCAATACTCATCATCAGTGCCGGACTGGAGATAAAAACCAGCCCTGGAAATAAGTGTATACCAGCCCCATAGCATAACATTATATTCGTGTTCATAAAAATAGGAAAATTATGCATTTTAAAGAACATTTGAAGAGTGTATTGTTTATAGATAAATTGATATATGCCCCAAGTATTAACAAGGTTATATTTCACACACTGCCCTGATATACTGTATACCCCATGACAATATGTAGGGCCCAGAATGTACACAAAGTTATATGAATTGCCCTGTGCATGGGGTATATATCAGGGTTGTGTGTGAGATATAACCTTGCAAATATACTGATTTACCCCAGCACCCAGATTGCACTCACAGGACTTTCCCCCAATTTACCCCAGCACCCACACTGCACTCACATGCCTTGCCCCAGCACCCAGGACTTACACTAGAATGCAGATTGCACTTACAGGATTTACCCCACCCCCCAGATTCCATTTACAGGACTTGCCCCAACATTCACGACCTACCCAGTATGCAGACTGCATACACATGACTTACCCCAGAATGCAGATTGCACTCACAGGACTTACCCCAGGACTCATTGCACTTACTGGACTTGCCCCAGTACCCACCACAGCACTCAGATTGCACTCACAGGACTTGCCCCAGCACTCAGGACTTACCTCACCATGCACTGCACTCACAGAACTTTCCCCAGCACCCAGGACTTACCCAGTATGCATATTGCATTCACAGGACTTACCCCAGCATGCAGATTGCACTCACAGGACTTACCCCAACATGCATTGCACTCACAGAACTTGCCTCAGCACCCAGGACTTACCCACAAACTTAGATTGCATTCACAGGACTTGCCCCAGCACCTAGGACTTACTCCAGCTTGCAGACTGCACTCACAGCACTTGCCCCAACATTCAGGACTTACCCCAGTATACATATTGCACTCACATGACTTACCCCAGCACTTAAACTGCACTTACAGGACTTACCCCAGCAGAGAGGACGTCTATCAGGCTCCTGCACTGTGCAGGAGAGAAAAGGCAGCAACATCGCACACCCTTGCAGCCTCAACTGCATCTCGTCGCAGCCAGATATTCTGTTTGATACACGCACAAAGTCACATATACATACACAGTCACACACTTACGTGCACACTTATATATATATATATACAGACATACAGTCACTCTTACAGACACGCTTACACACAGTCACACTTACACACAGTCACACTTACACACAGTCACACTTACAGACACAGTCACACGCAGTTACACTTACAGACACACTTACACAGTCACATTTACAGACAGACACACACCCACAGACACACTTACACACAGTCACTCTTACAGATACACTTAAACACAGTCACTCTTATAGACAAACTTACACACAGTTACACTTACAGTCACTCAGCCAGACAGGCAAACTTACACTTACAGGCACACTTACTCCCAGGCACACTGTCACACTTACACACAGGCAGTGTCATACATGCAGATACACTTACATGTACACACAGATATTCTTTTTTTTAACAAAAAAAAAGTTATAAAGTTTGTCCCCCTGCTCATTTACCTTTATTTAGTAAGGATGGAGGAGGACAGTACAGATTGTGTCTGCAGACACAGAACACGGATATTCCTCTGAGCGTTGGATGTCACCTAACATCCGGCGCTACGACAGTAATTCTCGTGGGGGGCTTGCATGCCGCCGCTGCCGAATTCTTAAAGCGGCGTCCGAATTCGGAGTTTGCATGCTGCTGTGGGAAAATTCTTAAAGTGGCCATGGTGGCCTAATGATTAAAACTCCATCTTTCGGCCCCAGGGTAGGCGGCCTACCGGGATTTTTCCCGGTATCGCGGTAGGCCAGTCCTGCCCTCCTCAGCATTCAGGGTTGACATCAGAAGTTGTGGGGCCCTTTACAGACCAAACACTGTCTGCCCCCATATCCCCTACTTCATTTTTCATTTTGTTATTGCCCCACTCATTTGCCATAGCAACACCTTGCACACCCAGGACATATCCCATCAACCACATTGCACACCTAGGACATGCCCCAGCACCCAGTCCCAGAGCTTACACCAGCACACACACCAGCACCCATATTGCACACCCAGGACAATGTGTCCTCAGACTTGCCAATGCATCCATAGACTTTCCAATCTGTCCCCTGACTTATCAGTTTGCCACCAGACTTGCCAATGTGTCCTCAGACTTGTCAGTCTGCCCCTAGACTTGCCAATGCATTCCCAGACTTGCCAATCTGCCCACAGACTTGCAAATGCATTCTAAATTTGCCAATCTGCCCCCAAACTTGCCAGTGCGTCCCCATATTTATCAGTCTGCTCCCACACTAATGAGCCTTCCTGAGACTGCCAATGCATCTTTAGACTTCCATGATGTCTAGTGGAGGTAACTTGAGGATGTACGTCTTCTACTCGGTGGGCACAAACATCCTCCGATGCTGCCTGACAATTCCGCAGGGACTTCGGAAATGGAGGATAAAAACCCCATTTCTGTTATAGGGTTAATGAACACAGTGATAAATAGGGCAAGCAGAGCAATGTGCTCCGTATGTGTTTTCTGTGGCAGAATGATGCTCAGGGCCGAGGATCCAGTTGTTATCCATTAAGGAATATGCATAAATCAAATCTTTGCTCCATGCATTAATTCAAGAACCTAAATGTATATATTAAATGTGGGTTTTAATATTCCAGAGTCATGTATTCGAATACTTACCAATAGTCCCAGATTTGCCGGCACAGTCCAGTTTTTTGAGGTCCTGTCCCAACAAATTCCGGTCTGTCATGGCATTATTGTTACCAATGAACAGTAATTGCACAATACACAGGCAGCATTGCCTTTAATCTGTATATGTCTGGCAGACACACACAGCCTAAACACTATTAAATAAGCTCCAGAGAACTGGTATCTGTACCAGGTAGCCTGGATGTCAAGTGAAGGGTTACACAATACTGCATGACCTCACACAATATCGCGTAACTTTTTTTGCATTGTATTTCTTTAGAATCTTTGAATTCAACATTTAGTTGTTTTATTGATCTACTGTACACACAGATAGACAGACAGACTTTATTTGCAACTGAAACCTTTCTTTGTAAGGTCAAAATGGATTTAGATTAAACGTGCAGTTTAACCAACATTTCTTTTCACTGTTCAGAATGATTAAAAAACTGTGCAGATCAATTTGAAAAAGGACTGTGTTCTCTCATCAAAGCCAAAGTCCCAATCTTCCTGTTCCACGTAAATGACTTGAAGAATAGGAGACAGCTATGTATAGAACAAATCAATTACACTGATGCAATGGCAAATACCCAGCATTACAGTATTAGTATCAGAAATCATGTTGTAAGTTCTAGGTGCTGGGGCAAGTCCTGTGAATGCAATCTAAGTTCGTGGGTAAGTCCTGGGTGCTGAGGCAATATTATTTCCTGCAGATAAAATAGGAGTCATTAATTCTTTTCCACAAAATGGTAAAAAAAAAAAAAAAGCAAGCAGGTATCTGCATAAAAATGACATAGCCCACAGGTTATTAAAAAAAAGCCTACATTAAGAAGCTTGTTATAAAGCAGGACTGGGTTCCATAGTAGATTTAGGAAAACTTAAGAGTGGTTCATCATATGTTGTTGTAACATTCCTTAACTGCCTTTTATCTGAGATAAGCCATTTTTGTCTGATAAGCTATTTCCACTGGGAATCTTTGTTTACTTAGCATAAAAGTCACAGAAATAGGAGAAAATCATGTTAAGTACTGCTACATCCCTTTACATGACTTTTGTTGGCTCACATATATAATATACTAATAACAATGTAACTGTTCTTCTTGTGTGTCTGTGTCTATCTGTTTATTGTAACTGGATCAATGCTTAGTGAGTACTTAGAGAGTTAACAGATATTTTCTAGTGAAGTTTGTCAACATGTGTCTAGCAGAACCACAAGAGCTGGCATCCTATCAGCAGTTGGTAAGGAAGCACAGCGGGGCAGGACTGTGTGTGTGGACAATTCACACTGACTTTTTCCTGATTTCATCAGCTCAGTCTCATATTCCCAGGTGATCGCTGCAGATGACTGGCCGCATAGAGAAGCTGTGTGCGAAAATGATACTACAAGAGACAATACATTCACAGACACATGGACCCACCATATGCTGACTCACGAATCCTGACACCATGTCAATTTGCTGTGGTTTTCCATTTTCGCCATATGCTCCTTGTATTTTTGCCATCCTTTCCTGTAAACGCTAATCTGATTTTATTTCCTAAATATTCTGCTTGCTTGCCTTTAAAGGGGCCTGTCACCCACAGCAATAACTGCTATTATAAGGAGTATAATGCAAATTAGTCATTAAAATTACACTCCCTGTGGGTGTCTGCCAGTAAAAGGAATTGTTCGGAGATATCACTCATGAGGCATGCACTGATTTGCCTAAATAAAACCAGAACTCATTTTGCACATCAGTGCACTGCTGTTACCAGGACGTTCTATTCTTGTCCTTGTTTTGGCCATATATATATATATAGATGGCATAAAATATCCATATCAGGCATGGGTACATCCGGGAGACAGACAGCAGCTGCAAATTTGGCAACAAAGTCATAGTAACATAGTAACATAGTAATTTAGGTTGAAAAAAGACCATCAAGTTCTACCTATCATCACAGCTTTTGATCCAAAAGAAGGCAAAAACCCCTAAGGAAGCTATTTCAAATTTTGCCTCCTGGGGGGAAAAAATCCTTCTTGACTCCAAGAGGCAATCAGATTTCTCCTTGGATCAATAAGCTCTTTTATTAATGCTTATTCTATTATTTATAGCCCTGTATGTTCTGCTTTCCTAAAAAAAACATCCAAACCATTTTTAATTGCATCTATTGTGGTTGATAGCACTACCTCTCTTGGCAGGGAGTTTCATAACTTTATTGTCCTTTGCTGTCTATGAAATCTTTGCTCCTCCAGTCTGAGGGGGTGACCTCTTGTTCTTTCTACCTTTCTGTTAATGAACAGGTCACTGGAGAGCTCTGTATTTTGGCCCTGCACAAATTTATATAATGTTATCATATCCCCTCTGAGACGCCTTTTTTCTAACATATATAAATGCAATTTTTTAAGTCTCTTTTCATAACTAAGTTCCTCCAATCCCCTTATTAATTTTGTAGCTCTCCTTTGCACTTTTTCTAGTTCCTTAATATCCTTTTTAAGGACTGGTGCCCAGAATTGTACTGCATATTCAAGGTGAGGTCTTACCATTGATTTGTAAAGAGGCAAGATGATATCCTCCTCCCGTGAATCTATACCTCGTTTTATACATGCCAATATCTTATTGGCCCTTGCAGCTGCTGACTGGCATTGGGCATTGTTGCCAAGTTTGTTATCTACAATTATTCCTAAGTCCTTTTCATTAGTAGTTTTTCCCAGGGAAAAACCATTTGAAGTATATGTTGCTTTGTTATTATTTTTCCCATAATGCATAACTTTACATTTGTCTATATTGAACCTCATTTGCCACTTTACTGCCCAGTCCTCCACTCTGTCCAAATCTTCCTGCAAAGAAAAAAACATCAAGGTTTGTCTTTATTGCCTTACCTAATTTAGTGTCGTCCGCAAACACGGAGACATGGCTCTCAGCACAATGTGGCAGATCATTAATAAACAAATTTAAAAAAAGAGGGCCCAAAACAGACCCCTGAGGTACTCATAAACAGGGTTTTCTAAAATTTGAGAAAATACGTTATTTAAAGGAACACTAAACCTTACTTTTCACTTGTGCTTCTAATATAGAAGCACAAGTGAAATGTCCGTTGTTCCTATAGTTAGGATGAATTGGCATGTACTTTTGATAGTACACACCAGTTTATCCTCTGGCAGCCATCTGGTTGGCTCTCTCTGCTTAACTAGGTCCCCCCTGCTGATCCCATGCAAAAATGACAGTGTCTGTCTGCTCTAGCAGCGAGAGACCCTCCCGCTCTGATTGGCTGTGTGTGCGCTAACGTTGTCCAGGAACTGCTGTGTCTCGCATTTGAGACACAGCAGATAGTAAACAGTTGTCTATTAACCCCATGCGACAAAGGACGTGTCAGGCACGTCCTGGGAGAAACTCCCTTAACGACAAAGGACGTACCTGGCACGTCCTGCGGTGAATCAAGCGGTTTTCGTGATCAACACTATTTTTGGTTTTTGCCCCATAACTTGCAAAAAAATACCGAAAAATATGGAAACATGCATATTTCTGAACTCGGGACAACATTTAGAAACTATTTAGATGGGGTCTTTTTTATGGTTGTATTTGTCTAAATTATATTTTAGGTGAAAGTTAGAAAAAGGTTGTTTTTTTTAATTTTTCATCATATTTTAGGATTTCTTTTGTAGTAAATTATAAGATATGATGAACAAAATGGTATCTAATGAAAGCCCTTCTTATGACGATAAAAACGACATATAAATTGTGTGGGTACAGTATCTGAGAAAAAAGAAAATTGCAGCTAAACACAAACACCCCAGAAATATCAAAACAGCCATTGTCACCAAGGGAAAGTCAAGGGGAAAATGTCTTGTCACTAAGGGGTTAAGATACATGTCGGGTTTACTTTCAAAGTGCGGGACATGTTTTATTTAACCCTTGCTTCCTTGAAGGAGCAAGGGTTAAACAAGGTGGAATGTCCCTTTAAAGTAGTTCCTATTCAGGGAACATGGATTTCAAATTCAACAATGCATGTTTTGAATAGAAATGTGAAAATGAATGAAAGGTTTACCCTATGTGTGATTTTATTGGAGGGTTGTATAAATATTCACATGTCATTATGCAGAAAGTCTTTTAACCTTCAGCATACAAGTGGCCCTTAAGTATTAAGTACATTTTGTTCAGGAGCCACCTAAACAGTAGTTACCATTTATAAGTATATTGGACAAAGCATTTGCCCTTAGAACTGCATGAATTTGTTACAATTTAAATTACATGTTTGAAGCCTGCTATTATGACTTAATATTCTGCAGTTCCTGCACATTAGATGCTAGTGAATATTTTCTATGACACAGAGTTTTACTCGTTGAGAAGGAGATGTGGAGATTGGGCTAACATGCCACATGATGTGGAGAATGGGCTAAAAAGCCACATGATGTGGAGAGTGGGCTAACATGCCACATGATGTGGAGAATAGGCTAACATGCCACATGATGTAGGAGAGTGGGCTAACACGCCACATAATGTGGAGAGTGGGCTAACATGCCACATAATGTGGAGAGTGGGCTAACATGCCACATAATGTGGAGAGTGGGCTAACATGCCACATGATGTGGAGAGTGGGCTAACATGCCACATAATGTGGAGAATGGGCTAACATGCCACATGATGTGGGGAATGTGCTAAAATGCCACATGATGTTGAGATGTGGAGATGTGGAGAGTAAAATAATATCTACGACCATATCAATATGTGAGAAATAATGCATGGTTACACAGGGGACACTTGTAAAACGTGACCGAGTTCTGGAAGGACATAATGAGTAAAATAAGTAGCAAGAAGAAGAGGGAAGGAGAAAAAGAAAGAGGGAAACGAAGACCCTGGCCACATCAATGTCTGAGGCAATTCACTGTGTATAATAAACGATTATAAAAAGCTACAATACAAACATGCGATGCCACATATATGATAGATTAAGTCTATACCACGTGGAGAGGATCGAGCTAATAATGAGTGGATAATGAACACGAGATGATAGAGATCATTTCTCAT
Organism: Pelodytes ibericus; assembly: GCA_036172795.1. Lineage (NCBI taxonomy): Eukaryota > Metazoa > Chordata > Amphibia > Anura > Pelodytidae > Pelodytes > Pelodytes ibericus. The sequence goes on along the minus strand of CM069859.1, from coordinate 159,836,212 downwards.
CTCGATTAAATTTATTTAATAAAAACATGTCACATCATATTCCGCATTCATGCCTGTAGGATACCTTGCTCCTAATTTGAAAATCCAAAAGGTTTCCTGTTGACAGAGTTTCCTATGTGTATCGCTTCCCCTGGGACCCCCTCTTATCTTCTCCAAGATAGTCACCGAAAAGTGCTTAGTGCATGCATTATCACAGTGTAAGAAATGTTTGGCCACAGATGTATTTGTTCTGTTATGGATGTCATTCAAATGCTCCCTGATCCTACATTTAAGCTTCCTGCCTGTGCGGCCCACATACTGTTTTCTACATTTATTGCACATACTGACATAGACCACATTTGTGGTGTTGCAGTTTGTATACTCCTTAATTGTGGCAATGTTATCACCACTAAAGGAAACCAGCGTTTGTTGTTTGGTCGTGTATTGGCAGGTTTTACATATTTTGTGGCCACAAGGGAAGGTTGCTGTAGTACTTAGCCAATTATCCCTAGTGTGTTGTGACCTGTCTAGGGTAAATAAACTGGGTGAAAGTAGGCTGCCCAAAGTGCCAGCTTTCCTGGCTTCTACACATATTTTACGCACTTTTACACTCATTTAACACCTGCCTTCTTTTGTATAGTTGTTGGGGGTTTTTTGTTTTTTTTTCTGTCTTTCTCCCCTCCCCTTCCTCTTTATTTGATTTGTTGGTCTTTCTGCACAGGTGCACCCAATACACAATCAACACACTTGTCACTCATTGGTTGATCACTTATATTTAAGTTTTGTGTGTCCACTTGTAACATACCTATGACTAAGCGTGGCAACATGCGAAACGCGTCAGGTGGTCCTCCCCCTGCGTTTTGACTTACCAGTCCATGGATGTTATTTATCTCATCTGTATGCATAATTTTTAAAGATAATAAAGCACCTTATTTTTCACCATCCTGGAGCTTGGAGTGCACACCTTTTTGCTACTTCTGTCTCTACATATTGCGTCTGTTCAGCGCTGTGGAAGCACCCACCCTTCATGTGTTGGATTACGTGGAGTGGAGCCGGATTGTGAGCCTTTTTTCTTCAAATTAACATGCCACATCATGTGGAGAATGGGCTAAAATGCCACATGATGTGAAGAGTGGGCTAACATACCACTTGATGTGGAGAGTGGGCTAACATGCCACATGATGTGAAGAGTGGGCTAACATGCCACATGATGTGGAGAGTGGGCTAAAATGCCACATGATGTGGAGATTGGGCTAACATGACAGATGATGTGGAGAGTGTGCTAAAATGCCACATGATGTGGAGAGTGGGCTAACATGCCAGATGATGTGGAGAGTGGGCTAACATGCCACATGATGTGGAGAGTGGGCTAACATGCCACATGAAGTGGAGAGTGGGCTAACATGCCATATCATGTGGAGAATGGGCTAACATGCCACATGATGTGGAGAGTGGGCTAACATACCACAAGATGTGAAGAGTGGGCTAACATGCCACATGATGTGGAGAGTGGGCTAAAATGCCATATGATGTGGAGATTGGGCTAACATGCCAGATGATGTGGAGAGTGGGCTAACATGCCACATGATGTGAAGAGTGGGCTAACATTCCACATGATGTGGAGAGTGGGATAACATGCAACATGATGTGGAGAGTGGGATAACATGCCACATGATGTGGAGAGTGGGCTAAAATGCACATGATGTGAAGAGTGGGCTAACATGCCACATGATGTGGAGAGTGGGCTAACATGCCACATGATGTGGAGAATGTGCTAAAATGCCACATGATGTGGAGAGTGGGCTAACATGCCACATAATGTAGAGAGTGGGCTAACATGCCACATAATGGGGAGAGTGGGCTAACATGCCACATAATGTGGAGAGTGTGCTAACATGCCACATGATGTGGAGAGTGGGCTAACATGCCACATGATGTGGAGAGTGTGCTAACATGCCACATGATGTGGAGAGTGGGCTAACATGCCTCACTGATGAGCCATCATGACCAAAGTCGCATTTTGAGTGTGGTGTAACAAATGTATGACCTCAAAGGAATGATCCACTGATAAAGGCAACCGGTAACCTTCTTGTATATTTTTTGTCATTTAACACATAACATTGCCCAACGTGCCCTTTGTTAACATCTGTAATTTAAAAATGTATCTCTAGAACCACAAAAACATATATAGCAGTAATGATGATAACGTTCTCCTATTATGACCTACTTAAAAGAGAAAATACAGGATTTTACATGTTAATTATGACATTAATAATTACAGCTTGCTGGTCCAGTGGGAAAACTGACTGGAGTGAAGCAGGAATCCCCCCCTACAAAACTAAATACAAAATTGCTAAAATGGTGGGGTTCTGTCAACAACAGGAACAAGTATAGAAAAAGGGGTGATTTACTTTATGAACCTGAATTACTATGCTATATTAGATGGCATAATAAACATGTTATGAATATGAAATTATTTGCTGGGATCACAATCAGCTTTGTTACACACCATTTTAGAATGTGTGCACTGCCTACTAGAAATCAGTGCAAAGATTCCTGAATCAGGAACACTCATTTATGAATTCTTTATGGCAGTATTTGACCTTTGCATCACCTTATCTATGCTGTGGGACCTACAGCACACACAGGGGAGAACCTGTGAACAATATGCCATTTTCTCAAAAATGCAAGACTGTACGATAAATGTCAATAAAAAATGTAACTTGTCTTGTCTTTTTCTTTTTTGTAACACAAGACACCGGTAAAACTGCTGCATTGGTGTGTAAAAAAGGCTAACATACAAATAGCTATGTTCTTGGTCTCAGGTTTAAATGATTCTACATCCCCAGTAGCATTTCACTATAATCAACAATCTTTTCGAAAAGTATTTATTTGCAGCCCTGTTATTAAATTCTCTAACCACTCAGCCAAATTTCACTTTACCGCTAGTCATTATGCAGAAAATTTTTTAATCTTGTAGCATAAAAGAGGCCCTTAAATATTAAGAACATTTTGTTCATGAGCCACCTATACAGCAGTTACCAGTGCCCATGTTTTTCCAAGGGAGATATGAAAAGTGATACTGTTCTGGTATTTTTCCCCCCCTCTCTATCTTCATTAATAACTTGGCTTAATTACATAATAGCATTTAAAATTGGCAGTTCTTGTTAGGAATTTTAATATTGCTGGCTCAAAGCAGACATTTAAACAGGCTGCACTTAAAGAGTTTTAAAAAGTTGGATACTATGTGTCAGGATTATCACTGAACAGAACAAATTTCAGTTTTGAACTTCATATAATGCGTATCTCCAGTTTGGTAACAAAGACACATGTAGGTGCACCAAAACACTTATGGAGCCCCATATTCTCCAAGTCACACTATTGTCCAGTGGAAGAGAATTCAAATACTTATTGTTGCTCTATAATGCTGTCAAGTAAATACAAGCCTTTAACATAGAATAGTCAAGAAAAATTGTTAACCTACATAAATCATAGGCAATAACGGAGACGGATGTGGCCTCCCTGTGTTATGAGCACCTCTATCTTCAGTAATTGCAGACCTGACCAAACAGTGTTATAATAATCCCCCAGAGGAAACTTAAACGGAATGTTTCTAATACAAAGGAGGGCTTTAAGTGGGCTGAAAAACAGAAGAGGTGGTTGTCAGATATGATTAACATTGTGCGGTAGTTGATTGGACACAGATCCGCAAAAGCCACCACACATATTGGATTGGCCACTGGGAGCAAAGGCCAGAATTATCATTGCAAATTAGCAATTATGTCTTAAAGGATTCTGGGCCTCGTTTTGGTGGAAATTGTGGGAAAACGTTACTCCAGAGAGAAACCTACTGGATTAAGATTTTGGATACAATTGTCCCTAGGGGGTTCAATGAACAAACTCCCTTGCATTTTTTTTTTTATATAGAAGATGATGGGGGGCTAGACAGTTGGAATAGAATTAGTGTGACTGAATAAACTGTAAGTGATCTGGCATTGTTTATTGCTGAGCTCATGTTTTGTCTACAGACTAATAGATAATTATCTCGGTTTACTGCATTTGTTGTATTACTGTTTTCTGTATAAAATGATCGGTATTGAATGGACAGTACACAAACTTACAAGGGTCTTTTAAGAGCCGATATCGTGCCCCCGAACCCTGGACGTATTCACATCACATCAGTAGAAATTGAACACCCAAATGTTATGCTATTCAGGTAACTCCGATGTGCCTCTGAGTATGTCTGCAATTCAGAAATCATAGGAAATCCCCATCAATGTCTCTCAACATCAAAATCAGCCGAAATGTGAAACAAGGTCCTTGGTCCTCCACATAAATTTCTATAGTGAGGACTTTGGCTTTTTTCGGGGCCATGGCTTTAAATTACAATTTAAAAATGCTTATGTTAATGTAAATGTAATATTAGAATATATAATTGTATATAAATATTTTTGTGTTTAAAATATGTTTACTTTAATTCTTTTACACTTTTCTATTCAATCCCTACTATCAGGAAGTATTACTTTACTGAGAGGGTGGTGGATGTATGGAATAGCCTTCCAGCAGAAGTGGTAGAGGTAAACACAGTCAAGGATTTTAAGCATGCGTGGGATAGACACAAGGCTATCCTAGCTATAAGACTGGGAACGGGGGACTAATAAAAGTACTCAAAAAAAAAAATTGGGCTGACTAGATGGACCGAATGGTTCTTATCTGCCGACACAGTCTATGTTTCTATGTTTCTATCCTACAACTAAAATCTGTAGAACTGATGTGTGCGAATTTGATATGTTTCCAGAATTCGGAGCATGTTAGGGGTGATCGGTGCATATTGGGTAGCCAAAAATCTATGCTTTTCATAACAACATTGGTCCAAAGGCTTCCGATGTTTCAATTTCTGAATCAACCATATCAGCCTATATTGAGTTGACCTATAATGTTTATAGTGGCACTCTGCTTTGCCATAGATGAGGTGTTTCTGTTTGTCGGCACCGCTACATCCAGAAAAGCACTTAACCTGATTTTTGATGGTTGGTATAGAGTGTTATTGTTCTGTACATTTTAGCATCCTTTTTTAGTGCTTATGTGTATACTTTATCACTGGGCCGCAAGATCACTTCCGGCAGAATTGTCTCACTTTGCATTGAAGACATAGGAGCTGTGTGGACAGCATTTATAGAAGCTGGGTGGTGTTCTAGATGACCTCAGGTGTTACGTTAAGTATTCATTACCAGTTTCTCTATTGTTTGTAAAGATTGCATTTATTATACAAATGTATGTGTTTTTTTGGTCACTGTGTCCGAAACCTCACAAAAGGTGTTAATTAGGGATATAGCATTATGAGTATGCATAGCACTTTTGTGTTAGTGTTTGGCGATATTTATAAAAGTCCGCTTTGTGGACTGAAACATCAATTTACCATTCTGTAATAAAGCCACAGGATTGGATTGCATTTAAAAGACCTGTGAGCGCCTCTTTCTTTTTGGATTGTTATATTTGCTGATTGGAGTTTGCACCCGGGCAGAGTTTGATTTGTTTTATAAGGGCTGAATGGTCTTGATTTCTCAATAAGTTTTGGATCAACAGCATTAAAGTAGGTTTCCCAGCGATGAAAGCAGGGATAAATAAAATTGTCCAAACAAATACACTGATATCAGTCGCAAGGTTTTTAAACTATGTTGATGCCTACCCCAAGACTGAAGAATGTTTTGGTATGTTTTTCTTTGGATAAAAGTGAAATTGACTGATCTATCCTGAATATGGAATTTATTTTCTCTATGAAAAGTATTAAGCTCAGAACATGGTTTGTAAGCTACTACTGTAGTTGCAAGGACAAAGATTGCTTTTACAGGGGATATGGATATAATTTGGTTTTATTGATGTAAGGAACTATTTGTTTCCATAAATATTGTTAGATGGGGCATAGTTATTATTCTTGTTAAATCTATAGCAACAAAACCAGATGATCTCTTTTTAAAACTGACATATAAATATTCTAAACTGGTAAAGATTCAGTATGGCCAAGTATTACCAAATATGGGCATATTATTCCTTTTTTGGATTTTCCAATAGCATTCTGATCTGACTTGTAATGAACAATTAAGTATTCTGGACACTGGTGTCAAATTAACAGTGCATAGAATGGGGATATTGGTATATGTCACAGATGTCATGTTAATTAAGAAGTGCTCACAATAAGAAGTCATTAAAATCTAATCTCTAACCCAAGCTGTACTCCCCTGAATTCTAATTTTCTTCTTTAAAACTTTAAATAAATAACATAGCATTATAGGTGGTTCGTGTGGTGCAAATCTTTTTTTATAGGCCTTGAACACTTGACAAAGTATTCAAACTATCACAATATGTCTTGTGTAAAGAACATTTCTGGAAGAATATTGTAAGAGTGTAACACCAAGAACATTCCATTTGTGTCCATGTTGATTATTTTGAGAAAAATTGTATGGCAACTGAAGAAATCACTACAAAGAAAAGACTCCAAAACATAAGAACTACCCATAAAATGATAAATGTTATTGAACCTGTTTGGTATTGGTGGCATAAGCACCTACAAATAGAAAATAACAATAAATGCAACTAAAGTACTAGATGACACCCAAACCATACATACTGCTTGAACTATGGGAGGGGATCCCTGAGTAGTAGTAGAAAGTAGAAGATGGTAACTAAGGAAGTCTCCTCTGGCAGCTAGCCCCATCACTCCCAAAATCTAGCAACAGGGTGAAGGCAACGTGTTTGTGTGGTTATTTCATCCCCAAAAGGTGCGAGTAGATCAAGGTTTTCCATAAGTTAGCAGGTTAATGAAGCAGCAAAATGGTAAGAATGCTAGGATTAACAGCCAGATTTGTAGACAGGTGGTGTGGCTATCTTGTTGGCAACAGGGATAGGGATAGAAATAGCCTTACTGTGTTGTAGCTTCAATATGCCTGGCTCAGCCTTTCCCATGTCACCTAAATCCAGCCGCTTGATGTACAATGTATGTACTGGTACTGGTGTACTGCATCTCATGCCCCGCGTTCTTCAAAGGGCAAATTAGTGTAGGGAAACGCCTCTTACTCGCTTTCATAATAGTGTTCACCCTCAGTTCTGCCGAATTGGTGTCGAATTTACACCCGCTTGTCACAAACTGTCTCCACCACAGTAGCAAACAGTATTGCAAAAATGATGTCACAAATATATCTACTCCATGCAGGCAAGACAGCAAATGAAAATAGTGGATTGGTAAAACATACAAATACAGTGTTATTTTTGCAAAGCACAAAAGCAGGAAAAAAAACAGTCATATCATATACAATCACTGCACATATACTGTATTATTGTACCTTGATATCACATTATGTTTCCATATCCCAGTTACACAAAAAGCAGATTAAACTAGACATAAAAAAACAAAAATCAGACACATTGTACAAACGCTATAATAATAAATCAGTCTCTGTTGTATCTGATGTGTTATGTCCTCAAGAGATGTGAAAGGGTATTTCTACCCATTTCTAACTGAAGTACAAGTCACCACCTCACTACTGAGCGGCCATGACTAGCAACATTGCACAGTCCTTTAAAATTGCTTATTCTGCTAATCACTGAAGCAGCTCTGCTTCTTCCTTCAACAACATGGCATTCTCCTTATTGATTCTCCAGAAGCTTTTACTGCTATAGTCAGGTGATGAAAATCTCAATTATGATTACTGATGATAACTCATTTTACAGGACGATGTAATACTGACACCCACAGATGTCTTTCCCAGTCCCCCGCACATTAGTAAACTGACGTGTCCTGTGTCACAATATTTGCATTCATGGATTCTTGCAGCAAATATTACAGTAGAGCTACCACATACTGTATGATACAGAAGTTGTTTTCCTTGTGATATTGTGAGTTGTCCTGAGAGTTTTGCAAAGGATTCTGGTCCACATGCATTCAAAAAAGAAGGTCTGTTTCTCCCTGTTTTTTTTTTGTTTTGTTTTGTTTTGGGGGTTTTTGAATGGAGCATCTAAAAAAAGAACCATTAACAAGATATCCAATAGTCTTTGGGGAAAAGGCAGAGATTTGGTAGAAATCATTTTGTGAAGCTGTGGTAAGATGGTCTGGTGACTGTTGGCAGCTCTTAGCGGTGTGTGTCTGTGTGTTAGCGGTGTGTGTCTGCGAGGTAGGAATGTATTTGTGAATGGGAATGAAAATGAAAATTTACATATATGTGAATGCCAGTGAAAAAAGTTAGGAAGGATGATAGTGAAGTAGGAGTGAATGCAACTGGATTGCTATTTTGAACAGTTCTGAAGGAAACATTGATGCAAATGAGACTACGTATGTGATATCATATGAAGATGCTAATTTAAATAACTGAGAGTGACCCTGTTATAGAAAGGAGCAGGCAGACAGTGAGAAAGACACAAGATGTCGGCACTGTATTCCAAGAAGGAGTACAGCACATGCTGTAAGTACATTAGACCAGTTAAGCATTATGGGAACCCTTTTATTTGGCAATTTCTATTTTTAAGATTTAATCCCTCTTTAAAGACACATCTCCACCTATGGTGTCCAAAATATTTTTCTTCCGAATATATAAACAAATCTGTCTTATCAGGTTTTTTTCCTGAAGTATTACTATCTCCCAAACACTACAAATAAATGTAATAGATTTATTGTTGTTGCTATAGCAACATTCCTATCCCTCCAAACTCTCCTGATTGGATGTCACAGAATTTCCAGACCCCAGTGAAATTATTGTTAATGTAAAACGGTTTTAAAGTAAAAATATGTTTCTGTCACTTATATTAGAAACATGCAGAAAATATGGTAAGGGAAACTGCCCTTTTACACTTGCCCTATACATTTTATTATCTTTTGACCACAACTCCCATCATGCTCAGCTGGACACATTTAATGGATGCTGTAGCTGGTGTACAGCCTGATACTTCTTATTGAACAGTAATTTCGCTATTCATATTCTGTGATTACAAATGGATTTGATTAACTTGTGACAAATTTCATTTTCAGTAGAACACAAGCCAAAACAGTCCTGTCCTGTCAAGTCATGGACTCCACTAGACCTTTGAAGGTCTGCTATAGTATCTGGCACCAAGACATTAGCAGCAGATCCTTTAAGGCCTGTAAGTTGCGAGGTGGGGCCTCCATGGATCCATATTTTGGTTTTGTTCTGCCCTATGCAGACAAATTTTGGGCACCCCCCCTACCCACTATGCACACCCGCGACATGACCCATAACCCACATTGCACACCAAGGACATGCCCCATCAACCAATTTACATGCCTCCATCACCCCATTACATACACATTGCCAATTTTATTTGCCATTAATAATCCCCAGCTAATTAGCCCAATAATATGCCAGTATAATTTTCCATTAATATGCCCCAGCCAATTTGCCCAATAATATGCCAGTATTATTTGCCATTAATAAGTCACAGTTAATAAGTCACAGCCAATTTCCCTAATAATATGCCAGTATTTGCCATGTAATCAGCCCCTGCCAATTTGCCCAATATTATGCCAGAATTATTTTGTCATTAATATTCCCCAGCCAATTTGCCCAATAATATCCCAGTATTTACCATTGAATATGCCCCTGCCAATTTGCTCAATATGATGCCAGTATAATTTGCCATTAATATTCCCCAGCCAATTTGCCCAATAATATGCCAGTGTTATTCTGCCATTTAATATACTCCTGCCAATTGTCCCAATAATATGCCAGTGTTATTTGCCATTTAATATGCTCCTGACAATTTGCCCAATAATATGCCAGTGTTATTTGCCATTAATAAGCCCCAGCCAAAGTGCTCAATAATATGCCAGTGTTATTTGCCATTTAATGTGCCCCTGACAATTTGCCCAATAATATGCCAGTGTTATTTGCCATTTAATATGCCACAGCCAATTTGCCCAATAATATGCAAGTGTTATTTGCCATTTAATATGCCCCAGCCAATTTGCTCAATAATATGTCAGTGTTATTTGCCATTTAATATACCACAGCCAATTTGCCCAATAATAGGCCAGTGTTATTTGCAATTTAATATGCCCCTGCTAATTTGCCCAATACTATGCCAGTGTTATTTGCCATTTAATATGCCCCAGCCAATTTGCCCAATAATATGCAAGTGTTATTTGCCATTTAAAATGCCCCAGCCAATTTGCCCAATAATATGGCAGCATTTGCCATTTAATATCCCACAGCCAATTTGCCCAATAATATGCCAGTATTTTCCATTTAATATCCCACGGCCAATTTGCCCAATAATATGCCAGTATTTGCCATTTAATATCCCACAGCCAATTTGCCCAATAATATGCCAGTGTTATTTGTCAAAAAGAAGCCCCTGCCAATTTCCCCAGTACATACCCCCATCTCCCCACTCCCCAGCACTTACCTTTCCCTAGTGGCTAGTGGCAGGCAGCATGGTCTCCTCCATGCTGCCTGTTCGGCTCCCAGGCGGTTGTGCAGACAGGTCACGTGACCCGGAGCGCTTATGACGTCAGCGTGCCGGTCACGTGACCAGGGCCGGCCTTAAGTGTTCCGGCGCCCTGTGCGGGCTTCCCCCGTGGCGCCCCCCCCCCCGTCTCTTTCACCCCCCCCTATGTTTGTGTCTCACTCCCTTCCCATGTTTGTCCCTTTCCTCTTCCTTGCCATGTCATTCTCTCTCTCTCTCTCTCCCTCTGTTCTGTCTCTTTCCCCCGTCCCCAATTCTGTCTCTCTCCCCCCGTCCCCTGTTCTGTCTCTCTCCCCCCCCGTCCCCTGTTCTGTCTCTCTCCCCCGTCCCCTGTTCTGTCTCTCTATCTCCCCCAGTTCTGTCTCTACCCCCTGCCCCTTTTCTGTCTGTCTCTCTCCCACCCCTCCACTGTTCTGTCTCTCCCCCCCCTTTTCTCTCTCTCTAGCCCTGTTCTCTCTCTCTCCCCTCCCCCTGTTCTCTCTCTCCCCCCTCCCCCTGTTCTCTCTCTCTCCCCCTCCCCGTTCTCTCTCTCTCCCCCTCCCCCTGTTCTGTCTGTCTCTCTCTCCCCTCCCCCTGTTCTGTCTGTCTCTCTCTCCCCTCCCCCTGTTCTGTCTCTCCCCCCTCACCCCTGTTCTGTCTGTCTCTCTCCTCCCTAACCCCTGTTCTGTCTCTCCCCCCTAACCCCTGTTCTGTCTCTCTCCCCCCCTCCCTTACCTTTGCCTGAAAAGGTGGATCCAGGGAGGGGGCGGAGCTAACCGGCACAGCGGTGTAGCTCCGCCCCCACCCCGGGAAGCAGAGCAGAGTCTGCATTACGGGGAGCCATGGGCAGCATGAGAAAGTGCTGCTCGGCTCCCCATGCTTAATGCAGGCATTGGGAGCCGAGCAGCACTATCTCATGCTGCCCGGGGCTCGACGTGAAGCAGACGCTGCTCTGCTTCACAGGGTGGGGGCGGAGCTACACCACTGAGCCGGTTAGCTCCGCCCCCTCCCCGGACCCAGCACAGCATGCCGAGCAGAGGGCTGGTGAGGGGGGATCTTTTGATCTCCCCCATCCAGTGCCACTACCGGCTTTTTTTTTTTTTTTACTTTTTTTTTTCTTTCTACTAGCCGGGCGGGCGCCCCCTGGGGTGTTGCGCCCTGTGCGCTCGCACAGGTCGCACACCCCTAAGGCCGGCCCTGCACGTTACTGTGGGCACTTCCGTGTCACACTGCATGGGGAGCTGAACAGGCAGCACGGAGGTTTCTCCGAAGGTGAGGGGGGATCTTCCCATTCCTTCTCACCTCTGTCTCTGCCGCCCCCCAAAATTTGCCGCCCTAGGCATCCACCTAGGATGCCTCACGGTAAATACCGCACTGCATGGATCGGATTTGTTTTTTCAGCACATCCCACAGATGCCTGATTGGATTGAGATCTGGGGAATTTGGAGGCCAAGTCAACACCTTGAACTCATTATCGTGTTCCTCAAACCAATGCTGAACCATTTATGCTTTATGGCAGGGTGTTTTTGGTGCAAAATAAAGTTTGTGCATAATGTGTATTAATTCTAGTATTTAACCAAAACATATTTTAGTACATACTGAAGCACGGTACACAGGAAATGTCACTATAGCAGATTTTTATATAATGGTGCTATCAGGGCCGGTGCAAGACATTTTTATGCCCTAGGCGAACATATATTTTGCTGCCCCTTTCTGATCCTACCCTCAGGCATTTACACACACTGTGACATAAATATGCAGCCACACGTACACACACAGTAACACATGCAATGTCACATGCAGCCACACATTCACAAACACTTACACATGCAATGCAATCCTATCTCCCCCCCCCCTAGTCTCTTTTATTTAATGTCTTGTCTCTTTTTTTTTTTTTTTTTTTTTAAACCCTCCCAATCTCTGGTCTCTTTATTTTCCCTCCCAGTGCCTGATCTCATTTTTTTTAACCCACCCAATGCCCGGTCTCTTTTTTTTAACCCACCCAATGCCTGGTCTCTTTTTTTTAACCTACCCGATGCCTGGTCTCTTTTTTTTAACCCACCCAATGCCTGGTCTCTTTTTTTAACCCACCCGATGCCTGGTTTATTTTTTGTAACCCACTCAATGCCTGGTCTCTTTTTTTTTTTTAACCCACCCAATGCCTGGTCTCTTTTTTTTTTTAATGTCTGGTCTCTTTTTTTTTAACCCTCCAACCCCTCTTCCTCCCTCCCTCTGAACGTCTCTTTATTTTAGTTTTTTTTTTCTTCCCCTCCCTCCCATGTCTTTCCGAAGTTTTGCGCAGGAAGCGTGACGAGTAGCACCGACAGATTTGACGCTGCCTGCTCCCTGCGTGGGGGCGGACTGGCACCTCTACACCAGCCCGCCCCCAAACCCCGCCCACCACCCTCCTCTGCGATATCCACACGCAAAAAAATTATAATAGTAATAATCTCATGGCTGCCTGCCACCGGGATACATGTAGCAGCCACTCCACAAACCTGGTGCCCTAGGCGAACCCCTGGATGCTATTTCTAAAAAAAAAATGATGAATTGATCAATGAGGCGCAAGTCCAAAATAGCTGAGCTGGATAAATATCTGGGGTTTTAATATGTTTCGAATATAGCTATTTACTCACTATATACTGCACCACAATTTACTATTCAGTAAACATTGAAGAAGAATTCTAGTGTACTGATATTAAAACCAAAAGGTTTATGTATTCTGGATGTTTTACTAAATTCATTTATATAACCTGTTGAGTAAACAATGGAACAAAAAAAACCAGAAAGAAATATTAATTTATATTATCTACATTGGGAAATATTAAATAATGATAACAAAGTATTTTTATTACGTTTCAAGCACATTGAGCTGTGCTATTTATTAATCCAATTACTTTTTTTTTTTTACTGACATTATTTCTCTTGCTTTTACAATGTATCTTCTGTTTGTGGCTGAGATAAATCACACATCACAGTGAAGGGCTGACAGTACAGTGTAGAGGTTTATTTATTGCACCCAGCGGCTCAATATATGTTCTCATGCAGAGCAGGTATACATTGCCACCTGGTGGATTTATAAAATGATGCTTATGATGGCAATGTAAGGAACAGGTTTTTGAAGGTAAACAACAAGTCCTATGATTCCCAGCAATTATTTGGACAGCTAAAAGTGGATTAAGAATCATGGGAATTATATTTCAATGACTACTTGAGAGTAAACGTACTAACCCACTTAATTAAAAAATGATATATTGATGCAGCCAGTTTCAGTATAATTTGACTTTTATACTGACTCATATGTATCTGGAAAATGTTAGTGGTATGAAAGTATTAAGGATTGTGATTGAGTTCTAAAAATGCATTTCAAAAAGATATAAATGTAATTAAACTGTAAAGCAAGCAGTATTCTGTCTAATCTTATAACCGGCATCTACCTTGATCTCATCCTGTTTACGAGCAGCACGAAAAGACACATTCCGTTTGTAAAAATAGATTAAAGCAATGCAGTACAACAGAGTAAAGAGTGCAATATATATATATATATATATATATATATATATATATATATCTTAAAGTGTTTTTTCTGCAGTATCATTCTTCCTGAACATAATATTTAGATCTTTTTTGCATTTGCCCGTGCTGGGCTGTGTGTCTCCTGCTCTACAAGTCAAGTATTTTTATATATTGTGGACTGTGGTAGAAAATAATGAACACCTTTTTTACGACACAGTGAGAAGAATGTGCCAAAACTTTATGTGATATGGTACAGATATTTAATATACAAAAAAACGTGAATTTGTGCACTACTCCCAAACACTTCACACTATGAGGCAAACCTCTCCGTGTTATGCAAAGAATAAAATATTATAGTGTAGTATTTTTATACAATTGTGACTCTAAAATAATTATAGGTTCACTCACATGTTCCTGAGCAGTATTCTGCTCAGTATAGAGCCCCTCGTGGGGTCTTGAATCCACTATTATCCCAGGGAAAGACTCCAGTGGCGATATGGCGCCAAAGAGACAGGGGAAGGAAGAAAACCTCAAGAAAAGCATATAAAAATCTTACATTTAAAAAAGCTATGTCCAGTAGAAAGTGCATATGGTGCAGATCAAGTGGAAAGTGTGCAGATTATATCCTGAAGTGGACATCTTTTCTTAGATGCACCCTCTTTAACAAAGTCATAATAATCCCAAAGAAAGGATATTTTGTTTCCAATCACCCATTTTTGTTACAATGACAAAGAGCATCTTAGTCTTCTGCCATGCATAGTCAAAATGCACCCCCCAGGAATTTAGGGTTGGTTTCCCCTTTATATAATCTGACTACTTGATTTGTTGCTGTGTTATCACACATTCCTTAAATTACTGCTTGTGCTGTCCTAGCTGGTTCTAGCCAGTTTCTGTCTTCCGTGGACAGTATGCTTATCAGTTCTGTGTTTAGTTCAAAAGGTAGCTGACCTCCTTTAAGATCTGGGGTACCATGCAAGGACCCCTGGTTTAAGTGAAGTCCTATAGATCCTGGTGTTAATGTTGTTAGTCTATTAAAAAAAAAAAAATGAAATAATACCGTGAGCATATGCATATGCTGACATGTTGTTTGGAATTTGGGGTCAGATCTGCACAGGTGAAGGAAGATCTGACCCAGAATTCCAAACAACATGTCTGCACCCTAATAGAGTCATAAGGATGGATTCTTTTCAGTAAAGGCTTTCAATGTAAACCATTAAAACTTGATGCATCATTCCATTAAATATAATTTACATTTTATCGGTCCTTTAAGCAGTGAAGAGGCTTTAATAACTAGAGGTACAGTTGCTATGCTTATTAAAGCATTAATATTATACAAATGTTCCTAGCATGTATTACTCCTGTGCACTACAGAGGTATTCAAGGCCACCTGTAAAACCTTTGTTTAATATATACTTACAGAATTACATATTTCTGTGAATAGCTGTTTATTTTGTATACTTATGATACACTTTCATGGTTTCACAACAAACATAAGTAGCTTTTAGTTTAATTGCCTACATGAGTGGCATGAAGAATTGTCTCAGGACTGTGGGTAAAAATGCTGTAAGAGAGAAAACTATGGTCTTACTATGATAGAGGAGTAGGTCATCATAATTTATTCAATTTAACCTTTAAGAATTTGCATGTGGAGATTTTCAATATTGATTTGACCTTTCGGGAACATTTGTTTTAATACTTGATATTACACGTCCACAAAATAGGTATATAGTGAGCATATTTTATAGACATGTTTTAATGTAGTCATTGGTAATTTTAATATAAGAATTAGTTTAACTGGAAATTCAATAGAAAAGTACAGTTTTTCTAAAATATAGTAAATAGTTTTTACTGGGATAACTTCCAGTATATATATACATACATACATGCACATAGATACGGCTCAGGTTTATATAATATATATGGCTGGTTTTAGAATATGTATATAACAAATATTATATGAAATCAGCTATGTGTGTGTTTATACATACATATATATATATATATATATATATATAGTTCTAATTAATAGTTGTTACATAGATATTATAAAACCAACCATATATATGATATAAATTGATATTATATATAAAATTATATTATATAAACAAGCCATATATATATGTATATATATTTTATGTAGTCTATTAAACAGCCCTATATATATATATATGTTCTATAAATACTCTCTCACCTTATCATTCATTCCTCTCGTCTGTCTTATCTCATGGGGATGTGTTTTATATGATATGGTTATCCCCTACTGTATGATAATTGCCCTGTGTAATATCAGTGCTAAATATCATTAGCATGACATTGTTGTATTTTAAATTTAATTGCTGCCTACCACAGGTTGAGTATCCCTTATCCAAAATGCTTGGGACCTGCAGCATTTCGGATAACGGATACTTACGGTTAACACAGGGCTTGACAAACCTCGGGTGCAGGTCGCCATGGCGACCAGGAAATTATACCTGGCGCCCAGGTGGTGTTAGCCTTGGGTCACTTTGCCGCTGCCATCCGTTTTTTTATTTTGCAGCACAGAGCGAGAGGGAAAGTCTCTGCGGATTGCACAGACTGCAAGATCCGCCCCATCGCGTAACGGGTGTCTGAGTGCCAGGTGTTGTCACGTGACATCCCGGCAATTAGCAGGAACATAGGCTGCAGCATGAATGTCCCCCTCCCCTGCAATGAGGTAAAGCAGCAGGGAGGGGGGACAAAAAAAAATGATATTTTCAATACGTTTCTGTAATGGCACTTTAATAATAATTCAAATATTTAATTTGTGTTACAAAAAATCGCTTTGTGTTTCTTTTTTATTTCCATAAAAAGGCCCATCAAAATCCTCCGCACCAGGCCCATGATGCTCTTAATCCAGCCCTCCTCAGCAGAATATATGACTACTTTTTATCAGGTCACACAATGACACAATACAAAACTTAGAATATATCGGCTTGACTCTATAAAGAGTGAATTGCAGGGAATTGAGATGGGAATTTCAAACTTAAGGTCAAAGTAGCTAAGAAAAAAAAGCTTGAAAAAGTTCTTCCATTCAGAGAATTTTTCCAACTTGGCTACTGTGGCCTGAAGTCTGAAATTCCCATCTCATTTCTCTGTAATTCTCTCTTTAGTAAGGGTGAACAGATTGTGTAAAAAAAAAACTGGGACACCCATTAGTCTCTCCATCCCCATGTCTGCTGTCTCTCTCCCCCAATGTCTACTGTTTCTCTGCTCGGCCCCCATGTCTGTTGTCTCCCTCCTCGTCTCCGTCTGCTGTTTCAGCTTCTGGTCTGTGTGCTAAACTCAGACCTCTGTCAGCTCAGCACGTGCTCTCACGCATAGTAATGACTCAGAGAAGGGAAAATACTATGCTCTGAATCTGTACTAGCAAAGGGAATGCAAGGCCGCACAAACTGGAAGTTGCTCGCAGCTACCCAATTCAAACTCGTGACTGCCTGCCTGGCACAAAAACCAGGACATTCTTGCATCCCAAAAAAGGACAAAAGGACATGTCTGTTCCGAATCTCCGGTCAACCTGGTTTTAGTAAGTAGACCTATTAAATGGAAGCATTTGTATGATAAGCCAGTCCCCACCATTTCCAGAAGGTCATATATGAAATAAT
Source organism: Pelodytes ibericus (assembly GCA_036172795.1). Classification (NCBI taxonomy): domain Eukaryota; kingdom Metazoa; phylum Chordata; class Amphibia; order Anura; family Pelodytidae; genus Pelodytes; species Pelodytes ibericus. The sequence goes on along the minus strand of CM069859.1, from coordinate 159,818,645 downwards.
ATACTCCCGTAGTGTAAAGAGTATGATTTCATACAGAACTTAAAGTCGTTTTTTTTCAATGGATGTAATGTTTATATATCTAAATAATCTGTGTTTGCCAGCTGGGAAATGTGTAGTACAATTTAATTATTTATCGGTCAGTAAGCAGATGCTCTTTGTTTTTCTTTTTCCTTTTGAAAGCAGACAGTACCTTTTGATGGATTGTACCTACTGTGCCCTCCATTAACTTTAATTCAAAAACCCTCCAGTCTTATTCATATAATCTAATTTTTTAGACTAGCAAGTAGATATGAATCTATCCATTGACTGCTATTTTTATCGTTATTTTTAAGAGAAGTGTTTTACTGTAAGATACATATGTATTTAAGCATAGACCCATGTCCTTTGGAGATCTGTCAACTTAACAGTGAGCATCTAGGTTAAACATCCATTTGGGACTAAGCACATCTCTGTTTTAGAGAATGCTAAGCATTTGAATGTTTATTGCATCTTTCCGAGTTGTGGATGGCTTGCAGATCTCCTAATCCTCTTCTTTTTTTTTAAGTGAAAAATCAGCACTATTGTTGCAATATGAGCCAAAAAGTCAAGGTATTGAAAGCAGCTTGTTTGAAGCCAGTAATGTATATCCATGGCATGCTGTGTCAGGAAAACAAACATTTCACAGAGTTGCTTTAGTTGCCAAAATGATGCTAAACAACTTAGACTGGAATAGTACAATCAAAGAAACGTAAGTCTAGCTGATCACAGAAGCTTAAGGAAATAAAATGTAGGTGTCACACAAAAACAATGTATGCTTTCATTTTATATATATATATGTATATATATATATATATATATATATATATATATATATATATATATATATACACACACACACTACTGTTACCACACACTCGAGGCTCAGGATACACATTCAAGATGTTGATAAGGTTAGAAATTATGATTTTTAATCTAAGTAATAATTGTGTCCTTCAAACTTTGCTCCAATTGCAGAAATTACAGCCTTGCATACCTGTGGCATTCTAGTTGTCAGTTTGTTGAGGTAATCTGAAAAGATTTCACCCCCTGAAACATATCCCACAAGTTGGAATGGCTTGATAACAGCTCAATAGGGATGAAATCCAGTGACTGACAGAACAGACAGAATACCAGCTGACTGCTTCTTCCCTAAATAGTTCTTGCATGGTTTGTAGTTCTGCTTTGGTTCATTGTTCTCTTGTAGGAGGAAACTGGCTCCGATTAGTTGCCATCCTATTTCAAGATCTCTTTTACCCTGTACACATCCCCCATTTTACAACCACCAAAGCATCCCCATCACATTGCCTCCACCATGCTTGACAAATGGAGCACGTCAAGCACTCCTCCAGCATCTTTTCTCCTAATCTGCATCTCAGGAATGTTCTTCTTTGTGATCCAAACACCTCAAACTTAGATCTGTCTGTCCATTACACTTTTTCCCAATCTTCCTCTGTTTTGTCTGTGTTGTTTTACCCATCTTCATTTTTTTCTTTTTCCCGGAGTCGCCTTTTTACTATGGATATGGAGACTAGTGTTTTGTGGGTACAATTACTGAACATGCCAGCTGAGGACCTGTTAGGTGTAGGTTTCTGAAACTAGACGGTCTAATGTACTTGTCCACTTGCTCACCAGGGCCTCCCATTTCTCTTTCTATTCTGGTTAGAGCCAGTTTGCCCTGTTATGTGAAGGGAGTAGTACACCGCGTTGTACAGGCATAGACTGATGACTTTCAGAAGAAAATTATTTGTTTAGTTCTTTGTTTCTGGGGATTTTGAGCCTGTAATCAAACCCCCAAATATTGATGCTCCAAATACTCAGCTAGTCTAAAGAATTGTATTGATACTTTAATTAGCAAAACAGTTTTCAGCTGTGCTAGCATAATTGAAAAGGGGTTTTCTAATGACCAAATAGCCTTTTAATATGACAAACTTGGATTGACAAACACAACATATCATTGGAATACATGAGTGATGATTGCAGCTAATGGGCCTCTGCACTCCTGTCACTGAGCGGGACTACAGCGGCTCACCACCTATATTGTTACCAGTTACTGAGTTGGATTTTCCTGTTATCCCTTCCTTAAAAGGGCTTATCACTATTGTACCTCCTTGCCCAAGAGACTGTGGACTGTAACCAAACAGATCAATTTTAGTTGCCATAAAATGTGCATTCTGTCGAGTTCGATGTAAAACAATCAAAGAAGTTAAGGGCCAGCAGTAGGGGATTTAGGAGCCATGGATCCCTGACTCCCAGGATTTGTCACTCCTTGATTTAAAGGTATTAGGAGTATCAGGTACAACAAAACACAAAACCATAATTCATGCTGAATTCATAAGGAAATTCACATAATCAAACTGGAACAAAAGATGAAATGATTCATTGTATTTTCAAGATGGCAACAGATAATAGTTTACAATTCTTCTATATTTGTAGAATCATTTGTGTCGCTCAGTAACCTTGGGTGAGATATTAGTAGATGCTATAAGTTCTTTTCTAAGAAAGAAACAAGAGCTTTTAAAAACAGATTTTAAACTTCCATAAAACAGGAGATGAAAACAAGTCTTGCCATCCATCTCGGCCTGACTTTATGATAAAGCTTCAGTGATTTAAGGTCTCTACATCAAATTGATATTTTCTTCCTAGCTAGGTCAACATAAAATACAAATGGCATAAAAATGAGCTCAGCTTTTTATCCCTTTCGCTCATGCATTTTAGAGCGACATACAGTCGAAAAAGTTGACTTGTAATCAAATAAAATATTTTGTGCTTGGTGCTAAAGAAAGCTCAAGGTTAGAAGTGTATGTTATGTTCTGGCCATCAATACAAGAGTTATTGTGAAGAACCATTCAAAAACAATCCAATATTCCACACATATATATATATATTATCAATTGTTTATCATGACGGAGTGGTAGACTGAACAAGAGTTTAGGATCTAAAATTATTTGGCGGGAAATAGGAATTAATAAATACATTCAACGAACTAAAGAGAAACATGCCATAAACTTGGAAAATGCTGGAACATATAGCATAATAAAACATTTCACCACCATTTCAATAAACCCACAAATTTAGAATACTAAACAAATGTGGGCAAAAGCCATACAGCTTTCTGTAATACTACTAAAATTTGAGTTACTGCAGAACAAACAGAGAATATAAATGAATTTGTCTTCTGTGCTAGAACCCTGCCATCATCATTAATATTCTATAATTCATTCTTCTGTATTAATATTTTATTTAAAATCTGTTCTAACTAAGGTATTTGAACAATCCCATTGACCCATTTTTATAAGATCCCAGCAGGCTGTGTGCTCCACAACCTTGTTCCAGTAAACTACATTTCCATATTCTGCACCATGGGATGTTCCTCTAGAAGGCTAGTGCCATCAAAAGGTTTTTTATCCAGTACCTATTAACTGCAAAGCACTATCAAAGTCAAATATATATCTTTAACATGCAGTTGTTGAATGGATTTGTTGTTTAGTAACCTGTATTTAATTGTACATTTGCATCTTTGTCAGTCTGATTTAAATTATTGTTCTGATCTATATTTCTCTTTTATTCTAATTTATAGAGAATTACTGGAATGCTGCTTCCTTTACCACACCTTCTTCTTATCTCCACTTTTCTACATTCCAAGGAGAAACGAGTGCCGACATTTCTTTCTACTTTAAAACATCTGCGCCCGATGGAGTTTTTCTGGAAAACAGGGGAAACACAGACTTTATTAAATTGGAATTAAAGTGTAAGTATCGTTACATAATCCTGACATTTAAAAAAAAGAACAATCCTAACTTCTACAAAATGAACTTGTATCATCACTTCACTTTCCATTTTATTATATATCAATATTATAATTGTGCATGTGTACACTTACATGGGATAATTGCAAATGTGTGGGCAGTGATGGTCTTTTTTTAACAAACCAGTGTAGTCAAAAGGGATCTTGAGTCAGACAAGCTTCTGCCCCAGGCTAATTAGGATGCCAAGAAGCAGAACTTGGGAGGATGAGTGCCAGTGCTACCCCGCATGTGCAGTTGCACTGTCACTTAAATAGTGGCAGTACGCATGTGCACATATCTGTGTATGCACAGTATACATTCTCAGGTGTCTATACCACTGACAGCAGGGGTTGACTGACCAGTCGGGGCATTAGGGCACTGCCCCAGTGCCTTAGCCAGAGGGCGGCTGTGGCTTCCCCTATAAAAAAAAAAAAAGAGAAGCTTTACAGAAGACTTGCTGGCTGACTTGCAGAGCCTCTCTGCCAGTGAGCAGGCAGCATGGTGTCTGTGCACTGCCCAGGTGCACTGACACCCTCTCATGCTGCCTCTCCCGCTTCCCATGCAGTATTCTGAGGTCAGAGGGCCTACACTCATGCTTCAAACAAAACGGGGAGCATTAAAGGTAGCATGGTTGAATGTCTGTGTAATTGGGCAGCATACAGACACCATGCTGCTTGTCACTAGTCACCAGGAAGCTGTGGGTGCTGACAGAGGTAAATGCTGGGTGTGCAATATGGGTGATGAAGATTGTCCTGAGTGTGCAATATGGATGATGGGGCAAGTCATGTGGACTTGGGGCAAGTCATGGGTGTGTAATGTGGATGATGGGGCCTGTCCTGGAGTGCTGGGAAAGTCATCAGTGTACAATGAGGGTGATGGGGCATATTTTGTGTGTGAAATGTGGGGGATTGAGCATATTTTGTGTGTGAAATGTGGGGGATTGAGCACGTCCCGGGTCTGCAATGTGGGTGCTGGGGCATGTCCTGGGTTGGCAAAGAGGATGATGGGGCATGTCCTGGGTGGGCAATGTGGGTGATGGAGCATGTCCAGGGTGTGCAATGTGGGTGATGGGGCATGTCCTGGGTGTGCAATGAGGTTGTTGGGGCAAGCATGTGGTCTTGGGGCAAGTCATGGGTGTGCAATGTGGATGATGGGGCCTGTCCTGGGGTGCTGGAAAACTCATCAGTGTACAATGAGGGTGATGGGACATATTCGGTGTGTGCAATGTGGGTGATGGGGGAAGACCTGGGTCTGCAATGTGGGTCCTGGGACATGTCCTGTGTATGCAATGTGGGTGATATCCTGGGGTTCTGAGGTACTAAGGAAAATCCTGGATCTATAATGGGGCATATCCTGGGTATGCAAAGCGGTTGTTGATGAATGTCATGGGTGTGTAATTTGGGTGATGGTGCATGTCCTGGGTGTGCACTGTAGGTGATGGGGCATGATCTGGGTGTGCAATGTGGTTTTTGGGGCATATCCTGGGTGGGCAATGTGGGTGATGGGGCAAGTCCTGGGTCTGCAATGTGGGCACTGGGACATGTCCTCTGCATGCAATGTGGGTGATAGGGCATATCACAGGTTCTGAGGTGCAAAGGCAAATCCTGGATGTATAATGTGGGTGACGGGGCATATCCATTTGCAATGGGGTGATGGGGCAAGTCCTGGGTGTGCAATGTGGGGGCCGTGGCATGTCCTAGGTGTGCAGTGTGGGTACTATGGCATATCCTGGGTCTGCAATGTGGGTGCTGGGGCATGTCCTGGATGCTCAATGTGTGTGATGGGACATGTCTTTGGATAATGGAGCCAGTCCTTGGTGTTCATTGTGAGTGATGGGGCAAGTCCTGGGACTGAAATGTGGGTGCTGGAGCAGAACCTGGGTGTGCAATGTGGGTGATGGGACATGTCCTAATAAAGTTTAATACCATGCTGTATTTTTTAAAATGTAATTATATTTATCCACCATTTCAGCAATGTAGAATTCAAATAAAATTTTAAAAAATAACCGTCTATTTGTAAGGTGTGGGGGAGGGTCTTGCATGTGGTGGGGCTTCTATGCAGGTGTGGCTTGCACTTGTGTAGGCATAAGGTTTTATATTGCCCAGGGGCCCCATCAGTTGTCAGTATACACATGACTAGCAGTAATTTTATGCTTGAACACTGCCACTTTCAAAAACAATTTGATTGGAATAGATAATGTTTTCTAAACAACATTGACATTCATAATTTTAAAACTTTAAAATTAACCTGAACAAAACAAATTCAGAAACACAGTACAATTACTGTGTCATTGATTGAAAAAAGACTCAGTGGGTCATTGCAGAGAGATACAGTATACCTCCCATCTTTTATGTCCTGTATATCAGGACTGGGACATGTCCTCTGCATGCAATGTGGGTGATAGGGCATATCACAGGTTCTGAGGTGCAAAGGCAAATCCTGGATGTATAATGTGGGTGACGGGGCATATCCATTTGCAATGGGGTGATGGGGCAAGTCCTGGGTGTGCAATGTGGGGGCCGTGGCATGTCCTAGGTGTGCAGTGTGGGTACTATGGCATATCCTGGGTCTGCAATGTGGGTGCTGGGGCATGTCCTGGATGCTCAATGTGTGTGATGGGACATGTCTTTGGATAATGGGGCCAGTCCTTGGTGTTCATTGTGAGTGATGGGGCAAGTCCTGGGACTGAAATGTGGGTGCTGGAGCAGAACCTGGGTGTGCAATGTGGGTGATGGGACATGTCCTAATAAAGTTTAATACCATGCTGTATTTTTTAAAATGTAATTATATTTATCCACCATTTCAGCAATGTAGAATTCAAATAAAATTTTAAAAAATAACCGTCTATTTGTAAGGTGTGGGGGAGGGTCTTGCATGTGGTGGGGCTTCTATGCAGGTGTGGCTTGCACTTGTGTAGGCATAAGGTTTTATATTGCCCAGGGGCCCCATCAGTTGTCAGTATACACATGACTAGCAGTAATTTTATGCTTGAACACTGCCACTTTCAAAAACAATTTGATTGGAATAGATAATGTTTTCTAAACAACATTGACATTCATAATTTTAAAACTTTAAAATTAACCTGAACAAAACAAATTCAGAAACACAGTACAATTACTGTGTCATTGATTGAAAAAAGACTCAGTGGGTCATTGCAGAGAGATACAGTATACCTCCCATCTTTTATGTCCTGTATATCAGGACGCTGGGGGCAGTGTCTCAGAGTGGGCTATGTGAATAACGCCATGCAGGCATGATTGCAGTGTGACCAAATTGTCGATCTATTTGGGAACGCTTATGAGAAATGCACACGTCAGGGCTGCATGGCCTGAAATGAATACTGTAGACTGATCTACAGTCCTGGAGTCTACATTTATTATAAATGTCAGTCAAAAAAACAGCTATGTACTTTGCCTATATTCAGTGATTTATCTGGGAATGCCAAACACTCAGCACAATACTAAGAAAAGACAAAAGGCAACCATCAGGTAACAAAATAATCTTGCATGTACATTTTTTTTGGCATTTGATTAACTAAAAAGGACCTTATAAAATCAACAATGCATTTGATCTTATTCTGTGCTGATAGTTTTTTTGTGGTTCACCTACTGTTACTGTACTCTCTGACCATCCACCCTATAGTTCCCAATTCCAACCTGTGTGTGCTTTCCTGATTTGCCTTCTCGTATTTTGGGGTTGTATCTCAGTTTCACTACACCATATCTTGAAGAAAACAAAAGCTTTGTCATTCAAATTAAATATTTAACTATTCTGATTACTGGGTTCTCATTATATTACATAGCATATTATATAATTACATTCTAAACTAGGGTGACAAACATCTTCACATTTAACATTTGAGTAGATTGAAAACATTGCAACGTTGTTACTACAGGTGCAGCAGCACTGATTATAAAGACACTGAGAATATACCGTTTCATTAATCGCTTCCTGTGCTACTGGAATAGAATACATTTTGTGGACTGTGATGACCATGCTCTTGTATATAGTAGGATTTCTTAACAATGCAACACATTGTCTGAACACATCACTAAAGTGACAGGAAATTCCATTCATTTTAATGAAATTATTCTCATTGGCACCTGCAGCGGGAAAAAAAAGGAAATTGACTTACTTAGCTAGTATGATCAGTCCTGGTTTCTTGAAAACTGCTGTAATTTCACAAATTCATCTAACTGTAAGTTTTTTGTATGTAAAGCAATGCAAAATGTAAAACATGCATTTTAAGGTACTTTGAAAGCTCATTAATATGCATTAACATTTGGAAGATGCATTTTGTGCACCAGATAGTCCCTTTAAGTTTCATATTTTTGTAAAGTATAAACTGAAAAGTTAAGTGGCTCAAACTCTTTTGAAGGTTATGCAAATGCTCAGTCAAAGACAACTAATTTTAGTCAGATGAAAAATGTGCTAAAATGGTGCCTTAGGCAGTAATATTTTTGTTGCATCAGTGTCAAGCTGGTTGTTGTAACTTCACTCTTGTTTTCATACTTAGAACAGTTGGCGACTTATCAATAGATGTCAGACACCAAGTTTTACGCGCTTCAGTAAACAAACAAAACAGCATTATTTTATATAATATTTTGCTGGGGAAATAGATATATTATACAATAATTTAATTTTATAACTCAAATTTGTGCCCTTCCATTTACTAGCAATATTTGTAGCGAACTTGTCCAAAGGAAAATGCTGACACTTTTTGAGGCCATTCTAATGGCCATTAAAGCACCTTCAACTTGAACATTTTCAGCTAATTCAGACAAATTATAGCCCCACTTCAGCATTGCTACACTCTATGACTAATGAGGGTTTATCATGCTAGTTTAAGAAACTATATCATCAGAAAGAAGCCTAGACTTCTGGAGGGTAAATTCTGATTAGCTGTTGTCATAGATATCAGGGGCAGGATCCACATGCAAGTCCACTACTATGAACCCGATGAGAACTACTCATGGTAATTATCCTGACCAGAATGTACCCAGTGGTTGAGCTTCTGATACGACAGGTCAGGGGACTTCTGTGGACCTGGGTACACTCACCAAGCACCCTAGTAGTACTCAGATGGTAGGGAGAAGTAATCAAACTGGCATGAGTCAAGGTTGGCACATTCAGAGTAGCAAAACTGGTATTATTTGGTTTTTCCCTAACCAGCCAATTATAATGCTAGTAGAGGAATGACCTGTTGTAATCTGGGTGTTTTATATGACCCATTTGCTTCAGGGAAGCTTTCTTTTTCCAGCCAGTGTCTTGGGGTGGATCTAGGTTTCTTGTGCATGTCTTTTTTTGTGAAAGGTGAGAGCAGAAGTTTGTATGGTTTATTAATTTATGTTATAATGAGTATTTACAAAGGCAGAATACTCATCTTGGGAGACGGTTAAATTACCCACAAGGTAAAACATTTTATTAGCAGGGAAAGGTAGTGAAACATGTATTGCTTTATTGTTTAATTCTTGTTAAAACTAAGGGAGGACTGTTCAATATCTGGGGTGAGCGTTGTGGATTAGGCCTCCCAACTATTAATAAGTAGGAGGTACTCATACTTACTGATGAGGAGAATTGAGGATTGGAAAGTCGTTAGTTTTTATATAGCTATACTGGCACAGTAAAGCTCTTGCAATGCCACCATTTAAATAAGCTTCAGTGCTTGAATCATATGTAAGTGGAGAATATACACTAACACCTGCTGACAGATGTATATGTCCACATGTTTCAATGTTAGAGAGCTCCCAGGAATGTTCCTCATCTCACGAGCAATACTATTCACAACCATCCAGTGTCGTTAAGGTTCAGCTTCCTTCAGACGGACATTTTAATATTAATTTAATGAACAGTCTGAATCTATGTTAAACAAATGGAACTGATACCCCCAAACTAAAGCGAAGCAACTAACCTTTTGGTTCATAGTTGTCAGCCTACATTGAATAATGAAAATAGAATGGCAAGAAAAGGTATGTGAACCCTTTGGAACTACCTTGTTTTATGCATTAATTGGTACATATAGACAAATACAATGGGGGTTATGTATAAAAATTTTATTAAACGGTGCTATCCTCATTTGTTATGTATAACAGTGATTGTGCCTTTTTATACATGCTAAAGTACTAGAATTTGGACAGCACCCCATTACTGGGATAAATGATATAGTGCACTACTGGTGTGAACAAAGTTCACACAATGCAATATATAAATTCAGTGTGAAACTATACAACATATAATCTTAACATAATCTTTACATTTTTAAATATTTGAAGTTTTTTTAAAAGCACCTAGCTTAGATGAAAAAATATTGGAGATGTAGTCACAATATATGGCCAGACTTTGCTTAGCCCACCACTACTCCAAAGGATTCCAAACTTGGTGAGTCCTATCTATATAGGTAGATTGTCATAGAGATTCCATGTAAGTAATCAGTCTTAAACTATAATTTATACAGTTTCCCTAGACACCATATATAGAGCTCCTGTGCGTTAGTGGGGTGCCCGCCCAGAAGCTGGTCAGGCTTTATATACCCAATATACTAGAATTTAGACAGCACCCCATAACCGGCATATATTATATAGCACACTACTGGAGTGACCAAAATTCACACAATGAAATACATAAATTCACTGTGCAACTATAAGACATATTATCTTAACATAATTTTTACATTTTTAAAGTTATTTTATTTTAAAAGCACCTAGCTTAGATGAAAAAATCTTGGAGATTTAGCCATAAATGTAAAAATTATGTTAAGATAATTTGTTGTATAGTTGCACACTGAATTTATGTATTTCTTTTATACATCTTGACACTATGCAGTGTGGGAGACGGACCAGCACCAAACAGTGTTCAGCTGAGGTTCCCAGACACAAATCAAGCGCTTTTCAGCTCCTGATTTTTTTATACATAGGCTGCAAGAACACCAGCACAACCAAAATTTAAATATTCGGTGGAGCCAGCACAGCCTGCTTTATACATTGGTGCAGCAGTATTTGGCACAATCTGCATGTGTTTATACATAACCCCCACTGGGCTCTTAAACCCCCCCCCAATCCAATTTAATTGATCAAAGTTTGCTAATTCCTGACTCCAATTAAGGTAAGGGTTCATATATATATATATATGTGAAGATCAGACAAGACTTCAAGAAAAATATATACATCAATACTTTTCTTACTAAATTTAAGTCACACAGAAAATATTGTATGTTTTAACATCAATGTTTGACCTTTGTCTTAATAACTAGATTTACTGTATTCATGGAAGGATGGAAGTGGTGTTTTCATTCTGACAGAAGATTAATGCAGTTTCTGGAATTAATTGACCCTTTTCACGCTGTATAATTTCAGATACACAAATTGCATGAAATCAAACCAGGGACCAGAGAATTAAAATGTTTTTCACATAACATGACTATTTGGCATAGAAGGTAATCTAGCAATTCACGCATTGATGACGTAAAGTCTTTGAGGAACAGAGTCTAATATATGTATAGGAAAGCCCAACATAATAGTTTAGTTCAGACTTGCCACAAGGCCTCCTCAGGAATCCCAGGTCCTTTCAGTCTGTAAAAATAACTGTAAAAATATTAATTCCCTGCTTATCTTTTTCTCTAATGACTTGACTGTTTGTAATGGGTAAAATTATCCTAATCTAATCAGCCTTGGATGGATCCTGAAAAATCTAGAAAAAAAGGCAAGACAATAAAATGTAACTCAATTTGTTGAGCAATAAGAATGTACACCATTACCTTATCAGCACACCTTCATTTTCAAGTGACTCAATAGCTTTTAATGATGTCCTAGATTATTTTGTATATCATCAGCTTTCTCAAAACAGAAAAACCTGTTATCAACTGCCCACTCATAACTAGTTTGGAGGCCGAGGTGTAACTAGAAGCTGTGAAAATTTCCCTGGCCCCTCTACACCACCACACAACATGTCACCATACAACACCACCAGTGCCAAATGTCCCTCATTTTCCATAGGACCATATATCGCAACTTTCTACAGTGCCATATTGTTCCCACTTTATATAGTGCCATGCGTTACAAAAAAAATAAACTCAATAAATATAATTGACAATGTTGCTTAATACACTAGCAATGTAAGATTATGGTAGATCAAACCCCTTAAGGAGACATGACGGTCCTGGCACGTCATGAATGTAAACTAAGGGTATGCCCATTTTTAAGAAAAGAGACAATTGTTTCCTAAAAAAAATACGTTGTTTGTTTGAGTACACTTAATTTGAAAATAAAATGGCAAAGAGAGCAAAACGAAATAAAAGCAATAGAGCTTTAAAAAGGAAAATAAGACAATTAAGAAAAAGTGCATTCAGCTTTAATAGGTAATTTAATTAAAAAGCAGAACAACATAAATTCAGGTGTTTTGTAGCAAAGCACCACCAGCTGCTAGGACACACATAACAAACAACAAATAACAAAAAATAAAGTAACCCAAGATATTATACCAGATATTTAAAAAATGTAGATAATAAGCCAGATGGTCAATATCATTGGTGGTATACAGCATGTATCATATAAAAAGACAAAAAGAACGGCTAACTATGATCAACCTAACAAGTGTACAATACTGTAAATTAGGCACCTTCCAAGAGAAAAAAAATAGATAGATTGATCTGAATGTATACTAGGCAGCAGTTATACCAAAAGACCCAAGTATGCACATATAGAGATTAAATGGTAAAGGGTATAAAGGGCTGCCTATAAATGCTGTAGGGAAAGGGAGGGTAAATTCCAATATATATAATAAATGGAAGCTTATGAATAGCCAAAAAAGATTTCCTCTCCAAAGTACCCCACACATGAAATTAGAAACAAACTTCAACAAACAACCGGCTCCAATAGATGCCCTTTAGAAATAGCCGTATATGAAAGGTTGCATAATAACAACAACAAAAGGTGCTAATGTAAGGTCAAAAGAATTTTAACAGGTAAAACAGGAACGCCTGACGCGCGTTTCGCAACCAGCTTCGTCAGGGGAATTCTTGGCTACTATGCCATACCTGTTACCACCAGTGATATTGATCATCTGGCTTATTATCTACATTTTTTTTTAATATCTGGTGTAATATCTGGTGTTATTTTCTTTATTTTTTGTTATTTGTTGTTTGTTATGTGTGTCCAACAGCTGGTGAGGCTACATACCACCTGAATTAATGTTGTTCTGCTTTTTAATTAAATTACCTATTAAAGCGGAATGCCCTTATTCTTAATTGTCTTATTTTCCTTTTTAAAGCTCTATTGCTTTTGTTTCGTTTGGCTCTCTTTGCCATTATATTCTAATATTCGGGTTACCCCCAACCGTTTTATTTTTGTTATGTAGCCATCTTTGTTTAATCACTTAATTTGAAAGACAAATATTACAGTTAAACAATATTACTTGTATAGGATGGAGCCACATAGATGAGGGCTAATAGTGTTCCACAAGCAACTGCTTAATTTGTTCACGTGGTAGCACATCTTATTGGTCTAGGTAATCCAATATGAACCTGATAGTAACTTTACAGCATCTATCACTGGACGAGGTAATATTTGGACAATGTTGTAAACTTTCTATGGCAAGGCTGGTCATTGTTTAAAAATAATACCTTCAGAAGACAAAACAGTGGGGGGAAAATAAGCAACAGTGCAAACTTGGATCTAATACTGAAATGTGGAAGAAAATGTTATTATTAATAATTCCTAAGTCATCTGACCTTTTTTAATCGATCTGAACGTCAAAAAGGAAGTACCGTTTCAGTAAAAGGCTATTAAAATAGTGCAACATCTGAAAATAAAATACATCCGAAAAGGTGGTGTGTGTTCTAATGTGCGTACTTTAAAAGTCTAGCAAACACATAAAACAATACAATATAAAAATATATATACTTATGAACATTCTTCTTCTGATCCGATAAATGAGATATACAAATTAGTAGTCAATGAGGTCTATTCAATGAGGCCTGTAAACCAATTCATTATATCATATGTCCAAAATTTGCGATTTTAGCCCAATTTGGCCCGACAAATTTCCCATAATCTGTTCGGGGAAACCTTGTAGTTTTAAGTATAGGATTCCCCCTATTCTTCAAGCACTAATTCCATCCATTAAGGAATAGCCACGTATAATTATGTAGATACAGTAACATTTATTTTTATACATGACATAGCATCTTCTGTGGAATAACAAGAAAATTACATTAACATACTTTGACAAGGAAATTGTTACATATATTCCATTAGAATTGATAATTTTAATATCCTAGCCTAACATGGATCATAGTAGCCTGTAATATATGTAGCAATAACCTTGTCAGTCCGCCTCTGACATTTAGTAACCATATAAAAACATACATGACTCCCAGGGTCATCATGCCAGGATCACCAGGAAAGGCTCTCTGACCACCAGGATTTCAGAAGGTTCATGCTTTTCCATGCAGCCATCTTGAATTTTTCCCAGCACATAAGACAGTATCTAAAGCCTCGGTCTGGAAGGACCTATTCTATTCATGGGCTGGTGAGATTGTTAGCAACACTGCATTCTTTTGGCAATCATTAATTACAGACTGAATGTAACAATGGGGTAAGGATATTGTGCTGAGGATTCACTATATTGAAGCCAGAAGTGTCACCACTCCCTGAATATCAGCACATCATGAATGTCAAGTCAGGCTATCCTGGCATGTGTAACAATGCAATCATTTTGTGGGAGTCATTCATCAGGATCAAGTTTGACCATGGTGAAATGCCTGGTGGATGGCTCCTGGGTAAGTACACTATCCCACCATTTCATTGCTATTGCAATGGCCATTCCAGTTGTACCCATTACACTAATCAATGTCTAATGCCATGAGATATGGATATTATCCCATGGCCCCACTGATAATCTTGGGTCCATAAGCTAGCCAAATGAGACTTTAAACCAAGCCAATGGGAGCAGGGAGCAGAGAGTCTTCTCTCTTTGATTGGATGAAGACAGGGTTTTTTTTAAATAGGTGCGAAAATTATTTTATCACGCCAGTTAGTGCATTTACTGGAGGGCATTGACTCAATTTTGCCTGCTAATGTACCACGTTATAAACACAGAAATGTTTCAATAAATACATTATTTGATCTGAAGCAATCTGCTTAGCACAATGTATAGATATTCGGCATCTTAAAGTGTTTACATATAAGTTTGAGATGACAGGTGAACTTTATGGCAGGTGGAAAATAACACAGCATAACTATAGACAAATTAATTACTAAATAAGATCATTTCCACATATTTGTGTAGATTATTAATGTGAAATAGAGTGTTGCTAATCGGGAAATTAACACCAAGAAGCTACTCTCAACTTTAGGAGATGTCTGCACGGTCAGCCCAAACAAAAAATGGAAAAAGAACAACAAATTACTTTTTTTTTTTTCCGGCTGAGACTTTGATGATAAAGTGATTGAATCAGGATTACGTTGGATCTTTATGACAGTGATGTGTGAAGTGAACTCAGTGTTCTTTCAGTTAGCATCCTGCATGGCTTCTAGAGATAAGAGTGTAAAATGGAGAGGAATTGAAGGGACCGGTGACAAGGCTTTATTAGTCCAAAACCAATGAAATTTTGCATTGCGCTGCGGAGAATTCCTGCACCTCCATCCCATTTGTATGCACTGAGCATGGAAAACAAATAACTATGCGGATAAAAGGAAGCTGCAGAGTACAATGTCAAATATGTACATTTATACAACCTTTATTCTATTTAACCACTTCCTACAAACAGGTGCATGTGTGCGTCTAAAACAAAATGGTCCTTGCACACGGATGGGATGTATATATGTAAATCTATATATATCCGATATCAATGAGAAGCACTCACATCCGCTCGCAGGATTTTGTATTGAAATGAGGCAGTTCTCCGAAAGCCTATAACCAATGATCACCTTTGACATGAACAGGTTAATTAAATGTTTTTAAATATTATTCTTATTATTCTTCACATGCTACTTGTACAAAATGATTATTGGGCAGTAATGGTGGATCCTTGGCACAAACAACACCATTCAGATGCAGGGATAGGCAAAATGTCCATCCATGGACCCCAGTGTGCATGGCAAGGTTTGTGATAGCTCATAGACCATCTTTAAACTGTCCACTAGAGACTATTCTCAGACTCTCCTGAGTCGGCACGTGGCTCCTGCCTACGTGGTGACCATCAATTCTGAGGTGAAAATGGGGGGTGTTTACAGAAAATGTACGTAAGTGTGCGTCTACATAAAAAGCACTGTGCACCAGACCCTAACTTCCAGGTCGCTCTGGCACTTTTCAGTGCATACATCCAATTCTACTCCTGTTGGGATATACAAAAAAGACTCAACCACCATAATATGTAACAAATGATAACACGTTAGTGTGCATTCATTTTTATGCATAACCCCCAATGCATTTCTGTATTGTGTTCCAATTTACTACACTATATTTTTCTTTATGTTTATTTTCCCTTTATACAATACTTGCAAGAGACTACCTAATTGAAAAGGGTAATTTTTAGTGTGCTAAGTGTTGGGTTAAGCGCACAAGGTCACCTTATTTTTATATTTTTGCGCAGCCTCACTACCTTGGCATACTGCAGCCCATTGCTCCACTCTCTAGCATACCACAGAAAATATTCCTATATTCAGCAAGCATATACCTGTGGACACCTTTACATATATAAGGCAGTTTTAAGAGTAGTTAAAACCTATTCCATGGAATCACATAGAACATGGGAATTTATGTTGCATTGCAAAAAGGAAAGCCATTCCAGGCTTAGAGGGATACACGAAAAGACCACTGAGAGGGATACACGAAAAGACCATCCTTTGCTCATAGTACAAACATATAAGCTTCTTTTCACAAACATTCTTATTTACTAATAATAATGATACTTTACTTATAAAATATTAATGATTGATGCCTAGTGTACCTTTCAAGTGACATGAGGAACTTTGAATAATAAGAGCAATCGTATATTGACAATTATAATTTAAACAGATCAGTATCATGAAAAGTTTGTAAATAGCAACAATCACTAATAGTGTATTTTTATAACATGCATTTTGGAGGTTTCTTATCCAAATTCTAGTACAACCCCCTTTGTTTTGGAGATTTTTTTTACAATAAAGGATTGAAAAAAATAGAGTTTAAATAATTTAATATAGCAAAATAGTGTACGTTATGAACGAAATTAGTTAAATAATAAATAATATTTAAAAAATTATATTCTATATATCTAATTATGCCCTTACAAATATATAATAGGCATATCATCAAGTGACATTATATTTAGTATCCAGTCACTAGTATATTTTTTCACTGTTACAATACTTCAAAATTGTGAAACAAATAATAAAGGTTTGGGACCAAAATCCCCCAGTGCCATCTTCTTCTTCAGTTTCCCTGATTCTCCAGTACATCAGAGGTGCATGCTCAGAATTATTAGCCATTAATGCATATGTCCTGATTAAAGGGCCACTAAATGTTTTTTTTTCCACTAGTGCTTCTAATAAAGAAGCACAAGTGAAATATCAATTGTCCCTACCATGAGGATGAACTGGCGTGTACTTTTGATAGTACACGCCAGTGTATCCTCTGACCCCAAAAACGAGGGTCTCTCTCTGCACTAGCAGCTGAGAGACCCTCACATTCGACTGTCAGAGCGGTTGGCTGTGCGCACATGGGAGAACCGGGAACTGCAGATCTATTAAGAAACATGTCGAGTTTACTTTCAAAGACCCAAAGGGTTCCTTGAAGGAAGCAAGGGTTCAACAAGTTGGAATGTCCCTTTAAGTAGTGTCAGAGGCCACATTTATAGTTGCTTTTACACATCCCTGTCAGGTAAAACACAATGTGGGATTCACTAGCAAGCTACATTCTGGCTAATGAGCTTGTGCAGTGGTGCTGTCATGTCATTCTCCCAGTGCCCCAGGTTTCACAACTGAAATGTTGGGAGATACGGTAGTGAGTGTCAGGGTCAGTCTGAATCAAGGAACATAAGTCTAAGCAAAGTCTAAGCAAAGTATAGATTTGGGTTATAAAGGGAATCAAACGGAGGCAGGAAGTAGACCAGGAAGTGTAGGAATTGGAGATTGAACAGCTGCAGGATCTGGAACAGGTGCAAGATTGCAGGATATAGATCTAGAATGGGAACTAGAAAGGGAGTAGAATCTGGAGTTGGGGTGGGGACTGTGGACACCACTGGGGCTTTAATACAACTTACCAACCCATTTAAAGAAGCAGCTCTCTGCTACATACCTGCTACCATGAAATAATGAAAAGCACATCATTCTTAATTAAATGCATTAATTAAGTTGGTTGAATAGATACAAACATAAGATCAATGTCACAGGCGCAGTAAAGTTTGCTATTTTGCTGTGTTATTTGTAATTAGAACAGTATTTAGCATTTGGAGTTATAGATTGAAAAATATTGCCAGCATGCTCCCTCACAAAAATGTAATATATATTGAGAATTATTTGAACACATTTGCACTTCTTAGGCTGCTCAGTAGCATAATTTGAGAATTTCTTAAAATGTAGGTACTGGTGTGTATAAGTAAAACAATTATGTTTTTTAATACTATTTCTGGAATGTCTTTTTTGCCTTTAGCCAACACCGAAGTGTCCTTTTCATTTGATGTCGGAAATGGACCAGTTGAGCTTATAGTAAAGTCTCCTATTCCTTTGAATGATGACCAGTGGCACCGGGTACGAGCAGAGAGAAATGTCAAGGAAGCCAGCCTACAAGTTGACCAGCTACCTCTTCAGTTGCGCAAGGCTCCCACCCAAGGTCACACCCGGCTAGAGCTGTACAGCCAGCTTTTTGTTGGTAAGAAAATACACTGTACCATCATTTGTTTACAAAACATTTATATACTCACTCCAAACAAAACCTTTTTTATATATAATATCCTTTTTTCTTGCTGTCCCCAGCTCCCTAAAACACAATGTTATTGCTTGTAGAGGGTATATATTTGAAGTACAAAATGGAGTCTGTAATGCTCATACTACAACCTTGAAGAGTGTCATGTTTGAGTAATTTTTAATTATTACATCTACTGTTGCGCTTATAATATATTGGATCTGTATTAATTTGTACCAAAATAAGATTCTAATTTTATTTCAACAAAGAGTTAGTAGTTCAACAATAGCTGTGAGGCCAAAGGTTGTTCAGCCATGATCCGCAGTAACTGTTTCAAAAAACACTTTCAATATGCACTAGTTTTTCAAATCCTAATAAAGCGTAGAAATGAAAATGCAACTACATTATAATACATATATCAAAATTTACCAAAAAATTATCCTTGCATTACAGAATGATGTACTCATATTAAAAAAGTGATATGAATGCTAGTACATAAGTGTTTTATTCAGTAATATAATGCTATGCGTACAAATCCTTTTATAAATGCATTAACGCAAACTCTTTTTCTTCTAATACAATTATGCTCTGCTGCTTTCATGCAAAGGACTATTGCTTCTTTAAAATAAGTTTTGATAGTTCATGCAAATTTTGTTTTTGATATCAGCAACTACAGAAATGCCCTTGTCATATTAAATTGCCAAGTGACAAATAACACTCTATAATAGAGATTAATGTAGCTCTTTGAGTTACTTTACGAAACTTTAATTTTCGAAACCTTTGCTTTATTTTCCATTATGATGCAGTCCATTAATGCACAACATGGCAGAAGTTTGAAATTGAATGTATTTAGCTAGTAACTGTATTATTGTAAAGTACTGCAGCTGGACACAGATAACACCGGAAGGCTGCGCAGTGAGGAATAGTGGTGGAATATATAGAATATTATTGTATAGCTTGTTGACTGAACTACAAGGGAGGTAAATGGTTTACCAAGTTCTATATAGCAGAAACAGGAAGATCTGCTGCATGACTGGAAACCTTTGGCATGCCAACAGCTGTGGAATCCAATTCCAATTCTCAGTCAGCAATTATGGGAGTTGTAGTCCACATCAGTTGTAGACTGCAGTAGCAAAAGTTCAAGATCTAATCTAAGTCACTTCCTACTTGGCGTCTGACATACCCACAGTTTAAAAAATCCATTTGACTCTTCCATTGCAGTCTTTCTCTAAAAGCTAAGAGAATTTTAAGGCATTATACATTTTCCACATGCTTCCCTGGTATAGATGATGGTTAAATATCATAGCAATGAAAGGGATGCCCTACACTGAGAACTCATAATTAAAGCCAGTGTGCGTTCCAAGCTTGTAATAAACTGCTGGAGGAAAGATATTAGGCAAAAGTATGAAGCCAGTCCTTATTAAATTAGCAGGAAATGCCTACAAAGTTCAGAGAGAGTGGTTGGCAGCCATATTGCTTTGTTGCAGACTATTAGTGCCAGACATCGAGTGGGAATAGACATTTACAGTCTAATTGACAACTAAATCCAGAAGCACATCACATCATGTTTATGAATTAAATAGTCTCTGTTTATAGTACTCCAGAACGAAAGATTAATTATTTTTTTAATAAGGTGGCACATAAAGAGCATACTTCTGTTTTTTTCCACCTCACTAAACACCTCTTGCTGAGTTTTTAATTAAATTGTTTGTAAGTGCTGTAAAATAGGTTTACATTGCCATGTTAGGCCTTTAGGTCAGAAGGTGCATGGGTAATTGTAAAGCACAATATATGCAGCTATGGAAACCAAGAGCAGAGCACTCATATAAGAGTCCATTACCATGGTGCTGAGAAACTGAACAGGTCATGACATGACTTTTTTTTTACTCTTACCTCCTCTAGCTACTAGACATGTGCATTCGTTTTCGGACGAATGCATTTTCGTCCGAAAATAGCATTTTCGTCCATTCGTCCGAAAAACGAAGAACGAAAATGCTAAGCTAACGAAAGCCGAATGAACGAATTGTTAATAAACGAAAATCATTCAATCATTCGTCCATTCGTAGTACTATTGCATTCTA
The DNA here is from genome assembly GCA_036172795.1 of Pelodytes ibericus. Taxonomy (NCBI): domain Eukaryota; kingdom Metazoa; phylum Chordata; class Amphibia; order Anura; family Pelodytidae; genus Pelodytes; species Pelodytes ibericus. The sequence goes on along the minus strand of CM069859.1, from coordinate 159,797,881 downwards.
TAAGCCGAAATAGAGTCGGTTTATAGAATACAATAGCATTTAACTATACGGAGACAGAGTCTCCATTCATAAAATTATGAATGGAGACTTTGTCTCCGTATAGTTAAAAGCCGACAGCCTATAAACCGAACATTCGGTTTATAGACTTTCGGCTTATGGAATACATGTAATCCTATTGCTATTCTATAAACCGAACGTTCGGTTTATAGAATAGCCATAGGATTACATGTATAACATAAGCCGAAAGTCTATACACCAAACGTTCGGTTTATAGGCTGTCGGCATTTAACTATACAGAGACAGAGTCTCCATTCATAAAATTATGAATGGAGACTTTGTCTCCGTGTAGTAAAATGCCGACAGCCTATAAACCGAACATTCGATTTATAGGCTGTTGGCATTTTACTACACGGAGACAAAGTCTCCATTCATAATTTTATGAATGGAGACTCTGTCTCTGTATAGTTAAATGCCGACAGCCTATAAACCGAACGTTCGGTGTATAGACTTTCGGCTTATGTAATACATGTAATCCTATGGCTATTCTATAAACCGAACGTTCGGTTTATAGAATAGCAATAGGATTACATGTATTCCATAAGCCGAAAGTCTATAAACCGAACGTTCGGTTTATAGGATGTCGGCTTTTAACTATACGGAGACAAAGTCTCCATTCATAATTTTATGAATGGAGACTCTGTCTTCGTATAGATAAATGCTATTGTATTCTATAAACCGACTCTATTTCGGCTTATAGAATGCAATAGTACTACGAATGGACGAATGAACGAATGATTTTCGTTTATTAACCATTCGTTCATTCGGCTTTCATAGCTTAGCATTTTCGTTCTTCGTTTTTCGGACGAATGGACGAAAATGCTATTTTCGGACGAAAATGCATTAGTCCGAAAACGAATGCACATGTCTAGTAGCTAGAGGAGGTAAGAGTAAAAAAAAAGTCATGTCATGACCTGTCCAGTTTCTCAGCACCATGGTAATGGACTCTTATATAATGGAGACTCAGTCTCCGTATAGTTAAAAGCCGACAGCCTATAAACCGAACGTTCGGTTTATAGGCTGTGGGCATTTAACTATACGAGACTGAGTCTCCATTCATAAAATTATGAATGGAGACTTTGTCTCCGTATAGTTAAAAGCCGACAGCCTATAAACCGAACATTCGGTTTATAGGCTGTCGGCTTATGGAATACATGTATTCCTATTGCTATTCTATAAACCAAACGTTCTGTTTATAGACTTTCGGCTTATGTAATACATGTAATCCTATGGCTATTCTATAAACCGAACGTTCGGTTTATAGAATAGCAATAGGATTACATGTATTCCATAAGCCGATAGTCTATAAACCGAATGTTCGGTTTTTAGACTTTCGGCTTATAGAAAACATGTAGTACTATTGCCTTTCTATGATTGAACGAGAGCCCCATTCATAAGAATTTCTTATGGATGGGGTTCTCGTTCGGTTTATAGAAAGCCAATAGTATTACATTGTATTCTATAAAACGAACGAATAAAAATTAACGAAATGAAAATAATGAACGAATTTCGTCTGAAACGAATGCAGTAATGAACGAAATTCGTTTTAGACTAAATAAATAACATTTTCATCCGAATGGACGAAAACGAAACGAAAATGTTAGTTTTGCACATGTCTACTAGCTACACTTGGAAAGTGAGAATAATTCTTATGTTTGAAACTTGTAAATGTACGTAATAAAAACCTTTAAAAATTATCAATAATACAAAATTAAGGTAGTGCTGCAGTAACATAAGAATAAACATGTTGTGTTACCTTAGTGCATTGGCTATAACAAAAAAAGGCAGTATCACCTATGCATTTACTATGTACTTGTGCAGCTAGAATGGGCATGTACTAAAAAAACGCAAATATATTTTATGTGCAAAACTATTCTTGCTCTTTGCTCCTATTGCATTGTACTAAACACTTAAAACTCAAATGGTACATATGAGCAAATTGCGAATGAAAACGGGAATAATTGAGAATAAAAATAGTAAATTTAGCAAATATTTTTACTACCTCCTCTCATAGCACTTGCTAAAAGTTGGTGTATTTCACACATAAATAAGAATTATTTTTCACAAAATATTCGCAAAGCTCTTTAGCATGGGCAAAAATATTCACAATTTATTAGCGCAAACGGAAAAATGCATGCTAAATAAATATAAACAGAAGAGGCGCAGATCAGGAAAAAAAAGCGCAGAAAAAAGTTTTACCACATGCTGAAAATGTTTAAATCTCTTCAATAGTTTGTTGGGGTTTTTTTTTATAAAACTGAGTAAATGATGGCTAAGCTCCCTGCATTTCCCTGCAATCTGGACACAGGAGCTATATTGTGTCATTCCATCCTTTTGTACATTGGTATGCTTGGAGTAGTCAGCTTAACCAAGGAAATCCCAAGTTCTGATTGGTTGCTGGTAGCATCTTTAAAAACAAAACTGAGAGGAGCATGTGATACATGGTAAAGTAAATGTACATTAGTTTGGTTAGATGAATATAATATTAATCTGTTGACCGTATTGTTTTAAATGTATTTATGTGAAAAGATTATCAGGCAATAGGTCCATTTTAAGGTTGTCCTTTCTGAGAAGTTATGTTTTTACTTACAATGGTTCTTTATGATAAAGGAAAAAGTGCAACATTTTTGCACCGATAAATTGCTGTTAGTTGACATTATGTTAGTTGACTTTCTACCAAGATTGACAATATGTTTTCTTTGTTAAAGGGGCTGCTGGAGATCAGAGGGGCTTTCTGGGCTGCATCCGTTCTTTGAGAATGAATGGAGTTACATTAGATTTGGAGGAGAGGGCGAAGATTACACCAGGTGTGAAACCTGGCTGCTCTGGACACTGTACCAGCTTCGGAATGTTCTGCCAGAATGGTGGCAAATGTGTGGAGAAATACAATGGTTACTCGTGTGACTGTTCCAGGACTGCTTATGATGGACCTTTTTGTATAAAAGGTAAATAATTATGGTAAACATGACACATTTTCCATCTCCATTGTAAGGTAAATGGAATTTCTTGCTATATACATTGAAACAGTGGTCTGGTGTAAATAATATGCTTTATGTAAGTGCACATTTTTCAAAAATCATAAGCATATGATTGTATGCTGTTGTATTTAAAGTATGATTTCAGTGTGGTCAAGGGTATAATTCTTATCTTTTAGCACTTATAAAAATATCATAGTTGTGTCACTTTAACAAAATTACCTTCTGACTACCTGGTGATGTAAAAAAGTAGAATCTGTACTTATGTGTGAGAGAAACAAAGAAGTGGATTCTATAGAAACAAAACACTTTTTTTGCATGAGTAAATTTACAGTACAAAAACAACATAAATATTCCAGTTGGTCTAGTGTGAGTGTGCAAAAAGGTTTCTTCCACTTGATTGCCCAAACTTTGGTATTGTGTACAGCACCAGGTAAGATTTTGTATGCCATCTCTTAACTTTCTGGCAGTAGTCTGCCAGTGTCTGCTAACTTCCTCTTCCCTGTCACAGATAGTTAAAACTGAAAAAAAAGCTTTTACCACAGGGTAAAAGTAACACATACATGAAATAAATTATTTCCCATAAGCCACCAGCATGCTCAAGCCAGGATAAAAATCATTAATATATCATTGATTCACTTTTGAAGATGAAAGAACATTTCAGACTTATCGCAAGAAGGATGTAATGATACTGTTATGACCAGGTTCTGCCAGGTCAGCTAGGTTTTTTGCCATAGCAATCACTTATTTCACAGATGTTTGAGAGCCTGAGATTTGAGTGATCACCAATGAAGTAACAATCATAGTCAAACAAGCCAAGGTCAGAAGGTAGGAGAAGGCAGCAGATGTTAGGCTGTCTAAAACAGAACACAGATAAGCAGATAAACAGCTGGTGAGAACCACAGTAATCTGGCAAAGTGGTTTTTATAAGCAGAGAGTCAAACACCAGGCCAGACACAGGTAAGGAGAATAATAGTTTATTTTGTATGCAATAGTTACACTTTAGGGCTCCTTAGCTAGTTAGTCAACCACAATTCTTTGCGACTAGTGATAAATTCCATAGTTGAGTGTGGCTCCCCTGACTGACAAAATATGGATAAAGTTGTAATAAGTGCCATTAACCTTTGTTCCGACTTCTTGCAAACTTTCTCTGCTAGGAATATTGAATATAAAGTTTTCTTCCTCAATGTCTTTTGTCAATTTATAGATTTTTTACACTGCGCACTTGTTAAGAAATGGAGCCAGAGGGACTCATATTTGTTTTGGAGAAACAAAACAATATCAGAAAATGAACATAAATTGAAGGTTTTGCAGTGTATTAATAGCATTGAAACTTTGGTGAACGGTATATATTTTGAAATATTAAAAAAGGAGAAAAAAATAATTGTGAACAGTCACATAAGCAATCATGAACAGCAAAAAACAAATGGTGATTGTCCCTGAAGAATAGACATTTGTGCTTAACTGTCAAAAACACAACAATTAAATAGTACTATTATATTAATGTTTGCACTTAAAATGGTAAATGGTACTTTCATATAGGGCATATAGTCGACTAAATGTAACCTGAACAATGAAAATCATACAGTAATAGATATAAGCAGTGGGGTTTGTCTACAATGGAAGATCTTCGCTGGTCTACTGTGAGCAGGAGATCTCATTTCTACTATCGGCTCAGGTTGCTTCAAATGTTTGTACATAATCTTGTTTGATATGACTTTGCAGCTGAAATCTACATTAATTTCTCTAGTGTGATCAACAAATGAACAGATACAGCTCTTTCCCCAAAAAGTAATGTAGTGAATAATATTAGGGGTTCTTCGGAGGCATGGTCGACATGTTAGAAAATGTCACATTTGGAAGCATGGCTACAATATACACAACACCTATAATAGGTATAAGAAAAAACATTTTTTTAATGATGTCTAATGATGTCATCAACAAGTAACTATTCCTGCATATGCAACAGCAGAAGCTCATTGATTCTAAAATGATTGAAATAATTTTTGGGGTGGCAGACAGGTTCCCAATGAATTAAGGATTCTCCTTTCCAGTCTGAGATTACCTGTAGAAAACACACATTGGGACAAGCTAGCTAAAGGCAGTCACTAAATTTATACCTTTAGATACAGAGACTTACTTGATTTTACGTTGGTAAAAAATGGACTATGTATGTGTCAATAAGAATCAGAATACTGCAAATAAATTAATTAATTAAATAATTTGGTGTAATTTTAAGTGACAGGTGCCAAATTGTGGCCCTCCTGCTGCTGTCGAATAATTTTTCGACTAAGAGACTGGCAGGTGAATATGGAAGATGTACTACAATAGCTGGAGGGCCACATTTTGACACCACTTTTTTGGTTAATATATAACGATAGTAAATATTAATTTAAAATGTGGTCAAAGTAGTTTTATCATAGGATGTGACTAGCTGGCCTGTACCTTGAAACGAGGAGTAGACAACAACATTGTCCATGGTGGACACTTGTGACTGTGATGGTCAACTTAATGAGGTTCTGTGGACCTTCACAGACATTGTCACAGATACTTTGACTATCCCTGCTTGAAATGTGGAACCATGTTTGTTGGTGCTGTGGGTGTACACAGATCATTAACATCAAAGTAAGCCCTCAAATGTTGTTTCAATTGTGGCAACTCGGATTATGCCACTTGAGAACTATGCCTGACTCGAAATTGTTTATGTTAAATATGTTTCTGTTTTTTAATAACTTTACTTTTACTTTAATGCAGATGTTGGGGGTTATTTTGAAGAAGGAACATGGCTGAGATACAACTTTCATTCAGCATCAACTTCAGCAATAATCAGCCAAAAAGAGACGGCGAATATTCCCCAAAGTTCTGCTTCGGATATTGCCCTAGCAAAAGAAGAACTACTGTTTAGCTTTAGCACTACCAAGACCCCATCCATTCTCTTGTATGTTAGCTCATATTCACAAGATTATTTGGCTGTCCTCCTGAAGAGCTCTGGTAAGTTTTTAAAGTGCCTGCATACCAAATGCTGATAGGAAACCCCTTCTGTTTAATAATTCCTACAACTACCTCCTTGAAAAATGAGCTAGGACAATATTAACCTTTATTTAACATGTCTTTCAGGCATCTTACAAATTCGGTACAACTTGGGTGGCACCAAAGAGCCTTACAACGTAGACATAACTAACCACAGAAATATGGCAAATGGACAACCTCACAATGTCAATATCACCAGGGTGGGAAGAAGTATCATTTTCCAGGTAAAATATAATAATAATAATAGAATATACTGTTTTAAACAGACAGAGAGAGGCAACTTAAATGCAAAGGGACTGCATCACCAAAACACTGTTTATACAGTGAATGTAGACCATAAAAAAGATATGTGGAGACTCGAGCTTATGACATCACCATCTGGTTTGCTATGCAAATTACACATTTCCCATTAGAAGTACATGTGAATACCAATCCATAGGTGATGTAACAAGAGACACCACAGACACATTTAAAACCCAGTTTTCTTTTAATTTATGCATTTGTATGCAATTCTACAAACACATTGTATGGATATTTTTTTTATCCTCTTCATTCAAAGTATAAACAATGTTTAGGGAACAAAGAGCCTTTCAAGTTTGTCTGTAGATGTTATAATAGCTCAATGCTAACATTGGAAGTGGCTGTTTCATGGATCACCCCTACTGTTCTTTTTTAAAATAATTCAAGTTGTTTTACAAGCTTTTCATTGACAGTTCATGTGTAAGTGTGCTATACCTCTTCAGACTGCTATACTTTTCCAAATCAGTAGTGATATAATTAGAGGGAACCCAGCAGTACACTTTTCACCTTTACCACAATTCCCGAGGGCTCAGGATTTCCGCACCCTCTGGTACTTAATCTTTACTTTGTGATCTGGTGGGGTACATAATGCCAGGATATGGCATCAGTTCATCTGACACACAACATATATATGGATATTAGCACATGTTCTATGCAAAAAATATATATATATATTGGCCATGCTATTGTTTCCAAGATAATGTTTACCAGTCAGGTGGCAATCCTATGTGAAAGTAAAAAAAAATAGGAAACTGCAACGACTTGATCCTGGTGCCGGTATAAAAGTTAACTTTTAATGAGTATGTTTAAAACTGCAACTTGCCGAAGAGTATATACAAAAAGGACAGCATACAATACGAAGACATACAGGGGCTGATTAGCTTGACGCGTTTCGTGCTGTCATAGTTAACTTTTATACCGGCACCAGGATCAAGTCGTTGCAATTTCCTATTTTTTCTACTTTCACATTGGATTAAGTCTTTATTACCCGAGGATTACTCCGACTACAGCAGAGGACCGGTTATCATTTAACAAGGTGCGCTATTTATTTATATTATTCCCGTGGAAGTCTAAGGGTTATTTCTTGTTTTTATGTGGCAATCCTACCGGTGAGACAGTCCAGGCAGGGGCTTAATATTCAAGATGACTTCTATATAAGCATTTTGGGGTACCAAAGCGGATATTTAATTTGCTCATGTGGTAGTGCCGCCACTGACAAGATAAATCTTTCCTACTGAGCCTTCGTATTAATGTTTAACATCTTTCTTGGTAGACAGCGGTTCAGTATAAGAACGTCTCCTTCTTTAAGCATGGGAATATACCATGTATCGTGTACAGCTGTGATTTGTATTCTTTTTACCATACATGTGTACAGGAAGCTTGTAATTCAGCCAAGGGCCTGCAGAGCACCAGGATCTGGGATGCATAAGTCCACAAAGATGTTTTTTTTTTTTTAACAGAATGGGTTTAACTCAGCAATTAAACCTGCAACAAATCCCAAATAAATTGAGTTAGTGGCCCTTTCACTGCTCCATTAATATGGCATCTTGAGACTCACTACGGTACTTTGAACTTTGGATGGCTTTGAAATGTGTCATAACTATTATAGTTTGATATGGAAGCAATATAAAGAGAGAATAAAAGCCAGGGGCCTTAGAGGATTAATCTTTTCCTTCCTACATGTGCAGTCCTGATGCCACAGATGTGAAGCAGCTGCTCCAGCTCTTCTGTCTTTACTTTTTAAACTAAATGTAATACAAATGCTTCAGTGGGTATTTTTATGCAGTGTTAACGAACACGGGGACTTGATTTGTGTTATGTGGATGAATATCGGTTTCATTCCTTTCAGATGCAGTGGATGCCCCTCTGGTTTAAAAGGGCATGATCTATTAAATGCCATGGTCGGGAGCAATATAGTGTTCAACCCTTTAGCATATAAAGTGTTAATAGGAGCATTTTTGCCTGTTTTTGTCACTGTTTTCTTTCTGTTTCACAGCACTGGCAGGTGTAAGATATTCCTGTCTTTTTTTTTTTTTTTTCCGAACTGGAATTTATAAAATATATATAGAGGCCCGCAGGGCTTGCATGTTCAATCACAGTATTTCATTGTCCTTGTCCTCTGTGGCTCATGACATATTATATGTGCGATGGTTACATATTACATTCCCTCGCCTCTTTAGAGCGGTGTTGGCAGTGTTCTGCTGTCTATGCTGTCCTATCGCTCTCAAATGATTTGGTCCACGTATTATTTGGATTTCTCTCTTGTTAACGGATGATTCTACTTTAGGCTACAATAGCAACTCAGCGGTGTGAATTTTTGATCTATTGATATGTGGGGACTCATGGAATTACATAGACAGTGCAGAGAAATACATAACTCTGGGCTGTATTATTTGATCATAAGAGATTTGAGTTAAAGTCTGAATGTCGGGGCACTAGCCAAGTGATGTAGATACCTGCCAACTGTCACAGTTTATCAGGGACCATCCAGACAGCAGGATGTATGTCCCAATTTCTTTTCTAGATTCACAAAACTATCACTGCTCTCACACCATGTCTAATGAACACAGGAACACCGGCATAAACACAGCGACAGTTTGTCTCCCAGATCATGTATAAACATATTACATGGGTTAGAGACAATCAAGTCTCACTTTTTTTTATGTAACTTGCTGCGTGAATCAAAATCAGAAAAGGTCCCATAGGCCCCAGCCACTCCTATTTCTATGACATAGATACCTAGCCTGTCTGACAGGCTCTGTGCTAGCAATGTAGACAGACTGCTGCAAGGGTATAGTGCCGATTCCAGCTCAAATTGAGAATTATTTATTTGCACACCTAAGGGTCCACTCAATAATTTCCGGTCGGATCAGTCAAAGTAGCCACATTTTTTAACTGGCTACTCAATATAGCAATTTTGGCACAAAATGGCAATATTTGCAGATTTCGGCACATTTTTGGCCCTATTTGAATCAGATCTGAATTTCAGGCATTTGAATCAGAGCTGAATTTCAGGCATTTCCAAACTGAGTAATTGGAGTAATTGAACTCAAAATAATTATAAAAAATCATTAAAACTTTTTTTTTAAATAGTCCCAAAATAAAATAAAATCAGTGGTCCCTGAAATAATCTTGGGGTGTCCAGATGCATTTGGGCAGCATCCAGACCCTGAGGTTTTTTATTTTATTAGATGGGGTACTGGGGAAGTAGTCCTGGTCTCCAATTTATATTATGGGGTCTGGGAGCAGCTCCCAGGTCCATTAATATATGGAAAAAGACATATGGAAAAGACAGGGCAAATAGCCCTGCTCCCCAATATCATCATGAATTTATTTTTATTTTGGGAGGAAATATTCAGCATGGAAATCGACCACAATGGCTGATTTTCATGCCAATTTGGAAGCACTTCTGTGCTTCCTGAGTAGCCCAAATTAGTTGTGGTCCAAAACTCAGAGCTTTGATTTCATTAGCGAAAATTGGCACATTTTGAGTAGACCCTTTAAAGTTTGTGGACATGCTTTGCTTTCTTCCAGTAAATGAAACTATGATTACACAGAAGGTGGTATGCTATGTGTCAGCGTTTCTATGTGATCTTTCTAAGTGTCTTAGAGTGACTTATTATAGCAAAATAATGCATTACTGACAGTTCAAAGGAGATCTTCTGATCCATGTGGCATAGTAAGCATGTCAATGATGTATACGTCAATGTTATACTTAGATATCTCAAATAAAGGGATCACAAAGTCATGAGTTTTCATCTGGAAGAGGCATTATCAGCTTATGAAAAAAGTTAGTGGAACTAGGGCTCTACATGACTGTACAGACATAACTGAGTTTTGGAGGCAGTGAAGGAAAGATTCCTGGGTAACTATCGTTTATGTACTCATAGTGATGCCACACAGGCTGTATTTTACCAGTCCAATGTTAACTCTGTGGAAGCCATAGCTTGGCCGGTGTTTTTTTTTTTTGTTTGTTTGTTTGTTTGTTTGTTTTTTGTTTTGTTTTTTTAAGTAAAGGTGGCAATCCTATGTATTCCTAAAATGAACATTAGTGGTTACTGGCATGAAACACTTTTGTTTAACAACCCACACCACACTGGTGCGATGAGATTGTTAGAAAGGGAATTTAGTTTCTTTCACAAACATAATCTGAAAACATAAATGATTGTTGGTGAACAATTTGCCCACATATGTATCCTCTTCTTCTCCATAAGGCCATGAATGGTGGTGCTGGTGATTAAACAATAAAACTTCAGTTAGATGGGCAAGAGGAGAAAAAAAAGTGGATGAAGACTAGCCAGTAAATGCTAATACAAAAGTGCACCTTGGTGGCCTGTCGATTTGGAACATTACTGAAGGCTGGTCCCCTAATGATGGTCATGTATCATCTAAACACCTTTTACTTTGCATGAAGAGAAAAAAAAGATTGAAATGATCTAAACCTTATGTTAGCAAATTCCTAAATAATGAAAGATTTTTTTTTTTTGGGAAATGTCTGTTCATGACATCACCTGTGCGTTGATATGCAAATAAAGTGGCTTTCAATTGGATAGCTGTAATCTGCATAATAAGCTACAGGTGATGTCATAAACAGGAGACACCACAATTCTGCTAACACGATGTATAGATAATTTCAGAACTTGTTTTAGTCTTTACAATCACCGTAGAAATAATGTTTTGGTGATAAAGTCTGGAAATGGATAGGAACAAAAAAATTTAAAGAACAGTTTCTTTTAAAGAAGGACACTTTCTGATTCACATTCTTTGGCAGGACATTTTCTCTGGATTAATTTAAGTGCCATTCTATAAACAAGGTTTTCAAACTGTAACCCACATAGCACTGACCTGTCATATTAAACTGTGTCAAAATGCTGCTCTACTTCACACAGCAATTGTAAATCGTTTATTCATGCCTTTCAGTAAACATACCTCACCCTCATATGAACCTTTTTTTTTCTAGTTATTTAAGGTTTAAATGTTTTATGGACACTGTTCTTTATAAAACACACACAGTAAAACCTGTGTTGTTTTGAAACATTTATTTGCAGTTTGCCATTTTGTATGTTATCACAAAACACCTTGGAGAAAACGTTAAGTGCTCTTATATCTTTTTGACACCTCACAACATGGATCCTGAAAACTGTCAGGAAATATCAAACAAACATTATTTCACCTGAACAAAGGGTCTTTTTACATTAGACAAAATGGAGAGAAAAAAAAAAAGATAATGTAGCCGTTGGTTGCTATTTTTATAAGGAGGAACATAAAATCTTTTGCAATTTTGAAAAGTGTGAATTTTGAAAACATTCCTACACAACAGCATCTATAAAATAAGATTAGGCAACATAGCTTTATTTTTATTTGAATGCAATTTTAAGTGGATATGGGATATGGCCATCAAATCCTTCCCTTTATTTGCATATGAAATATTGTTAGTAGACACCAAACTATTGTAAATAGGGTCAGGTATGAATTCAGATACTGAGAGCAGATAAGGGACTTGCCAGATTAAACTATATGTCAATAGAAATATAAACAGATAATGAGGTTACTAGCTATATAGTATATGCAGGGCCGGCGCCACCAGTAAGGAGACGTAGGCAGCTGCCTAGGGCGCATCTTAGCTGGGGGCGCCGGAACCCTGCTTCAAAAAAAAAAATCCTCCTCCTTACTTACCTCGTCGGCGTCGCTGCGTCTCCGGTGCTGGGCCGCCTGTGGTTGTGAGGGAAGCGTTGTGCGCTCCCCTCCAGCCAATGGGCATTCAGTAAAGTTATTTTTTTTTTAAACAAACTTTATTGAATGCGTATTGGCTGGAGGGGAGCGCACAACGCTTCCCTCACAGCCACAAACGGACCTGCACCGGAGACAGAGCAGCAGCAGCGACGAGGTAAGTAAGGGGGAAGGAAGTCCTGGCATATTTTGGGGGAAAGTCCTGGCTGGCATATTGGGGGAAAGACAGTCCTGGCATATTGGGTGGCTAAGTCCTGGCATATTTTGGGGGAAAGTCCTGGCATATTTTGGGTGGCTATGTCCTGGCATATTTTGGGTGGCTAAGTCCTGGCATATTTTGGGGGAAAGTACTGGCATATTTTGGGTGGCTAAATCCTGGCATATTTTGGGGGAAAGTCCTGGCATATTTTGGGTGGCTAAATCCTGGCATATTTTGGGGTAAAGTCCTGGCATATTGGGTGGCTAAGTCCTGGCATATTGTGGGGCAAAATCCTGGGATATTGAGGGGCATAATCCTGGCATATTGAGGGGCAAAATCCTGGGATAATGAGGGGCATAATCCTGGCATATTGAGGGGGAAAATCTTGGGATAATGAGGGGCATAATCCTGGGATATTGGGTGGCATAATCCTGGGACATTGAGGGGCATAATCCTGGGACATTGAGGAGCATAATCCTGGGATATTGATGGGAATAATCCTGGCATATTGGGTGGCTAAATCCTGGCATATTGTGGGGCATAATCCTGGGGTATTGAGGGGAATAATCCTGGCATATTGAGGGGCATAATCCTGGGGTATTGAGGGGCATAATCCTGGCATATTGAGGGGCATAATCCTGGCATATTGAGGGGCATAATCCTGGGATAATGAGGGGCATAATCCTGGGACATTGGGTGGCATAATCCTGGCATATTGTGGGGCATAATCCTGGGGTATTAAGGGGCATAATCCTGGCATATTGAGGGACATAATCCTGGGACATTGAGGGGCATAATCCTGGGATATTGAGGGGCATAATCCTGGGATATTGAGGGGCATAATCCTGGCGTATTGAGGGGCATAATCCTGGCATATTGAGGGGCATAATCCTGGGATATTGAGTGGAATAATCCTGGCATATTGTGGGGCATAATCCTGGGATATTGAGGGGAATAATCCTGGCATATTGGGTGGCTAAATCCTGGCATATTGCGGGGCATAATCCTGGGGTATTGGGGGGAATAATCTTGGCATATTGAGTCTTAAGTTATGGTACTTATTCTCCACCATTCTTAATAGGGGGCTTTATTGCAACATGTAACTCTGTTAACTCTCTTTTAATTGAAATGCTGAGAAAGGGGTGGAACATGTGATGTCATGATATAGGAAAATAATATGATAAGGGGGGGGGGGCGGCAAATTTTATTTTGCCTAGGGCGGCAAAAATCCTTGCACCGGCCCTGAGTATATGCAAAACCTTCCAGTAAAACAAAGTCTAAAGGTAGTCTTTAGCATATGAAAGAGCAACCGCACCTAAATTGAAATGTTCTAAGATGACAAGTTATATACTGTATGCCAGTGTTAGTATAACCTTCAAAACTAAATGTGAGGTACAAAGAAAAGAAAGTGATATTTATAGGCTCACAAATAGCAGGTATTCCCAGAAACCTCAATAATCCCCTCTACCCCTAACCTGTGTGCATTAAAAAGTGAATAGGGCATCCCCAAAATCCCAGGAAGGTAATTATAAGTGCAAGTTTACGAGTAAAGGGTGGCCACCTCCCCCATCCTTGTTTATATTATGCCTTAACATATAGGACATGGTTGGAAAAGAATGGGGCACCTGCCCTTCCCCTTTGGAATTTGCTTTTGGAACCCTGCAGTCTCCTACCGCCTTTGCACATAAGGTGGGATGTACTAGGAAGAATTCACAATGATTGCACAAGGTCTGTACTTTTGTATTATTTATTTTATTGACCTGTTATTTTTATACACTTCGTTTCTCCCAGTTGGAATATGTATGTTCCTCCCCCAAACTTTCGTGTTGTGCTGTTTAGGGGAATCTAGGTAAATATTGCCTTTTTTCTTCAGTTTTCCTAACAATAAAATCACATTGATTTATAGAAGATGTGATCAAACATAGAACTGTAATTGTAAAATATACTTTTATACATTAAGTAAAAAACCACAATTCAAACGGTGATCCTCTATGAGATGCTGTGGCAAAATATGATTTATTATAAAACCCAGCTTTTAAATTATCTTTTTAAATGACTATAATTATGTACCTTGGAGAAGTCGGTAGGAATCTGGGCAGACTGTTGAATATTTAAAAAAACATTCACTTTTAATAAGCAGGATCCATCTGGTTGCTTAATTAAACCACATTAGTGGTAGATTAAACTTGTATTGAGATGCTCTATCAGCATAGCATTATATGCTATAAGTTTTTTCAGTAACTTGGAAGGTTATGTTCAGTGTCAGAGAGATCTAAACAGCTGCATTCTGGCAGACAATCACTTAGTCGCTGTTCAGTCCATTCTGTGAGAGCACCCTCTGTGACTTGTAATCCGTGAGGCGACATCAAATCTATGCTGAATGTTCAAAAACCAAATGACCTCATCAAATTCATTCTGCAAACAGAGCACGATATGACAATTTTAGGTATACTGAATTTATTTGTATCTATTTTTCAGTAAAGAACAGAATATATATTTATTTACCAATATATCCATTCTTTTGTGCATCTGTATCAGGTCTGCACTGCTTTTTTTGAGGTCATGACTCTCTTCACATTTCTGGAAAAGTCTCATGCCCCCTCTGCATTTTGAGCTCAACTGGCATTTAGATCTTTAATCAGTTTGTACACGAACCAAATGTGTTAGGTTGTTAGTTTTTGTCTGCTATCCTATTTGGCATCCTGCAATATTTTGATGTAAGTACAATGAACACTCATTGGTCTATTCACTAAAATACAGCTCTGGAGGTCAAACTTTCATTATGAGACTAAGTCAAATTCGGGACCCAAGTTTGGTGTAGAAAAAAACCAGTTTTTGAATCTTCCCCATTGAAAGTAATGAGAGGTGAAATGATTGAAGCTATTTTTGAGACTAAGTCAAATTTGGCACCTGAGTTTGAATTAGTCTCAAAAATATTTACTCTCTGCTGTGTGACCATCCGTCATTTATACCAGCACATGGATCTAGAGCCTCTGACTGGACGGAACCATTCATTACCTGGGCTGGGGAGATTACTGCATCATCCAGGGAACACTTTTGCCAACAGCTATGTTCACTGATGTAACCGCTCATGTCACCTATGTACGTGAGTGTGATGCATATTGTTCAGTGATAATGACATACATACTAAGGATTATGTGCATCAAATAACATTCATCTTTGAACATCAGATGAGAATAAATTCTTCTACTTGTGTCTATCTCCTCTTCATCACATTGCTATCTTTAGGCTCTTTGTGCACATTGAGGTGTTACTACTGGGCGTATAGCTACTTAGTAGGCGCTAATTAAATACATATTAAAGCCAATTCTATTTGGATGGGTCTACTGGATGGGTCAGTGTTGCAACCAACACAGCCAAATCCCTATGAATTGTACGGATATCTTTCAAGTTGGGGGTCTCATACAGGCGTTGGGGAATGATTTGCAGGGGCAGCTTCTGTGTTTCAGTGGGTTCTCTACCATCACATGGTCATCTCCTGATGTACCCCAGCTGATCTTCAACATCTGAATACGCCAAGAATGGTTGACCGGTCAGTCAGACTACATTGCAGCAAAATATCGGAGGGGCATTATGCCATACAATATAGCATCCCGATTGCTCCACCATATTTTGGTGTTGCTTGATGCCATTACTGTTGATCACTGCCTATGCATGCTTCACACACAGGACTTATAAGGGCATCCTCTGTCACTTTACATGTTACATCCATTATCACAAAGGGGTTAAATGTTACAGTCACTTTTTTTTTTTTTTACATTTAAACAATTTACAGTTCTTGTGTAGTTTTATGTTGAAAACAATTTCACCAGGGTCTTGAAATTCAGTGACATCCAATAAGGAGGCCTTGGTGAGATAGATAAGACTGCTGCCATAGCAACGGCAATAAATCTATTACACTTTATATGCCGTTTTTAGTAGACAAGATTTGTGTTGGAAAAAACTGATAAGACAGTTCTTTTTCTTTTTCTTTATATTTCATGATGGAGTACATCACTTAAAATAATAAGAACTAGCACACTGTAGGTGAACTGCCCCTTTAAACAAATAATCCCGGATTAATCATCAGTACCACATCAAGATGCAACCTGAAGCCAGCTAGTTCTTATTAACATCTTGGGATTATGGCTTGCTCCTTATCTCTCTTTTGATCTCTATATTGATAATTATTGATTATGCATCTGTGCAACAGGCCTATCCCATTAAACTCTACCCAATTCTGTAACTTGAAGAACTACAAAGGAAGGTACCGGAAGCCTAGTTTGCCTTGTTAACCCCTTCATGACGTCAATTTTTTTTTCCATGTTCGCTTGGAATAAGGACCATTTTGCTACTTTAGCTTTGTGTTTGTTCAAAAAAAGTGTATAATTGCATCTCAAATCAATCCCCACATATAATTTATTGGTTTTAAAGGACAGATAAGGCTTTTTTTTTAAACCATTTGTGAGGCTGCCAGGAAAACTGTGTTGCTGCCGATCAGAGAAAAGCGGTGTGACATGATCTTGCACATGTACTAGCAATGTCACCAATGCATATCATATCAAGCCCTTACATGTTCGGGATTTGTCGCGAATGGGGTTAATAATAGTAACAGTAGTAATGTTTTACTATTGAAAGTAGAAAAAACCTTTGTTGCGAGTTCAAAATGTTAGACACTTAATTGCATAACCATTTTGAGACACGTTAAAGGTGCATGTCCATATTCCGACACATTAATACAACATAGTTACAGAGTGACATAGTAGTTTAGATTGAAAAAAAAAACTTGTTTCCATAGAGTTCAACCCTTTCCCTATTCTTGTTTACTGCTGCTGAACCAAAAGGAGGCAAAAAAAATTCTTATTTATCAGCAAATTTCAAATTCTACATTCAATGGTGGGAATATTCCTTCTTTACTCCAAATGGCAATCAGATTTCTACTTGGATCAACAAACAGTAAATAAATATTAATGTCCACACTCAGGGTCGCCATCCGGAAGTGGCAGGCAATACACCTGTCACGGGCCCATGGGTCCCGCTCGGTCCCCAGCCTTTTAGAAATAAAAAAGCTTACCCACGTTCTGACTTCAGAGCAGCGTGGACAGCTCAAGAAGCATCATGGAAATGTCTGTGCAATGTGGGCGAGGGGCATGTCCTTGAGGCAGGGCTAAATGCTGCATGTGCAATGTGGGTGAGGGGCGTGTCCTTGGGGCAGGAGTTAGTCCTGCATGTGCAATGCAGGTGATGGGGCATGATATACAAAGCCCTGGCTAAAATGACTTTGGGAGGATGGGGTGAGAAGGAGATATAGGGATGGGCCAGAAAAACAGTTCTGTAAGGGGCCATGGAATTTCTAATACTATACTAACATCAATATGCTATATATGTATATATATAACCTATATGCACTGTATAGCTCAAGGAGTGTACATCTCGAGTCAGAGGAAGTAAGGTCTAATGCATGTGACCCAAGATTCTAAACAACATGTCCACCCCTTGATAGAGCTATACAGAACATTAAATTATTTCTGTTTAACCCATTAGTGACATGACCTTTTGCCCTTGTCTTTCCCTTGGTGACATCCAGTGGTGTACTAAGTTGGGGGTGCAGGGGGCTGTCCGACCTGGATGCCCCTCAGTAAGGGGGTGCTGCATAGCATAAATCAGATGGCGCTCTGAGGCGGGTGCACAGTGTACACTTCAGCCAGGTGACAAGACACTTATGGACACGAGGGGCAAGACTTGTGTCCTCCACAGAAGTGCTTCTAATGGAGAACCAGCAGAATTAGTCAGCTAGTCCGTTCGGGTGCCCCTACCCCTCGCTGCGCACTACCGAAAATGACTTACATCCGGTAGTGCCCAGCTGCGGAGGGGTGTTTCTGTGTGTAAAGCAGTGTGCATGTGTGAAGCTGTTCCAACCCATCTCGCCAGGTTCATCCCTGTTCCCACTCAGCACCCATGTCTACACTTTCCCCATTAAGCTGTCCAGTCCCACCCCTGTCCTCACTCAGCACCCCAGTCTCACCCTGATCCTCACTCAGCACCCCAGTCTCATCCCAGCCCTTACACAGTACCCCAGTATCACCCCTGTCCCCATTTAGCGCCCCATTGTCACCATGTCCCCTTTCAACTCCCCAATGTCACCCCTGTCCCCACTCAGGAACCAGTGTCATGGTCCTGTTTTTAAGAAAACAGGCCATGTTGTGGTCTGAAATGTTGACAATTATGCAACTTATATATTAAAAATGTTGTTATATTTGTTTGGTACAAGACCTTTACATATGGACTTTTTTGTATTTTGATGTTTTTGAGTTGTAGCCTCGCAGTTGAATGCAGATGGCATAATTTTTGGGCAGAGTGCAGACACTGTGGACTTTTTATTATATGTGTGTATATATATATATATATATTATTTGGTATTGATCATACAAATCAACGTTTCGGCTCCTCTTGAAGCCGTTTTGAAGATAGGAGAAGCCGAAACGTTGATTTGTGTGATCAATGCCATATAATACATTTTTTTCACTTTGCTTAAATCCCTTGAGTGCGTTTCATCTTTGTTTGGATCTATATATTATTAAAACGACTCTGCACCTGAGTATATGAAACTTTTTCTCTGACAAGCTGAGTGCATACATTCTTGGATTTCTATCCTTTGTAATAAAGTACAAGTGTCTCTGTGTCCAGTCCCTGTGTCCGTGGGATTGCGCTACTGCACATGTGCCCCACGGACAGCCATTGGGACTTGGAGTGCAGAGACTTCGGGCGGCCGGGCGAAACTGTTGAAGCGGCGGGTGTGCGCGGGCAAGTGGCGGGTGCGCGCAAGCGCGGACTTACTTCTAAGCGGCAGCGGCCGTTACAAGTGGCGGCGGGCGAGCTATGTCTAACGAGAGCCGCTCGTCAGCTCTGCGCATGTCCCTGACGTTGCTAGGGCAACAGTGACGCTATGCGCAGAGCTGGCTTCGTCATGCGGCTCTCACGTTGTTAGAAAAAAAAAACATGTGTTAAAGAAATCTGCCACTGAAAGTGCATTATCAACAAAACTAGACAAAAAAAGAGACATCATAAGGGCTGGTGCACACTTAAAAGTGCTAGCGTTCTCACAAACAAATTTTGTGGTTTTCTTTAAAAGTTTTACAGATCAGTTCCAGGCACTTGCCTAAAGAATCTGTAAGTTTAATAAATGAATATAAAAGCGTTTTAATGTAGCAATTTCAATTTTTCTTAAAAAAAATTAAAAAAACAGACTGACCTATTCTTTTTTAGAACAGTTTACCACTTTTTCTATAACTAACATTGAGGCAGAGTCGTCTCTGAAATTCTGTAGGACAAACATTTTTTTTTGTGATCTATACCATAAACAAACATTGCCCAAATTAGAAAAGTGAAATTTTTCACATTATTCTTCTTTAACATTTCTAAAGAATAAATACGATAAGATAGAAAACAACTGCATGGTTGTCCACTTTTTTTTCTTCTGGAACAAGTCTGTTTTTACAAATGTTTGACCACATATGTTCTTGCGCCCGTTAATTTAACGGGCTTAATGTCTAGTATATATATATATATTTATATATATATAGAAATATATAAATAGATAAATAGAAATTTCGGTGCTGGCTATTGCCTCGATGTCGAGGCAATAGACCAGCACTGTTAAAGCGGTTTTCGCGATCGTTGATCGCGAAAACCGCTTCATTCAATGCAGGACGTGCCAGGCAGCGACAAAAGTGAGAATGTTGCTCTTCAATATGGCATAAGCGAGCTCTGTGGAACAATCGTGGGTGCCCTTTGCATTGAATTTCGGTGATGCCTAATGCTTCGACCTTTGAGGCAATAAAGCATCACCATCTGAACAGTGTTTGCGAACTTAGATCTCAAAAACCACTCATTTAACTGCAGGATGGACTAGGTCCGTCCAATGTCAGCAACAGTTTGCCTAGTCCATCCTGTGTAGGCATGGGGTAAATGTATTGTGCCAATACACTTGGTACAAGCTTTCAATTAAACATAAGTTGTATAATGACAGTTGTCCTTTAATTTTGTGTCATCGGCAAACACTGCCACATAACTACTGGGAGATCATTAATAAACTTAAAAAATAAGAGATTCCTAAGTTACTGCACTATCACATTTGTCCAATTTGAGAACTTCCCATTAACCACCACTCTTTTCATTCTATCTTTCATTCAGTCAATTGACAATCCATGCACAAACATTTGCCCCGAAACCTATTTCACCCATTTTGTAGCTCAGATTGACACTCTTGCTGTGTGAACAATAGTCTAATGATGCTCTGTCAGCTATATTTCTGTAATGAAATTAAACAACTGCAATGTAATTTGTTTCAGTTTTGCCTTGTAGTTATATTTAGGCATACTTACCAATGTACATAACAACTATGCTAACTGGGGTTTTCTTCATTATGTATTTCAAAATTAGAATTGAAGCTTAGAGGGGCAGTTCTAACTAGAGTATCTGAAAAATGTAATGAAAAAGAAACAAATCTGTCTCATCTTTTTTTTTAATCTACACTTATTTTTTAGTAAAAATTGCAAATCATGTGTAACTGTTAATTGATGTTGTTACAGAAACAGTCGTGCCTTTCTCTACAAATCATCCCTAATGCATGTCACTGAGCACCTTGTGAAATAATTTTCAATGTAAAATTACAGGTGAACTGTAAATAGTTTTAAAATACAAATAAGAGCATTTCACATCTATTAAACACATGTATTGTACACAGAATATAAGATAGGTAGAACTGGCCATTTAAGCCTGAAAGTGCCTAGCTGTGAAAATGCATTTTGGATAGTATATATATTTTATGTTTAAAGGGTTTAAAGTTCAGCACAACAGAAAAACAGAAATATATATGGAGAAATAACTATTATTATAATTTTAAGTGGGTAGCAGATGCATTATTAAACCCAAATACACACACACACACACCAAACAAGCCAAGAGACTTGCTTTTCCAACAGAAATTTCACATATAATTTGTATAATTTAATGCAAAACTGAAGTACTGGACTTGCTCCCTAGGACATACTTGGAATTGAGAGAAATATCAATAAATTCTATCTGGTAAAGCACTTTATAAATAAGTAAAGAAAGCTATCCTCTATCTTTTTGGTACTAAGGAGGAAAAATTCACCTAGCCATACTGAAAACATTCTTTGTTTCTCTTTGAAAGAGTATCAGTTTTATATCTGTGGAGAATTCTGGCTTCTTTTTGATGCTGTCTTTTATATACAGCAAGTATGGCAGCTGTTGTGGGCACAAATAATCTGAGGAGAAGGTTTCCTGGTGAGAGGTAAATGTTAACCATTAACAGAAAAAATGATATGACTGTGGTGGTAGTTGCTAACAGACTAGCCTATTTTTGTGCAACATAAGAAATTTAGTTCACAAGATCTGGAGTGGTAAATATTATCCACAACTACCCCAGTCTAGAATTACTATGCTCTATATCATGTGAGCTGGAGTCAACAACAAAAATGTTAGTGTGTTGTGAAGGCCACCACAACCTCAGTCTATAACTACAAATCCCATGAAGTTCAGCAAGAAATATGACTGGTTAAATATTAATGTAGATGTAGTCACTAAAAGGCAAAGGTCTACCCAGCATGGCCCGATCTGGCCCAACTTTGGCATACATTGTAAACGGAAGTCATGATGGTAAATAGACATAAGAAACAGACCTGAATCTCAGGTCTCAAAACCATAAAGATAAAACCTGTTATTAAATGATAATTAAAATGAAAATGGGACACACAACAAACTAAGTGTTGTAGTGAAAAAACAGCAAAAAATAATAAAAAAACAATGGGCACAATACCAAGCCACTTTTAAATTGTGTTTTTGGATAAACTGACAATTCGGTACTCCACTTTATAAGAATATGACATGGGACTGATATGTCAGAAACCACCTTAATTAGGAATATATTAGGTATTGAATAGCTTGGTTTTAAACATCAAGGTAAGGTTTCATAGGTGGTTTCTTTCTAACAAAGGATCAGCATCAGCATAAATTGAATTAAACTTTTAGTTTAATTAGTTGTGAACTAGAGTTATGGTGGTAAATAGACATGGCTTATAATTAGTGTTACATATTATAACAAAATCAGGCCAGATTGTGTCTAGCAGCTAAATAGGGGAGAAATTCACAATTTCACTACTCAATATGGCGATTTCGACTCAAAGTCATCAATTTCCTCTGATTTTGGGCCAACTTATGGCCATATTCAGTTCAGGGAACATGGCCTGGGGAATCTTATGGATTCCACTTACTCGTATAGGGCCAAATCCCCCCAAAATTGGCTTGAATTTGACTACAATAGCCAAATTTACAGCAGTTCATTTTGCCAGATAATAGCTGGCGAAATTAAATGTTAAGGTATTACAAATATAAAAAAGTAATATTAATAAGTGTATTTATTTATTAAATAAGATAAAACAAATATTAATTCAAAATGATTAAAATGTATATATTAATAATGTAATAAAACATCATGCTGGCATACTGCGATTGCAATGGGAGAGACATGGCTAAGTGCTTTTTGACAGCTCTAGACTCTCTCTGTGGGACATGGAGAGACTAACAATAGTCCTCCCTGACCCCTAAGCACCCCATGAATCTTTTTTTTTTTTAATTTAAAAAAATACATAAACTTTTTTTTTTTGTTAGGGATAGTATTAAGAAATCACAAAAGTGCAGCACAATATATAATATACCCTTTGGGCTTTTACTCAACTTTGTACTCAACTTCATATAGAGGAAGAGGATCTGGTTTTCAAGGATCACAAGAGTTTGTGAGACTTCCTGGTTCCCGCCACTGGAAGTCTAATTCTGCCCTTGAACAGTACTGATCCTACCAGATTGAGCGCTTGATTGAACTCTGAGATGTAAGATGTAAAAAAAACCTAAATATAAGAATACCCTACAGGTAAAAAGTTTTACTGGTAAATATTAACACACGTAAACAGTTTTTTTTTTCATATTTAATACAAATTCTGATTGTAAAAATGCATTTATAGTTTTTATTTCCATTTATTTGTCAATATGCCAGGCAAAGCATCCCCAGATATGCCAATCTACCCTGTATACCTACCAAAGCATCCCCTGACTTGCCAATCTGCCCCTAAGACTTACCTATGCATCCCCAGATTTGCTGGTCTGCCCCCAGACTTGCCAATGCATCCTCAGACTTGTCAGTCTGCCCCAGGTTTGACAATCTGCTCCCCAGATTTGACAGTTTTCCACTAGACTTTAAAGTTCATCCTCAGACTTGCCAATGTGCCTCCCAGGACTGGGGTCTAGTGGGAAAATCTAGAGGTTGTCTGTGTGCTTCTCAGTGCGCACAGACATCCTCCAATGCTGCCTGACATTTCCACCGGGACTTCTGAGATGGAACGCTGGGGGTCACATGACGCCAGTGTTCCATCATAGAAGGCCCAGCGGAAGTGTATAAGTGTA
This sequence comes from Pelodytes ibericus, assembly GCA_036172795.1. Lineage (NCBI taxonomy): Eukaryota > Metazoa > Chordata > Amphibia > Anura > Pelodytidae > Pelodytes > Pelodytes ibericus. The sequence goes on along the minus strand of CM069859.1, from coordinate 159,774,109 downwards.
TAGACATCGACCTGCTAACTAAGAGGAGGATCCAGGTCCCTTGCAGCTCTATCTCATAAAAATACCTGTATTTGAGGTCTCATTATAAAATGACCTTGAATATAAGCCAAGTGGACTTTTTTCAGAGCATCTGCTCTGGAAAATAAAGCTTGTCTTATATTTGCCAAATAAGAGTACTTCATAGTTCGATTATCAGAACTTTAAAAAAATCATTTGTTAGATTTTTTTTATAACAAACATATTTTATCAGGTACATTATTGTACAATAATATATACCCTTTGCCTTATTAATTCTGAATAGCAGCATACAGGCTAAATTGGAATTTTGATTGTAAATTACTACCAAGGTTTTGTGTCACTCTCTGGATACAGGCTGTAAATGAGCTTCTGACTTGCTGCCACGTTGGATTTAGCCAGTGGAGATTCATTGTAGCTGCAAAGATGTGATAAGAAAAAAGACTTTTAGCTAAACCCATTATTTCACACAAAGGGGGTTGTATTTTTTTTTTTATAAATCTTAAATCATTGAATTATAATTCTACAGAAAATCTATATTTTCCAGTATTTGCAGATCCTAAAATTAATAAATAATAACATAAATCACATGACATATTCAGTAAACAAGGAGTAATAGGAAACAATAGAGTAATTCTTGGACAAACTATTTGGATCATTCAGCAAGAAAGCCAATAAATGTTTCAATTGACTGTATTAAATTTAGTTTTAGAAGGTTTAAAGAGGGACTAGACCCTCCTGATAAACATTTAATCAGACAGAATGATGACTACAAGTAGTCAGAAGTATGCTTACCTTCCATGATCGTATCTCATCAGCATGATGGTGCTGATCATACGACTGCCATGATTGTTGGTCCATTCTGAAAATGTTCACACATTTGTACAAAACATAGCAAGGCTAGGATGATCACATTTTATTTCTGCCATTCAGGGACACAGTATGTTCTGCATGACATTACACACACAAGCATATAATATGCATACACCGATCATCCACAACATTATGACCATTGACAGGTGGCAAGCTGGTGGAGGCAGTGTGATGCTTTGAGCAATGTTCTGCTGGAAAACCTTGGGTCCTGCCATTAATGTGGATTAATGTTTTAGGTTCCTTGGAAGTGTAGGGCTGAATTTCTGCTGAAAGTATTGGTTTGGGATGCAGAAAATGTTATGGTCTTGATAGAATTATTGTCCTCTTCCTAGTGTGACTGAGGGCTCATTTGGAGGTCTTCTTTGAGGTTTTTGTTTGCGCTTGGTGTGATCCCCTATATGGGGACAAAGATGATGCGTGTCCCCAATTAGTAGGATGGTGAACCATGCAAGCATCTTGGTATCAATGTGAGATAAGAATGGAACCCTTGGTACCTTCAGAAATGGCATAAAACCTCTATCTCTTCGGAATGGTGATCAGATTTTGCACTATTAATGCCCAAGGGATAAATACACCGTATAAAAGAAAAATGTTAATGGAAATGTTAAGTCATGATTAAATAGAAGTACCTATGATACAAGAAACACATTGGATGAAATCTAAAATATGATTTATAATAAAAGATATCCACGTATATTTATATCTAATTATGATAAGAAAAAAAGTTTAGAGGGCATGATTATAATTAAAGATACAATATCCCTAGAAGTAATTCACAAAGTATTAGAAAAAAATTGAAGATGGTTTTATTTAGATTTGTAGATTTAAATAATGTAATATATAAACTGGTGAATATTTATGCCCCAAATGAAAACTCTATGAAAATTGTTGAAAGAGTGATGACACAAATAGATAAAGTAGCACAAGGATTGTCAATTATAGGTGGAGATTGTAATTGCCTAATGGATGTGGAATTGGGTAAAAAGATGAAATTGGGTAAAAAAAAAAAAGTGTTAAACAGAAGCAAAGTGCATAAGGATTCGGAATTCTTAACTAAAAATAATTTGGTTGATGTATGGAGGGTCTTAAATCCATCTTCTGGAGACTATACATATTACTCAATACCTCATAACTCTTATTCACATATAGACTTATTTTTGGTTAATAGGGGGGTGTTTAATGGGGATCTGAAATATGATATTGGCATAGCATCATGGTTGGATCATGCTCCTGTTTGTCTGACAATGGATGGGGGAACCATTAGAAATTAATTTAACTGGAAACTGAATGAATCACTGATGATGGATAAGGTTCTAAGAATTAAAGTACAAACAGAAATTCAAAAAAAATGTAGGTGTATGATATTAACTCTGTTTCAAAATCAATATTATGGTATACTTTGAAAGTGGCAGTCAATGGAAAACTTATTAAGATCGGTTCAAGGTTGGAAAAAAAAAGGGGGGGGCAAACATACCAACAGCTGCAAGTAGAGGTCTACAGATTAGAAAATCTACATAAGCATAGTCTGCAAAATGACTTAGTAGAAAAAAATAAAAGAAGTAAAGAGTGCAATTAAACAAAAAGAGATGGAAAAATTAAATAAAAAGGTATTATTATTAACATGTATAATGCTAACAACATTCTTGCCATATAATATGCCCCAGTAAATTTGCCAATAATATGCCAGTGTTATTTGCCATTTAATATCCCACAGCCAATTTTCCCAATAATAGGCCAGTGTTATGTCCCATTTATATGCCCCTGCCAATATGCCCATTAATATGCCAGTGTTATTTGCCATTTAATATGCCCCAGCCAATTTGCCTAATAATATGCCCGTTTTATTTGCCATTTAATATCCCACAGCCTATTTGCCCAATAATATGCCAGTGTTATTTGCCATTTAGTATGCCCCAGTAAATTTGCCCAATAATATTCCAGTGTCATTTGCCATTTAGTATGCCCCAGTAAATGTGCCCAATAATATGCCAGTGTTTATTGCCATTTCGTATGCCCCAGTAAATTTGCAAATAATATGCCAGTGTTATTTGCCATTTAATATCCCACAGCCAATTTGCCCAATAATATGTCAGTGTTATTTGCCATATAATACTGTATTTGCTCGAAAATAAGACGAGGTTTTTTTCAGAGCAAATGCTCTGAAAAATCCCCCTCGTCTTACATTCAAGGTCTTCTTATAATCTGACCTCAAATTGAGGTCAGATTATAAGACATGGATCCAGGTCCCCAGCAGAGCTGCAGGGGACCTGGATCCCCCTCTCTAACAGGAGGGGATGTCTGCGCAATGAGCGCAGACTCCCCTGCTTCCGCCCGGCACGACCGCCGGGGCTTCTATGAAGAAGCCGGGTACTTCCGGCTACGTCACAGAAGTCCCGGCGAGCGTGCCGGGCGGCAGCAGGGGAGGTCTGCGCTCATCGCGCAGACATCCTCTGCTGCCCCACTAGCCACCAGGGAAAAGCGGGCAGCTGGGGGATGTCTGCACTATACGTGCAGGCATCCTCCATGCTGCCCGACACCTCCGTCTATTATGACGGACCAGCTGTCCGTCATAATAGACGGAGGTGTCGGGCAGCATGGAGGATGTCTGCACGTATCGTGCAGACATCACCCAGCTACCCCCACTAGCCACCAGGGAAAGGGGGGAGATAGAGAGAGAGGATGGAGAGAGAGGGGGGAGAGAGAGAGAGAGAGAGAGAGAGGTGGGGAGATAGAGAGAGAGAGAGGGGGGGAGAGAGAGGGGGAGAGAGAGAGGGGGGGGAGAGAGAGAGAGAGAGGGGAGATAGAGAGAGAGGGGGGGGAGAGAGAGAGAGAGAGAGGGGGGAGAGAGAGAGAGAGAGAGAGAGAGAGAGAGAGAGGGGAGAGAGAGAGAGGGGGGGGGAGAGAGAGAGAGAGAGAGAGAGAGGGGGAGAGAGAGAGAGAGAAGGGGAGATGGGGGGAGTTAGAGAGTGAGAGGGGGAGATAAAGAGAGAGAGAGGGGGGGGAGAGAGAGAGAGAGAATAGGGGAGGGAGGGGGAGATAGAGAGAGAGACTACGCTGGGGGGGGAGAGAGGCCGCAAGGAAATAAAAACAAGAAATGCATTTGTATAATATCAATTTTTTATTACATATTAAAAAGCAATTTACATATATACAAGTTAAACTTTTTTTTTCCTATAGGGTAGTCTTATATTCAGGCTTTTAGTTTTTTTCCTAAAGGAATATACAAAGTTTGGGGGGTCATCTTATAATCAGGGTCGTCTTATAATCGAGCAAATACGGTATGCCCCAGTAAATTTGCCAATAAGATGCCAGTGTTATTTGCCATTTAATATCCCACAGCCAATTTTCCCAATAATATGCCAGTGTTATGTCCCATTTATATGCCCCTGCCAATATGCCCATTAATATGCCAGTGTTATTTGCCATTTAATATGCCCCAGCCAATTTGCCTAATAATATGCGAGTTTTATTTGCCATTTAATATCCCACAGCCTATTTGCCCAATAATATGCCAGTGTTATTTGCCATTTAGTATGCCCCAGTAAATTTGCCCAATAATATGCCAGTGTTATTTGCCATTTAGTATGCCCCAGTAAATGTGCCCAATAATATGCCAGTGTTAATTGCCAATTAGTATGCCCCAGTAAATTTGCAAATAATATGCCAGTGTTATTTGCCATTTAATATCCTACAGCCAATTTGCCCAATAATATGCCAGTGTTATTTGCCATTTAATATGCCCCAGTAAATTTTCCCAATAATATGCCAGTGTTATGTCCCATTTATATGCCCCTGCTAATTTGCCCAATAATATGCCAGTGTTATTTGCCATGTAATATGCCCCAGCCAATTTTTCCAATAATATGCCAGTGTTATTTGCCATTTAATATCCCACAGCCTATTTGCCCAATATGCCAGTGTTATTTGTCATTTAGTATGCCCCAGTAAATTTGCCCAATAATATGCCAGTGTTATTTGCCATTTAGTATGCCCCAGTAAATGTGCCCAATAATATGCCAGTGTTAATTGCCATTTAGTACGCCCCAGTAAATTTGCCAATAATATGCCAGTGTTATTTGCCATTTAATATCCCACAGCCAATTTGCCCAATAATATGCCAGTGTTATGTCCCATTTATATGCCCCTGTCAATTTGCCCATTAATATGCCAGTGTTATTTGCCATTTAATATCCCACAACCAATTTTCCCAATAATATGCCAGTGTTATTTGCCATTTAATATCCCACAGCCTATTTGCCCAATATGCCAGTGTTATTTGTCATTTAGTATGCCCCAGTAAATTTGCCCAATAATATGCCAGTGTTATTTGCCATTTAGTATGCCCCAGTAAATGTGCCCAATAATATGCCAGTGTTAATTGCCATTTAGTATGCCCCAGTAAATTTGCCAATAATATGCCAGTGTTATTTGCCATTTAATATCCCACAGCCAATTTGCCCAATAATATGCCAGTGTTATGTCCCATTTATATGCCCCTGCCAATTTGCCCATTAATATGCCAGTGTTATTTGCCATTTAATATCCCACAACCAATTTTCCCAATAATATGCCAGTGTTATTTGACATTTAATATCCCACAGCCTATTTGCCCAATATGCCAGTGTTATTTGCCATTTAGTATGCCCCAGTAAATTTGCCCAATAATATGCCAGTGTTATTTGCCATTTAGTATGCCCCAGTAAATGTGCCCAATAATATGCCAGTGTTAATTGCCATTTAGTATGCCCCAGTAAATTTGCCAATAATATGCCAGTGTTATTTGCCATTTAATATCCCACAGCCTATTTGCCCAATATGCCAGTGTTATTTGTCATTTAGTATGCCCCAGTAAATTTGCCCAATAATATGCCAGTGTTATTTGCCATTTAGTATGCCCCAGTAAATGTGCCCAATAATATGCCAGTGTTAATTGCCATTTAGTATGCCCCAGTAAATTTGCCAATAATATGCCAGTGTTATTTGCCATTTAATATCCCACAGCCAATTTGCCCAATAATATGCCAGTGTTATGTCCCATTTATATGCCCCTGCCAATTTGCCCATTAATATGCCAGTGTTATTTGCCATTTAATATCCCACAACCAATTTTCCCAATAATATGCCAGTGTTATTTGCCATTTAATATCCCACAGCCTATTTGCCCAATATGCCAGTGTTATTTGCCATTTAGTATGCCCCAGTAAATTTGCCCAATAATATGCCAGTGTTATTTGCCATTTAGTATGCCCCAGTAAATGTGCCCAATAATATGCCAGTGTTAATTGCCATTTAGTATGCCCCAGTAAATTTGCCAATAATATGCCAGTGTTATTTGCCATTTAATATCCCACAGCCAATTTGCCCAATAATATGCCAGTGTTATGTCCCATTTATATGCCCCTGCCAATTTTGCCCATTAATATGCCAGTGTTGTTTGCCATTTAATATCCCACAGCCAATTTTCCCAATAATATGCCAGTGTTATGTCCTATTTACAGTGGATATAAAAAGTCCACACACCCCTGTTAAAATGTCAGGTTTCTGTGCTGTAAAAAAATTAGACAAAGATAAATCATTTCAGAACTTTTTCCACCTTTAATGTGACCTATAAACTGTACAACTCAATTGAAAAACAAACTGAAATCTTTTAGATAGAGGGAATAAAAAATATAAAAATAAAATAATGTGGTTGCATAAGTGTGCACACCCTCTTATAACTGGGGATGTAGCTGTGTTCAGAATTAAGCAATCACATTCCAAATCATGTTAAATAGGAGTCAGCAGACACCTGCCATCATTTAAAGTGCCTCTGATTAACCCCAAATAAAGTTCAGCTGCTCTAGTTGGTCTTTCCTGAAATTTTCTTAGTCGCATCCCACAGCAAAAGCCATGGTCCACAGAGAGCTTCCAAAGCATCAGAGGGATCTCATTGTTAAAAGGTATCAGTCAGGAGAAGGGTACAAAAGAATTTACAAGGCATTAGATATACCATGGAACATAGTGAAGTCATCATCAAGTGGAGAAAATATGGCACAACAGTGACATTACCAAGAACTGGAGCTCCCTCCAAAATTGATGAAAAGGCGAGAAGAAAACTGGTCTGGCAGGCTACCAAGAGGCCTACAGCAACATTAAAGGAGCTGCAGGAATATCTGGCAAGTACTGGCTGTGTGGTACATGTGACAACAATATCCCGTATTCTTCATATGTCTGGGCTATGGGGTAGAGAGGCAAGACGAAAGCCTTTTCTTACAAAGATGAAATCAAGGTTTAACTTTTTGGCCATTATTCCAAAAGATATGTTTGGCGCAAAAACAACACTGCACATCACCAAAAGAACACCATACCCACAGTGAAGCATGGTGGTGGCAGCATCAGGCTTTGGGGCTGTTTTTCTTCAGCTGGAACTGGGGCCTTAGTTAAGATAGAGGGAATTATGAACAGTTCCAAATACCAGTCAATATTGGCACAAAACCTTCAGGCTTCTGCTAGAAAGCTGAACATGAAGAGGAACTTCATCTTTCAGCATGACAACGACCCAAAGCATACATCCAAATCAACAAAGGAATGGCTTCATCAGAAGAAGATTAAAGTTTTGGAATGGCCCAGCCAGAGCCCAGACCTGAATCCGATTGAAAATCTGTGGGGTGATCTGAAGAGGGCTGTGCACAGGAGATGCCCTCGCAATCTGACAGATTTGGAGTGTTTTTGCAAAGAAGAGTGGGCAAATCTTGCCAAGTCAAAATGTGCCATGCTGATTGCTGATAGACTCATACCCAAAAAGACTGAGTGCTGTAATAAAATCAAAAGGTGCTTCAACAAAGTATTAGTTTAAGGGTGTGCACACTTATGCAACCACATTATTTTATTTTTATATTTTTTCTTCCCTCTACCTAAAAGATTTCAGTTTGTTTTTCAATTGAGTTGTACAGTTTATAGGTCACATTAAAGGTGGAAAAAGTTCTGAAATTATTTATCTTTGTCTCTTTTTTTTACAGCAGAGAAACCTGACATTTTAACAGGGGTGTGTAGACTTTGTATATCCACTGTATACGCCCCTGCCGATTTGTACAATAATATGCCAGTGTTATTTGCCATTTAATATGCTCCTGCTAATTTGCCTGATAATATGCCAGTGTTATTTGCCATTTAATATGCCCTAGCCAATTTTCCCAATAATATGCCAGTGTTATTTGCCATTTAATATCCCACAGCCTATTTGCCCAATAATATGCCAGTGTTATTTGCCATTTAGTATGCCCCAGTAAATTTGCCCAATAATATGCCAGAGTTATTTGTCATTTAGTATATCCTAGTAAATGTGCCCAATAATATGCCAGTGTTAATTGCCATTTAGTATGCCCCAGTAAATTTGCAAATAATATGCCAGTGTTATTTGCCATTTAATATCCCAAAGCCAATTTGCCCAATAATATGCCAGTGTTATTTGCCATTTAGTATGCCTCAGTAAATTTGCCAATAATATGCCAGTTTTATTTGCCATTTAATATCCCACAGCCAATTTGCCCAATAATATGCCAGTGTTATATCCCATTAATATGCCCCTGACAATTTGCCCAATAATATGCCAGTGTTATTTGCCATTTAGTATGCCCCAGTAAATTTGCCAATAATATGCCAGTGTTATGTCCCATTAATATGCCCCAGACATTTTCCCCCCATTTCCCCAGCACTTACCTGTTTTCCCTGGTGGCTAGTGGCAGGCATCATGTTCACCTCCATGCTGCCTGTTCGGCTCCCAGGTGGTTGTGCCGACAGGTCACGTGACCCGGCGTATGACGTCAGCGTATGACTGTCGGCTCTTCCGTGTCACACTGCACTGGGAGCCGAACAGGCAGCATGGAGGTTTCTCTGTGCTGCCTGTTCGGCTCCCCTTGCAGCCTGCCGGCAGAGGGAAGGTGAGGGGGGATCTTCCGATCCCTTCTCACCTCCGTCTCTGCCTGCAAGCGTGTTTTTTTTTTTTTTAAAGGGCCATATTATTTTTGGGATTTTTTTTTTTCTTACATTTTTTTTTCGATTTGCTGGGCGGCGCTGCTGCCCCCCAAAATTAGCCGCCCTAGGCATCTGCCTAGGATGCCTCGCGGTAAATACAGCACTGGCAATATGTATACCTTACTATGAAACCCTGTAATACAACTACTCATTACCTAAATTACAAAAATATACACAGATATTAGAGAGCACTTACATATGTTCATATATATTTATAAATATCTATACACAGTTGCATTTATACTTGTATGAACTTCTCAATATTATATGCAACTATTTTCACATGTAATAAAAATGTTATTGAAGAGTTACATTTCTTGTTTTTATTCCATTTTTCTGCACCCACATTGCACCTAAAGGACTTAACACAGCCCCATATAATAGCCACAGCACTTGGCTTGCACCTATATTGCACCCACAGCACTTGTCATGCACCTATATTGCACCCACAGCACATGGCTTGCACTCATATTGCACCCACACAATTTGGCATGCCACCGTGTAATTTTGCCCCACAGAACATACCACAGTGTCACTTTGTCCCCCTGAACTGCCCATGCAGAACAGGCCACATTGTCACTTTCCCCTATAGTAAATGTTATTTTGCCCCACAGAACATGCCACTGTCAGGTACCAATTAACATGCCACAGTCACTTAATTATTAACATATGCAACAGCCAGTTTGCCTGTTAAAATATGCCACTGTTTGTCCATTAAATATGCCACAGTGTTCCCATTAATATGCCACAAACAATGTGCCCATTAATATGCCACAAACAATGTGCCCATCAAAATTCCAGTATTATTTTGCCATTAATGTGCCAGTATTATTTTGCCATTAATGTGCCAGAGACAATTTGCCCATTAATATGAAGTATTATTGTGCCATTCAGATGCCAGTAATATTGTACCATTCAGATGCCAGTATTATTGTGACATTCAGATGTCAGTAATATTGTGCCATTCAGATGCCAGTACTATTGTTCCATTAAGATGTAAGTAATACTGTGCCATTGAGATGCTAGCATTATTGTGCCATTAAGATGCCAGTAATATTGTGTCATTAAGATGCCAGTATTATTCTGCCATTAAGATGCCAGTATTATTCAGCCATCAAGTTGCCCCAGCCAATTTATCCATTAAGATGCCAGTAATATTGTGCCATTAAGATGCAAGTAATACTGTGCCATTAAGATGCTGGTAATATTGTGCCATTAAGATGCCAGTAATATTGTGCCATTAAGATGCCAGTATTATTGTGCCATTCAGATGTCAGTAATATTGTGCCATTAAGATGCCAGTATTATTGTGCCATTCAGATGTCAGTAATATTGTGCCATTAAGATGCAATTAATACTGTGAAATTAAGATGCCAGTATTATTGCACCATTAAGATGCCATAATTATTGTGCCATTAAGATGCCAGTAATATTGTGCCATTCAGATGCCCCAGGCAATTTTCCCATTAAGATGCCAGTATTATGATTTCTATTAACATTTTAAAGTTTCTATGCTCATTATATTCCACCCTCCTCCCCCTTCCCCAGAACTTACTGCCTAGCTGCTGCTCCGTGTCCCCGGACGTCTCCTCTGTGCAGTCTTCCCTCCTGCACGTGATGTCACATCCGGTGTCAATGTTGTTGGTTTTTAGTTTTTTTTTGTTTAGTTTTTTTTCCGGACCCCGCATCCAACGCAGCTGCCCTTTTGCCCCGCATTAAAGACTGCCCTGCATAAAATATCACACTCACACTGATTCACATTTGAACATACGGTCACATATACACAAAAAACATCTAATTTAATATTATATAAAATTTTATATACCGTATTTGCTCGATTATAAGACAAGGTTTTTTTCAGAGCAAATGCTCTGAAAAATCCCCCTCTTCTTATAATCGAGGTCTCTTATAATCTGACCTCAAATTGAGGTCAGATTATAAGACATGGATCCAGGTCCCCAGCAGTGCTGCAGGGGACCTGGATCCCCCTCTCTAGCAGCAGGGGATCACTGCGCAACGAGCGCAGACTGCCCTGCTTCCGCCCGGCACGACCGCCGGGGCTTCTGTGAAGAAGCCGGGTACTTCCGCTTTCGTCACCGAAGTCCCGGCGAGCGTGCCGGGCGGCAGCAGGGGAGGTCTGCGCTCATCGCGCAGACTTCCTCTGCTGCCCCACTAGCCACCAGGGTAAATCGGGCAGCTGGGGGTTGTCTGCACGATACGTGCAGACATCCTCCATGCTGCCCGACACGGCAGACTATTATGACGGACAGCTGTCCGTCATAATAGACTGCCGTGTCGGGCAGCATGGAGGATGTCTGCAAGTATCGTGCAGACATCCCCCGGCTGCCCCCACTAGCCACCAGGGATTGAGGTACAGGTAAGGGGGGGACAGAGAGACAGGGGGAGGGAGGGTGGGGGACAGAGAGACAGGGGGAGGGAGGGAGGGGGGCAGAGAGACAGGGGGAGGGAGGGTGGGGGGCAGAGAGACAGGGAGAGGGAGTGAGGGTGGGGGGCAGAGAGACAGGGGGAGGGAGTGAGGGTGGGGGGCAGAGAGACAGGGGGAGGGAGTGAGGGAGGGGGGCAGAGAGACAGGGGGGACAGAGCAGGAAGGGGGGAGAGACAGAGGAAGGGGGCAGAGAGAAATGTGGGGGGGAAGAGACAGGTGAGGGGGGAGTGGGGAGTGAGACAAAGCTGGGGGCAAGGGAAAGAGAGAGGCAGCATTGGCACATAAAAAGAAATAAACACAAGAAATGCATTTTTTTATATAATATTTTATTAAAAAAGCAATTTACATGTGAATATATACAAGTTTAACTTTTTTCCTATAGGGTAGTCTTATATTCAGGCTTTTAGTTTTTTTCCTAAAGGAATATCCAAAGTTTGGGGGGTCGTCTTATAATCAGGGTCGTCTTATAATCGAGCAAATACGGTAAATTAAATCCCTTATGTCACACATGAACAGTCTCACACACACAGCCACACACACAGCCACACACTGTATCGGCTTCTTACCTGGTGCTGAATGGAGGGACTCTTAGCCAGTCAGGATAGTTGAGAAGCTTCTCCTACTTCAGTCAGTGCTGTCATTTTCCCAGAATGAAGTTACCCAGGACATATATTTCCATTTCGGGGACTCTCTGCAAACCGGGACATGTTTGACCATTTACATGTTTGGTAAGAAGTGGCTATCGCTGGTTGAGTTGAAATAGAAACAAGCAACATAATGGCATATTGAGGGGTTAAATGCTGCAATATTGAGGGGTAAAATACTGGCATATTGAGGGGTTTAATGCTGCAATATTGAATGGCTAAATTCTGGCATATTGAGGGGTTAAATGCTGCAATATTGAATGGCAAAATAATGGCATATTGAGGGGTTAAATGCTGCAATATTGAATGGCAAAATAATGGCATATTGAGGGGTTAAATGCTGCAATATTGAATGGCAAAATAATGGCATACTGAGGGGTTAAATGCTGCAACATTGAATGGCAAAAAATGGCATCTTGAGGGGTTAAATGCTGCAATATGGAATGGCAAAATTCTGGCATTTTGAGGGGTTAAATACTGCAAGATTCTGGCATATTGAGGGGTCAAATGAACTGCTACAATTAAGCAGTATAAACTATAAATATAAATCTGCTATCACAAATGATTATCACAAATGATTATAATGAAATTAGATGGTTATCTCGCATAACCGTATTCTGTGTTTAGTTAATTCATTTGGAAGGGGACAGTATAAAAGGGAAAAGGCTGTTTCTGATGCCACCTTGGAGCATGTCGTTTTTACAGTTATCTTGTATTACTCTTGTCAAGAAATCGTATCCATACATGTCATTTCATTTCCGTAAAGTTATATTCCAATGTCTTAGTTGTACAGGAACAGTTTTAACTAGGTGCCTGAAGGGATCAAAAACAAACTGCTAAATGACATTGTTCAAGCTAGCAGCTTGCAATGCCAAAACAGGAAACAGCCTTATTATCCTTGTTTCTGCCACTTCTGGCTTCTGCTGCTAGACACCTGATCCCAGTGGCGTAGCGTGGGTTGTCAGCACCCGGGGCAAGGCAAGTAATTTGCGCCCCCTAACCCGTGGATTTTAGCACTCGAGTCTCTTCTACTAGATTAGTTAAAGAAACCCTTACCCCCCAAGCACATGTATTGTTTGTTATGAAAATACTTATGTAATTAAAGTAAAATGCATCTAAATACAAGTTTATTTTCCAACACTTTATTGAGTGCGAACATGCATTACACACATTCTCCACATTTTCAGCAGGTCTATGAATACAAATATACACATGTAGTAACCTAGCATGGGCCATGCTATTATATGTCGTCTCACAACCATCGTAAACGACAAACAATATCAAGAACAAAAACTAAACATCAAAATGGAACCATACCCTGGAGATGATCCAAGACTGGGCTAGATGGAGCCAACTTCCTCAATCCTGTACCTCTAATGTTACCCCCCCCCCCCCCCCCCCCCACACACACACATATGCCATAATTGTTGTGCCATTCAGATGCCAGTAATATTGTAACTTTCGGATGCCAGTAATATTGTGCCAGTCAGAGCCCAGTAATATTGTGCCAGTCAGAGCCTAGTAATATTGTGCCAGTCAGATGCCTGCAAAATTGTGCCAGTCAGATGCCTGCAATATTGTGCCAGTCAGAGCCCAGTAATAATGTGCCAGTCAGATACCAGTAATATTGTGCCAGTCAGATACCAATAATATTGTGCCAATCAGATGCCCAGTAATATTGTGCCAATCAGATACCCAGTAATATAGTGCCATTCAGATACCCAGTAATATAGTGCCAATCAGATACCCAGTAATATTGTGCCAATCAGATACCCAGTAATATAGTGCCAATCAGATACCCAGTAATATTGTGCCAATCAGATACCCAGTAATATAGTGCCATTCAGATACCCAGTAATATAGTGCCAATCAGATACCCAGTAATATTGTGCCAATCAGATACCCAGTAATATTGTGCCAATCAGATGCCCAGTAATATAGTGCCAGTCAGATGCCCAGTAATATTGTGCCAATCAGATGCCCAGTAATATTGTGCCAATCAGATACCCAGTAATATAGTGCCATTCAGATACCCAGTAATATAGTGCCAATCAGATACCCAGTAATATTGTGCCAATCAGATACCCAGTAATATAGTGCCAATCAGATACCCAGTAATATTGTGCCAATCAGATACCCAGTAATATAGTGCCATTCAGATACCCAGTAATATAGTGCCAATCAGATACCCAGTAATATTGTGCCAATCAGATACCCAGTAATATTGTGCCAATCAGATGCCCAGTAATATAGTGCCAATCAGATACCCAGTAATATTGTGCCAATCAGATACCCAGTAATATAGTGCCAATCAGATACCCAGTAATATTGTGCCAATCAGATGCCCAGTAATATAGTGCCAGTCAAATACCAGGAATATTGTGCCAGCCAGCCCCCCCCCCCCCGTACTTACATGAAGCGGCTCCGTGTCCCCCGCCGGATGTCTCCTCCGTGCAGTCTTCCCTCTTGCACGGAGGAGGGAAGCAGACACCGGATGTGACGCGACGTCACATCCGGCGTCAGTTTTTTTTTGTTTTTTTTCCGGCAGTCGCATCCATCGGATGCGGCTTGCCGGAAAAAAGCGTTCACAAGCGCAATGCGCTGTGAACGCGGCAGCAGGGGCTGGGGGCCCACGGGACAGCTGCCTTGGGGCCCCCCAGGAGTAAATGGGCCCAGGGCAGCTGCCCCGTTTGCCCCGCGTTAAAGACGGCCCTGGCGGCCACGCGGCCGCATAGGGCTAGTGCGCCCCCCCAGATATTGCGCCCGGTGCGGCCGGCCCCCCCTGCACCCCCCACGCTACGCCACCCACTTCTACTGAGAAGGATACTAGGCCTGGGAAACTATGACTATGGTTGAGTAGAGAAACCCACTGATTGGTTAAGACAAATTATCTCACCTCTTCACTGAACATTCCCTTCGTTAATTTAGATTCTTCTATGATATAACTCTGAAGGATGAAATAAAAAAAATAAGTTTCTTCAATAAGTTTCAATCAGCCTTCATTGTCCTTCCTTGTTTAACCACAGTTTCCAAGAGATGTGATACCTGTCATACACTTCAAAATGGGCCCCTTTGGACTTTTTAAAGTAATGCTAAAAGAGTAAGCCCTACATTAATGCAGTGTTGATATCCATTACGCTTTCTAAAAGTAAAATTAACCCTGTAGATCAGGGATACAATTCTTGGATTTACTAAGACATTTGAGTAATTTTTTATGTGTTTTAATCAATTGTTCAAAGACTAAGAATGCTCTCAGGGTGCAGTAGGGTCCAAACGTGACTGGGTAATTTGCAAAAAGCTGTTTAACTGTTTGGAACACTGGCAGCTTGAGAAAGAGTAATTTCATTAATTTGTGGATAGATTTCAAGAAAACCTGGTATTATCATAAAGTAAGAAAGGATTGTTATTGTAAATAGATTAAATGCTTATTTCACCTAAAAAGGGGGGTATAGTGACTATCACTTTAAATAAAAAATTATTTGTGTGTGCAAGAGAAAACAATGGCACATGAACCCTTCCACGTTTGACCCAAGGAACAGACAACTTAAGTCTAAAGCAGGGGCGGCCATCTGTGGCCCTATAGCTGCTGCTAGCCTACATCTTCCATGATACACTGTGACCTAGGGAGGTGGCAGAGGAGCATTGGAGATATGGTCCACCGACTGCAGGAGGACCTCATTTTAACGCTCCTGGTTTACAGCAAGAACAATGTGCCAAAACAACAGCCTTATATAAAGTCTGCTGTTCTATTTGTACTGCTGCATTTTAACATGCATTATAGTCATCAGTGCCATAAGCTGGTGTACACAGCATACCTGCATTTCTACAATTAACTTTTGCTAATATCGTTATACCCATGGTTTTCTAGATTGTAACCTCTACATCCTTCCACTAGATGGCACTGGTGTTTTAGATAAAAGAAAATTTCATTAAGTCTGAAATAAAAAAAAAATCAGGATAAACACAGAGAAAAAAGTCCAGGCGATGATCTTTTATTTACCATTGCATATGTTAGTTATCTTAACAAAAAAATATATTGATAACAATTGATCTTATCTTTAAATATTTTTCAGGGCATTTAAATAATCCACCAAACATTATTGACGTTTGTTCATTGGAATATAAAACATACAATAAATCTCAGCTATATTAGTTTCTACATGTCAATCCCACAAAAAAGTGTTTTACATTTGTAATATGTCAGTATTTGTTAAGACACTCATGAGAGAGCCCCCATACAATAAACTGTGAAAATATTTCTATATTATGACTACAAAGTGTCCTTAGCTCTATAACGGCTGTGAGCTAAAGAGAAAACAAAGGACTCAGTTTAATAACCTATGTATGTATTTTTAAAATAGGTTTGGACTATCTACCAAATTATTGCAAAACTGCTCTATTGCAGCAGACTTTCTAATTGTGAGAGTGGCTTAGGTTGAACTATCAGGTTTATGAATAAAATATGTTTTATAAAAACCCAGCCAGTTTTGACCAGTAGGCAGATAAAAAAAAAAATTGGCTTGAGGCTGATGTTTGGTTTTATTCAGGCAATACTAAAGCCGGTGTCCATTTTTTTGAAGAAGAAGAATCCAAACAATCCAAATGATTGTCACAAGGTAGCTCTTCTAATGGAGTGGTTTCCTCTGTAATAGTGTAAGCAAGCAAAAAATGGTGATGCCCTCCTGAGTAGGTACCATCCTATAGGACATGCTATTGTAGTACTGTAGTTCTCAGTAGTCTGTGCTCGGGCCCCCTTTTTTGCCTCCATAAGTTATCAGGGAATGCACTAACAACCATGGGTCCCTGGCTTGCTGAACTTAGAGGATCATCAGCCATACCACACTGATGAGGCCGATGTAGGCTGAAACGTACATCTGTGGTTTGCGGTGTTTCTTGTGCAGAGACTAGCCATGAATTTAAGGTCTGGACTGCCCTCATGGTGGGATTTGTCTGATATGCTAATGGAGTGGTTTCCTCTGTAATAGAATAAGCAAGCAAAAAACGGTGATGCCCTCCTGAGTAAGTACCATAGTAGGCTGTTCTAGTGCAATCTATTTTGCCTATGTAACTCTGTTAACCTGGAAGAAAGCTTCTTTTCTAGGGTTCCTTTTGTGTTCTTCTTCGCACATCAGAGGACCCACTAGCAGAAACATCGACGGCAGTATTTAAAAGATTGTAGGATACAGAACCCAAGACCTATAAGACTATTGCTTTCAGTTTGGGTATATTGTATATAACTTGGAGTACATTTCGCTACAGTATTGAGTACATTTTCAAGTTCCTCATAGAAACATATAATGCAAATAGCAAAACAAAGCTGTCAGCTTGGAGGCACAGTGCACACTCAAGCATCCTGCTCTGATTACACCTACTCTGTAACTACACAGTGGAAGCTCCCGACCAGACTGGATGATTTGATTATTAAAAGAAAAGAACTGAGTTTCAGTTTGTTCAATAATGGCAATTTAGTTTATTGAAGTATATTCTATTTTGTGAATAAAACTCCAGTTCAGTAATAAAAGTGTATAATGCTTTGTAGAAATATGATTACTCAGATGTCTGTTCTCAGCAGTGAAGAATGACCTTCAGTATCAAGGACACTAGCTGCTGTATTATGGTTAATGCGTATTGAAACTGGAGCATCAGTAAAATGTGATATTAACAAGAATGGCTGACCCCAAAAAAATCTAATGTAACTAAACCCACTTAATCACTGCCATCTCACATTTCAGACATCTCTCTCTCTTTTTTCTTTCAGATCGATCATTATCCTCCAGAAACTTACAATCTTTCTCAGGCTTCAGAGACTCAGTTTAATGGACCCAAGGCCCTGTTCCTTGGAAGAGTTATAGGTAAGTGAAATGCTTGACAATAGTGAAATAAAGGATCTGCCGAGTGTGTCGTGCTCAATATGGATGTACTTTATGTGTCACATTGAAAGTCTTCAGCTAGAAGTAATTATGGAGGTAAATATTATAGCATGCCAGAGCTTCCTGAAGGCGTACATATATCCTGCTATGTCCAATAACACTTGTAACTGCTATATGAATTTTATTTATTCACTGAGGTCGTTTGGATTACTTGGTAGTAAAACGTTATAAATGTTTTCAGAGAGGTGAAACAAGCTTAGTTAAAGACTGTCTTGTTTATTCTGTCAGTATTTACTGATTATGGGACAATGTCGAGTGCATTTTTGGATAACATAGTTTTGTTGCTTAAAACGTTTGCTTGTTCTCACCTTTATTATTATCTGATTTATGGGGTTTCAATATTTTGACAATTCAAACTAAAATAAAACTTATTAGGAAGTGATAATTTAATGTAACAGCACCTTGTCTATATGCAGAATTATATGAAATACTGTACTGATTAAAATGTGTACCCTAAATTTTTAGCATATATACTTAATATCCACTATTTGAACAAGTCATGTTATAGGTCAGTGGTCACATATTATGTTTTGGGGAATTGCACAGCCTATTTTCTATAATAATGTTTGTTTTACCGTTACTTTCATTTCACCTCATGGGTGAGCTCTTAGAAAAAAAAAACATTTTATTTTGATATGCCCACTAAAGCATTTCTTATATTCATAATAATAAAATATTTTTTTCAAAGAGCTCATCCATAAAGTGAAAAGAAATTAATGGTAAAACATTATTATGATAATAGGCTGTGCAAGTCCCTAAAACATAATTCGTGACCAGTGACCTATAATGAAATCCAGATAGATGTAGGCAGTGTCAGAGTAGTTAACCCCTGGATTGCTAGACAGATATAGGCAGTGTCAGAGGAGTTAACCCCTGTGTGGCTAGACAGATATAGGTAGTGTCAGAGGAGTTAACCCCTTGGGTGGCTAGACATATATAGGTAGTGTCAGCGGAGTTAACCCCTTGGGTGGCTATATAGATACAGGCAGTGTCAGAGGATTTAACCCCTGGATTGCTAGACAGATGTAGGCAGTGTCAGATGAGTGAACCCCTGGGTGGCTAGAAAGATATAATCAGTCTAAGGAGAGTTAACTATTTTATCCATTACACACTCACTCACCCACATAGACAGACAGTCTGACACTCACACATACACAGACACACTCCCTTTCACTCACACATACACAGACATACTCCCTTTCACTCACACACACACACACACACACACACACACACACATACAGACAGGCTCTAACTCACACTGACACACACACACACACACTGTAAATTTTTCCTTTACCTGGTGCATCTCTTGCTTTGAGCTCTGTGTGAAGGAGGGACTGAGCCAATCAGGAGAGTACAAATAATGTTTTGGAGAAAATGCTACCTTGCATACATGCAGTTTTAGCTTTTGATGTGAGAAGCTACAATTTGGGTCATCAAAGCAGTGGCGTAGCGTGGGGGGTGCAGGGGGGGCCGGCCGCACCGGGCGCAATATCTGGGGGGGGCGCACTAGCCCTATGCGGCCGCGTGGCCGCCAGGGCCGTCTTTAACGCGGGGCAAACGGGGCAGCTGCCCTGGGCCCATTTACTCCTGGGGGGCCCCAAGGCAGCTGTCCCGTGGGCCCCCAGCCCCTGCTGCCGCGTTCACAGCGCATTGCGCTTGTGAACGCTTTTTTCCGGCAAGCCGCATCCGATGGATGCGACTGCCGGAAAAAAAAAAAAAAAAAAAACTGCCGCCGGATGTGACGTCGCGTCACATCCGGTGTCTGCTTCCCTCCTCCGTGCAAGAGGGAAGACTGCACGGAGGAGACATCCTGCCGGGGACACGGAGCCGCTTCATGTAAGTACGGGGGGGGGCTGGCTGGCACAATATTCCTGGTATCTGACTGGCACTATATTACTGGGCATCTGATTGGCACAATATTACTGGGTATCTGATTGGCACTATATTACTGGGTATCTGGCACAATATTACTGGGTATCTGATTGGCACTATATTACTGGGCATCTGATTGGCACTATATTACTGGGTATCTGATTGGCACAATATTACTGGGTATCTGATTGGCACTATATTACTGGGTATCTGATTGGCACTATATTACTGGGTATCTGATTGGCACAATATTACTGGGTATCTGGCACTATATTACTGGGTATCTGATTGGCACAATATTACTGGGTATCTGATTGGCACTATATTACTGGGCATCTGATTGGCACAATATTACTGGGTATCTGATTGGCACTATATTACTGGGTATCTGATTGGCACAATATTACTGGGTATCTGAATGGCACTATATTACTGGGTATCTGATTGGCACAATATTACTGGGTATCTGATTGGCACTATATTACTGGGTATCTGATTGGCACAATATTACTGGGTATCTGATTGGCACTATATTACTGGGTATCTGAATGGCACTATATTACTGGGTATCTGATTGGCACAATATTACTGGGCATCTGATTGGCACAATATTACTGGGTATCTGACTGGCACTATATTACTGGGTATCTGATTGGCACAATATTACTGGGTATCTGAATGGCACTATATTACTGGGTATCTGATTGGCACAATATTACTGGGTATCTGAATGGCACTATATTACTGGGTATCTGATTGGCACAATATTACTGGGCATCTGATTGGCACAATATTACTGGGTATCTGACTGGCACTATATTACTGGGTATCTGATTGGCACAATATTACTGGGCATCTGATTGGCACAATATTACTGGGTATCTGACTGGCACTATATTACTGGGTATCTGATTGGCACAATATTACTGGGTATCTGAATGGCACTATATTACTGGGCATCTGATTGGCACAATATTACTGGGTATCTGACTGGCACTATATTACTGGGTATCTGATTGGCACAATATTACTGGGTATCTGATTGGCACTATATTACTGGGTATCTGATTGGCACAATATTACTGGGTATCTGATTGGCACTATATTACTGGGTATCTGAATGGCACTATATTACTGGGTATCTGATTGGCACAATATTACTGGGCATCTGATTGGCACTATATTACTTGGCATCTGATTGGCACTATATTACTGGGCATCTGATTGGCACTATATTACTGGGTATCTGATTGGCACTATATTACTTGGCATCTGATTGGCACTATATTACTGGGCATCTGATTGGCACTGTATTACTGGGTATCTGATTGGCACTATATTACTTGGCATCTGATTGGCACTATATTACTGGGCATCTGACTGGCACTATATTACTGGGCATCTGGCTGGCACAATAATACTGGGCATCTGGCTGGCATAATATTACAGGCATCTGGCTGGCACTATATTACTGGGCTCTGACTGGCACAATATTACAGGCATCTGACTGGCATAATATTACAGGCATCTGACTGGCACAATATTACAGGCCTCTGACTGGCACAATATTCCTGGCCTCTGACTGCACACTATTACAGGCATCTGACTGGCATAATATTACAGGCATCTGACAGCACCATATTCCTGGGCTCTGACAGGCACAATATTCCTGGGCTCTGACAGGCACAATATTCCTGGTATCTGACTGGCACAATATTATTGGTATCTGACTGGCACAATATTACTGGTATCTGACTGGCACATTATTACTGGGCTCTGACTGGCACAATATTGCAGGCATCTGACTGGCACAATATTGCAGGCATCTGACTGGCACAATATTACTAGGCTCTGACTGGCACAATATTACTGGGCTCTGACTGGCACAATATTACTGGCATCCGAAAGTTACAATATTACTGGCATCTGAATGGCACAACAATTATGGCATATGTGTGTGTGTGTGTGGGGGGGGGGGGGGGCGGGGGTAACATTAGAGGTACAGGATTGAGGAAGTTGGCTCCATCTAGCCCAGTCTTGGATCATCTCCAGGGTATGGTTCCATTTTGATGTTTAGTTTTTGTTCTTGATATTGTTTGTCGTTTACGATGGTTGTGAGACGACATATAATAGCATGGCCCATGCTAGGTTACTACATGTGTATATTTGTATTCATAGACCTGCTGAAAATGTGGAGAATGTGTGTAATGCATGTTCGCACTCAATAAAGTGTTGGAAAATAAACTTGTATTTAGATGCATTTTACTTTAATTACATAAGTATTTTCATAACAAACAATACATGTGCTTGGGGGGTAAGGGTTTCTTTAACTAATCTAGTAGAAGAGACTCGAGTGCTAAAATCCACGGGTTAGGGGGCGCAAATTACTTGCCTTGCCCCGGGTGCTGACAACCCACGCTACGCCACTGCATCAAAGTACTTAGCTGTTTAATATTTTATTTACAAAATTTTGGTAAAGTGTGTGAAAACTTAATAAAATAAAAATGTGCTCTTGTAAAACATTTGAAAATAAAATGTAATCACATCAGTAGTTTTTAAGGAGACTGAGTTGACAACCCTGAATACTTTTATTTTCGTTATTCTGTTTTAATTAAGTACAAAACATAAAATCACATACAATAGTCACAAACGCATCTATAAAATATTAATACACAAAATGAATACCTAAATACACACATACTTAATTGCTGGATGAGTTACAGAGGAAAAAAGATCTTATATACTAGATTAGTTAATTCAGGTTAGAGGGAAACAAATAATGCTTTACTACTATATCAATGCACAGGGTACTTAAGTATCTATCAACACAATATGTGTTCCATAATTCTTCATTCTTGGAAGATTTCAAATCTCAAATCATTTTCCATATTTACTTGCAGTCCAATCTGATTTCTCACTAGAATCTTGATGAGGCGATGAGACAGGCTCAGATATCCTACTAGTTTTAGTTATGTCTATGATTCCTTTTCTCTCTTATTAAATTAGACAATCATTTGTTAACAGTGAGATAATGGTTGGCATTTTCAGTTCATAATATGAATTGATGTACATATACACCTAATGCCTGTCTGGAGTTTCACTCGCGTTCAAAAGTTTGGGGTCATTTAAAAATGTCCTGAATTTTGTAAAAAAAAAAAATTGTCCATTAAAATAACATCAAATAGATTAGACATACAGCGTAGACATTGTTAATGCTGTAAATGCCTAATAACTGATTTGTAATGGGTTATCTAGGCGTACAGACGTCCATTATCAGCAACCTGTGCGCTTATTAATGCTCTATAAAAGGTCCTAGGTGACATTGTGAAGTAATTAATGTGCAAATCTGTGTAGATTATTATAGCAAAAATCAACTGAAAACAGTGGACTACTGGTCAAAAAAGATATAGTGTCAGTAATGTCCGGATAAAAAAATGTAAATCCTAATTATTTTTTATCAGTTGCTCTTTGCTATAATATGATACCCTCAGGTTATCCCTGGTTGTAGCTACTCTTTGTTTTATACAAATCTGTGTAGACAATGTGAAAAATAATTCCTGCTTCTCAGTCAATTTTTTTTCAATTTTTGAAACCCACATACAATATTGATCTAATGCTCCTAACTTTTCCTACTTTCATTCAATATTTATATGCATAGACCCATCCGTAACCCAAACATCCCTCAGTGGAGATATTATTGGAGATGTTTATCAGGTTTATAAGATGTATTGTAACAAAATGAAGTGATAATAATATAAAATTCTCAGTGACAATAGATGTTATGCAAATATGGTTTAAATAATGGGAACTCGAGGTGTCTCAGGATGGGTGGATCAAGCAAGATTACTAATAGCTTTATAAGAATGGAATATGTACGTCCCCTGCGAGCACATCGGGACAGTTCCTAGATAATATTATAATCTCCAAACTATTGTAAGTCTTGTTTCTTTCTTTCTGTAGTGTAAAAGTAACAATGACAAACCAACATTTTATTGTATTCATTGACTATTCTGATATACATATTTGTCTTGTTGATGTATATTTTTATACTGGAAAAATGAACAAAGAAATAAACATTTTAAAAATATATATACTCAACTCAGCAATAAAAAAGCAAAAAGAATAGCCAGGTGACCGAAGGCAAACATGATATTGTCCTGATTTTTGGTGATTAACCATTTCTTTCAAGGTTGTTGACCTGTTCACACATGCCTACCCAGAATCCATTATGGTGGTTATAGCACAGTAAAATGTGAGATGTTATGTGGGCAAAACTAGTCTTTTGGCTTCTTTGGTGTGTGTAGATTTGTGTTTGATATATTTTTGAAGGAAATCATCAGCCACCAACTATTTAATCCCCGCCCTTTGTAGTCCAGAGGCATCTCAATGGTTTCTGAAATCGAAGATTAGAATAGAATACTTTTTTCCAGTGATACTACAGTCATATTGAATTATTATTATTATTTTCTTACCAAAGTGTTCTTCCCCAGGCACTGGCAATCAATTGTTACTGTAATATATGAATATTTATTAAACAATTTAATCTCTTAATTATAGGTATTGTAGCCCCCATCCTGTACAATTAGATAAGTTCTCTCATACTCTGCCTGCCATCATTAATCTCCCTACAGAATAGAAAGGAGTAATGACAATGGAAACTGTCAGCATAGAGTCGTGATGCTTTAGGTTGTCCTTGAGGCTGATCAGTGTCATGCAGTATATTGCAGCCAAATCTGGCTGGCAACACTGAATGTTCATCATGTTAGACAGCAGCTAGGGAATCTTCTAGAACTCTGTCTATGTGATGCAGAAGTGGTTTAAGGAGATACAGCAAAGGATGGACAGAACCTGTAAACATTCTAAACTGAACAAAGCTGAAATACAAATATTTAGAATAAAGTACACCTTACATGAAATAAAATTACTTTTCAGAGGTTTTATGTAAAAATATACACACATCACATATATATATAAATACTCTGCATATATATACCCAGACATACACATCAGATCGATCAATATTTCTGTACTAACTGTCAAGCTGTCTGAATAAAGATTTTTCTTTTTCCTGTAAAGTGCTAACCTTTTTAACCTTACATGTTAACACTTTGAGTGCCTCTGCTCAATTCCTGAAACTAAATTTAGAGAGAGAGAGAGAGAGAGAGAGAGAGAGAGAGAGAGAGAGAGAGAGAGAGAGAGAGAGAGAGAGAGAGAGAGAGAGAGAGATGTTTGTATGTATAAACTAGCTTTACTACACAGATTAAGATTCTTGTTGCAGCTCCTTGGTCCGGTAAATTTCTGTGTGCTTTCGGTTTCTAAAGCATTTCCTGTGTATTCTCGTTGCTCCATCCAGCCTGGAAAAAACATTGATATTTAGCCTATGCCATGTCATTTTCTAATAGAGATTATGACATCTGCTACAGTTCTGTACACACACCCTGCAGCTTCTCCATGTGTGGCAGACATTATGACATCTGCAACATTACCTATGAGTGTAGATTCCTAGCTATCCTTGACACAGTTAATACATGTGTTACATAAACTACAGGTGTGACTTCAGTGTGATATAACATGCTGCCTATGGTGTATTTTAAATACATATACCTTTTTTTTACCACCTCCTCGGACCTGTTATTCCCACCAACTGCATTAAGAGCAATCAGCTGCCAGGGTTAATTTTTTCCTCCTCTTGCTCGTCCTCTTTGATGCTGCCCCATCACATGGTTGTAATGTTGACACAGCTTGTGTACCAATGCTGTGTTCTCCTCTGCTGAGAAACTCTGCTGGTACCGCGCTTGTTCATCTCATCAGCAGTCTCAGTGCTCCGTCTTGTAGCAGTTTGCAATCATTGTTCAGAAAGTCGCATCTCTGTTTCCTCAGCAGTTTCATTGCACTGTTGTAGCAGTTCGCAATCATTGTGCCTTTGTTTTCTCAAGAGTTTCATTGCTTCATCAAACAGCTTGTTGAGTTGTCGGTTCATAATAGTGACACACTATTCTGGTTAAGTACTGGGTGTGCAGTGTAGGTACTGGGACATGACCTTTGGATGCAAAGTGGGTGCTAACTGTGGTAAGTCCAGGGTGTGCAATGTGGCTGCTGTTGTATATCCTATGGATTTTTTAAAAATATGGTTCTATTTACCCACCTTTTCAGCATGGTAGAATTCAAATCAAAAAATGTGGATAAATATAACCATTTATCAGGGTGCGGAAAGGGAGAGGGTGTGCCCGACTTTAGTTTTGCCTTGGGCAGAACAAACCCTAAATACACCACTCAATGGGCCGTTGTTCTACATCTTCAAAATCCATACTGTTTACCTCAACACTTAATGCATAACTCAGAAAAAGGACAATGTAGAACGATGAAAATAGCCACGTTGACCTATAAATTCCAGTGTACCAGAGTTCAGCATTCAAGTGTTTTTAGCGCTTCATATAACAAACAAACATTTTCTGTTTTATAGTTATGATGAAGCCGATAAATGGTAGTTTATAATTTTAGTTTAGTATGTTTGGCTATAAGAATCTGGTCAGTACTGAGCAATTATTTGGCAAAGTGTTAAATTTTAAGCAAAGAGCATAAACATTGAATTCTAACACCAGTTCTCCAAATGTAGAATTACATTTAAGAATTCCTCCAGTTTTGACATGATAAATACAGTCCTCATTATCTGACTCTGCATCAAGAACCACCTTCAAATTGCTCCACGTGGTTGAATGATGAAGAGCAAGTCTTAATGCATTATTCCTGGTAAAATACTTTATAAATAAAATATGATGTCAAATCTGTATCCTCATCCAGGACCAGAATTGTGCATTGGTAGGGCTCTGTCTGCACAAAAACATGTTCCAATTCCTCATATTCCATCCTGTGTATATTTGGACCACTCTCTGCCCCGAGACTTGGACACATAACTCATAATAGGGTCCAGTGACTCTAAATGTCCACAGTCCTAGCCACTTATTGGCCTAAATATCCTGCTATATCACTTATGGACTGTATTATAGAAACTATGTCTTGTAGTATATGTAGAGAATAAAGATTACCTGAAATCTGATACACTTTAGACAAAGTATTAATAAACACTGGAATACAATTTTTACTTTATTAGTGGATTTCAATATTTCCAAGCCTAGCCACATTCTTGGCTGAAGAATCAATTAAACTTGCCTACTATTTAATTTATATCTAACATTTCTATTTTATAATTTTTCAAATATCAACAGCCCTTGTGTAATCTTTAAGTTTTCAGAGCAGTGTTGTAGTACTGTTGTCTCTAAACATCCAGCTCATACAAGATTCATTAAGTAGTATTCTAAGAATTAAATTCTTTGCCCACTTGGTCCTCTATTCTGGAAGTTGCTTTATAGTATTCAGAATTGTTTTTTTTTAATTTATGCAATTTAGTTTATGATTTTTATTTATTTGTTCCATGTACAACTTAGTGGTTAGAATTTAGTACACTGTTTTAAGCATAAATACCGTTTAGCTTGAGAGGAAACGTTAAAATGATGATATATATTAAAGTGGCTTTCCACAAAAGGGTTTGAGCAGAGAATTTATCACAAAATAAGCTTATAAAATAAGTCTCTGGCACAAATGGTAAGAACATAGGAAAATAATTTAACACAGCATGAGATTCCTAATCAGTACAGAATATAGTTATGTGAACACCAAAGTACACCATTTAAATGACCAGAACATATAAAAGGCCTTTCAAAAGTGTAATGTGAACCACTATACCTATTAAGCTTTGTGAAGCTAATAATAACACAAATGGTTCTATTTTCCAATAAAAGCAACTTCATGAGCTTCACAATTCAATAGTTATTTTGTTTTATGCATTTCTGGGACCTGAAAATCCTCATCTCCTCCCAGGAATCCCAGGAGAGGTTTTTATAGATTACATTGAATAATACCAGAAACCCAGAATAATCAAGCCAAATAATAAAAAAAAAGTCTCTATTAAGGGTTTACTCACAAAGGTCTGATATTACCCTGACATGTTTTCAAGAATTTTCTAATTGTATTCATTGTTCACATTTGCATATTGCACACAATTGTTCACTTAACTTAGAAATTAAAAAGATAACTTAGATTAAAAAAAAATGTAATTAAATATATAACATATACCGTATTTATCGGCGTATAACACGCGCCGGCGTATAACACGCACCTAATTTTAAGAAGGAAATTTCAGGAAAAAAAACTTAAGAACTTAAATTAAGAACTTTGAAGCCCAATATGCCATTTTAATATGCCAGGATATTGCCCCCAATATGCCATTTAATATGCAGGATATTGCCCCCAATATGCCATTTAATATGCCAGATATTGCCCCTAATATGCCATTTTAATATGCCAGATATTGCCCCAATATGCCATTTAATATGCAGGATATTGCCCCCAATATGCCATTTAATATGCAGGATATTGCCCCCAATATGCCATTTAATATGCAGGATATTGCCCCCAATATGCCATTTAATATGCAGGATATTGCCCCCAATATGCCATTTTAATATGCCAGATATTGCCCCAATATGCCATTTAATATGCAGGATATTGCCCCCAATATGCCATTTAATATGCAGGATATTGCCCCCAATATGCCATTTTAATATGCCAGATATTGCCCCAATATGCCATTTAATATGCAGGATATTGCCCCCAATATGCCATTTTAATATGCCAGATATTGCCCCAATATGCCATTTAATATGCAGGATATTGCCCCCAATATGCCATTTAATATGCAGGATATTGCCCCCAATATGCCATTTTAATATGCCAGATATTGCCCCAATATGCCATTTAATATGCAGGATATTGCCCCCAATATGCCATTTATTATGCCAGGATATTGCCCCCAATATGTCATTTAATATGCCATGATATTGCCCCCAATATGCCAGGATATTGCCCCTTAGTATGCTCGTTATGCCACCCTCCTCCCCCCCCTTCCCCAGACCCGAGTACTTACCTCTTTGCTGCTCTGTCCCCCGGTGCTCTGAAGCTGCGTGGCTGTGAGGGAAGCGTTGTGAGCTTCCCTCCGGTCGCGCAGTCAATAAAGTTTGTTTTAAAAAAAACAGACTTTATTGACCGCGCGGCTGGAGAGAAGCTCACAACGCTTCCCTCACAGCCACGCAGCTTCAGAGCACCGGGGGACAGAGCAGGAACGAGGTAAGTTTTAGATTTTTTTTTTTTTTCGGCGTATAACACGCACACACCATTTTCCCCCTATTTTCAGGGAGAAAAAGTGCGTGTTATACGCCGATAAATACGGTAGTAAGTGCGTCGTTACTGACTGAAAGGAAGATCTGGGCACCCCTAGTCACTTTATTTGTGGTCCCTCCCCCTCATTCTTTTTAGGATCCCCACCCGCCGGCCATGGGTGGTGACCGGGGGAGGACACTAGGTCCCCCCCCCCTCATTCTTATTAGGGTCTTCTCTATAAACTCTATTTCAGTTTATAGAAAGCCAATACCCTTTCCAGAGCCTTTCCAGGACTTTTTTAGAGGCATTTTAGTGGCCAAAAGTTCGTGTCCCCATTAACTTCAATCGGGTTCGGGGTCAAGTTCGGGGTCAAGTTCGAGCACGGACCCGGACATTTTTTCGAAGTTTGGCAGAACCCGGACATACAGGTGTCTGCTCAACTCTAGTTGTGATATATTTATTTTACTGTCACAATATTCTCTCCTTCTTTCTCCTCTTTTTGTTGTCCTATGTTTATTCCTACTCATCCTGACCCTATATCCAGACCTTCTTATTTGGTTCACATGTTCTTTTAGTGTATATCTGTGTTGTCTTCATTCTGCCCATGCTTGTCACTTGTTGCCCTACTTTCTTTTTATTTATTCTCCATCTGTCTTCATTGTATGTATTTTCAAAAATATTTACATTTTGCTTTTTTAGTTTTATGGTGCTGAGGCTCTTTTCTTTTCCTTCTTTTATCTCCTTGACATCCTTAATTCCATGTATTTTTCACCTTTCTATACATTAATTTGTCCATGCATATGGAATCACTGGTTAAAACATTGTTAGGATCCATTCATCTGTGAACAAGGACATGGCTTAGTGGGTTTGAACTCCGTAGAGACACCAGTGATCTCATTGTGGTGTGCAGCAGAGGCATTGCTAGGCTTCTAAATGATCTAGAGCAGGGGTCCTCAAACTTTTTAAACAGGGGGCCAGTTCACTGTCCCTCAGACCGTTGGAGGGCCGGACTATAGTAAAAACAAAAACTATGAACAAATTCCTATGCACACTGCATATATCTTATTTTGAAACAAATCGGGAACTAATACAATATTTAAAATGAAGTAAAGTTAAATCAACAAACTTACTTATTTCAATGGGAATAGTGTGCCAGTCAGATGCCCAGGAATATTATGCCAGTCAGAGCCCAAGAATATTATGCCAGTCAGATGCCCAGGGATATTATGCCAGTCAGATGCCCAGTGATATTATGCCATTCAGATGCCCAGGAATATTATGCAATTCAGATGCCCAGGAATATTATGCCATTCAGATGCCCAGTAATATTGTACCAGTCATATGCCCATTAATATTATGCCAGTCAGATGCCCAGTAATATTATGCCAGTCAGATGCCCAGTAATATTGTACCAGTCAGTGCCCAGTAATATTGTACCAGTCAGATGCCCAGGAATAGTGTGCCATTCAGATGCCCAGTAATATTATGCCAGTCAGATGCCCAGGAATATTGTGCCAGTCAGAGCCCAGGAATAGTGTGCCATTCAGATGCCCAGTAATATTATACCAGTCAGATGCCCAGTAATATTGTGCCAGTCAGGTGCCCAGTAATATTTTGCCATTCAGATGCCCAGTAATATTTTGCCATTCAGATGCCCAATAATATTATGCCATTCAGATGCCCAGTAATATTATGCCAGTCAGGTGCCCAGTAATATTGTGACAGTCAGGTGCCCAGTAATATTATACCAGTCAGATGCCCAGTAATATTTTGCCAGTCAGTGCCCAGTAATATTTTGCCATTCAGATGCCCAGTAATATTTTGCTATTCAGATGCCCAGTAATATTTTGCTATTCAGATGCCCAGTAATATTTTGCCATTCAGATGCCCAGTAATATTATGCCAGTCAGTGCCCAGTAATATTATGCCAGTCAGATGCCCAGAAATATTATGCCAGTCAGATGCCCAGTAATATTTTGCCAGTCAGTGCCCAGTAATATTGTGCCAGTCAGTGCCCAGTAATATTATGCCAGTCAGTGCCCAGTAATATTTTGCCATTCAGTGCCCAGTAATATTTTGCCATTCAGATGCC
Source organism: Pelodytes ibericus (assembly GCA_036172795.1). Lineage (NCBI taxonomy): Eukaryota > Metazoa > Chordata > Amphibia > Anura > Pelodytidae > Pelodytes > Pelodytes ibericus. Next base: position 159,743,002 of record CM069859.1, on the reverse strand, counting down.
CAGTAATATTTTGCCAGTCAGAGCCCAGTAATATTATGCCAGTCAGATGCCCAGTAATATTTTGCCATTCAGATGCCCAGTAATATTTTGCCATTCAGATGCCCAGTAATATTATGCCAGTCAGTGCCCAGTAATATTGTGCCAGTCAGGTGCCCAGTAATATTGTGCCAGTCAGGTGCCCAGTAATATTATACCAGTCAGATGCCCAGTAATATTTTGCCAGTCAGTGCCCAGTAATATTTTGCCATTCAGATGCCCAGTAATATTTTGCTATTCAGATGCCCAGTAATATTTTGCCATTCAGATGCCCAGTAATATTTTGCCAGTCAGTGCCCAGTAATATTATGCCAGATGCCCAGTAATATTTTGCCAGTCAGTGCCCAGTAATATTATGCCATTCAGATGCCCAGTAATATTTTGCCAGTCAGTGCCCAGTAATATTTTGCCATTCAGATGCCCAGTAATATTTTGCCAGTCAGAGCCCAGTAATATTATGCAATTCAGATGCCCAGTAATATTATGCCAGTCAGATACCAGTAATATTATGCCAGTCAGAGCCCAGTAATATTATGCCATTCAGATGCCCAGTAATATTATGCCAGTCAGATACCAGTAATATTATGCCAGTCAGAGCCCAGTAATATTATGCCATTCAGATGCCCAGTAATATTTTGCCAGTCAGAGCCCAGTAATATTATGCCATTCAGATGCCCAGTAATATTATGCCAGTCAGAGCCCAGTAATATTTTGCCATTCAGATGCCCAGTAATATTATGCCAGTCAGATGCCCAGGAATAAAGTGCCATTGCAATGCTCGTTATACCTCCCTCCTCCCCCGCATCCCCATCACTTACCTCCAGCTGCTGTGTCCCCGGCCGGACGCCTTTCGCAGAGTTTCCCTCCTGCACAGGGGAGGGAAACAGTCACTGGATCCGGTTGTGACGTAACGTCACATCCGGTCGCGGTGATTTTTTTTTTTTTTTCTTCTTCTTTCTGCGCTGCGGCTGCCCCAAAAAAAAGAAAAAAAAAAAGGTAAACAGTGGGGAGCGGGGGTTGCCGGCACTTTGAGGACCCCTGATCTAGAGCTATAGCCATTTGCAAATTTAATAGCAGTACAGTAAAGTAATCTTACATGCTTGTACAGCTACACACTGCAACTGACCCACCACCCTATGTGGCCCAGTCGACCACTTCATACACTGCACTTAAAAATGATGTAGGGACAAAGCTACGATGGACAATGAGGGTGTATCGTAAGGGTGGTATCATGGTGATAGCTAGAGGGCCCAGTGGTTTCTAGTCATGCCGTGATACATGTGACATGATATCAGTTGGGTACATTATAACCTAACACCTTTTGATGGTGAACACGATATGATGCCAACGTATAGCTGGCATAACATCACCAGTATTGTTGTACCACAAGAGCTATTATGACAGTGTGTAAAATAATATATGCTAATGTGTATGTGTACAGTCACGAACATTGTACTTTACTGTGAGTTTAATTGCTCTGGGATTCTGTGATACACTCTCCCACTGCATATTACTGTGAGTTTAAATGTTGCAATGTTGACACACTCAATTACTGTCAGTTTTACTGCTATGTAGTCTGTGCTACACTCACATACCAAACAGTGCTCAGGAACACGTGTGAAAAATATATATACTCCAGGTCCATGAACTGTAAATGTAAACTGTAAACTGAACCTGTCTGCAGTCTAAATTTAACACAGTGGCTTGGAATAAAAATAAAATCCCCGCCCCCCCAAAAAGAAGCATCCCAACTTCTCTCCTCTCCCTATTCACTAAACTAAATCCGCCCTCCTTCATGTCCAACTACGTTGCACTGTGGTGAAGTAATTTCATAACAGGTATGGTTTAATTACCACATTCGTTAAATAAGCCCACTGTGGAGAAAAAAATTAAGTACCCCCTTTAGAAACCACGGCAGTAGTCCTGACCACTAATTAATATTGGGCTCAGACACAGGCTAAGATGCCCCTGGCCCCCCCTTTACATCCCCCCGCTATAATTGAGTCCGGAAGCTGACCAAAAGGCTCCAGGACCCCGTTAACTAAATGGGATGAGGGTCTAACCATCAATAAAAAAAAACCCTTCTGTAACGGACCGTCTACCGGACGAAGTAGACCCTCTGTCAGTTGTGGAAAATCACCTCCTTAGCCCCCACTTACAGCTCAGCATTCACCCAGCAAGTCTTTCCTGGACCCTTGCTCTTTGTACCCAAATAGACAGGACATCTAGCAGTTAGGTACATCAAGATTGAACAACTCTTTTATTTGTGATTTACACAGCACATATACACCAAACTGCAATCAGATAACACTTGATTAAACAATAGAAAACTTAAACACATCACCAGTAAAGCAGTATCTAGCCACTTTAATCTGGAGCCAGAAGCAAGGTAGTCAGACTGGGTGTCTGACATAATTAAACAATGGAAGGCTTAAACACATTACAGACAGGGTCCATAATCTACAGGGAGGTGTTTGGCTCTCAGGCCCCTCCAAGAACCCCAGTCAGGCAGGCTGTCAGAATTCACTTTGTGACACCTTCTATTAAATATGCCCCTGGTCTACAGTTGAACCCCCCAATTAAATCTAAGGGGGCCAAGGACTGGCCAAGTGCCCCTGGCCCCCTTATTATGATTGGGGTTGGAAGCTGCCAAAAAGGCTGGGGACCTTCATAAAATCTATGGAATGAAGGCTGACCAAGAGCCCTGACCTATATTTTTTACCTCCTGCCCTCTCTGTTGAGGAAATTGGTCCCAGGGCTGGCCAAGTGTCCTTATCCCCCACAATGACAATGGCCATTGTCAAGGTCAGGAAGTGATTAGACAACATGTTTATCATCACTTATCTGGACATCCCAGGATGCAGAAGTCCTGAGACTACTATTTCTTATCAAGTGTGTGTGTACTTTAGCATCTGTTTGTTGCAAGCAGTTCTTATGAAGGGGAGACTCGGCCAAGTAACTTTAATTCTATGACGCCTCAGCACTACATTGTATTATATTGAAAAGTCTGTGCATATGAACTCAATGATATAGATTATATTTATGTAATATATTTTGTAATAATATATATTGTGGTACAATTACATGTCAAATACTAAAATATACACAGTCAGTCTATGCACGGTATACTTTATAATTTTATGCACAGCGTTTTATTTGTCGCATGCACTAAAATACAAGCAAAATGAGTATATGCACCACATACTGAATTAAACAAAGGGTCACAGTCAGTTTGCCACATGAATGAATGACTAAATGGGTCAGTCAGTGTTACGTGTATTTAATTATATGCATGGGGAGTCTGTGTTGCAAAATTTACACAACGTGTGTATATGGCCATAGACTAAAATATATTCAGTATCATCCCCCCCCCCCCCCCCCCTGCTAGAACTGCAGTCATCTCAACCCTTTCAACTCTCCTTCAGCTAAACAGAACTGCATCATTTTTCCGGGAAGGTTGCAACGGGCTGTTGATAGATTAGTGGTGGTGAAGCAATATTACACATATCTTGGCTCTCTCACAGTTCTGCACAGGAGGGAAGGAGCTTATACTGGTTGTTGGGATTAACTCTGCAGCTCCCATGTTGTGACTTTCTACAGCCTATGAATAAATCTTTTAGCCCCAGATTAATCACTTGGGGCTTACACATGCTAGACTCTTAGCTGCCTCCAAGTATAGCAACTCCCATGGTATTTACCTCCTGACAGCACCCTCAACCTCACAAGTCCTATGCAAAGCTCTCCTGGCAGCACCCTCAACCTCACCAGTCCTATGCAAAGCTCTCCTGGCAGCACCCTCAGCCTCACCAGTCCTATGCAAAGCTCTCCTGGCAGCACCCTAAACCTCACCAGTCCTATGCAAAGCTCTCCTGACAGCACCCTCAACCTCACCAGTCCTATGCAAAGCTCTCCTGACAGCACCCTCAACCTCACCAGTCCTATGCAAAGCTCTCCTGACAGCACCCTCAACTTCACCAGTCTTGGATCTTTGCTGATAAGTTGCCTCTGTTAACGTGCTGCTCCCATCAGTCGGAGCAAACCACCCTTATATTGCAAACTTATGTGAATTGATAACCTGTTGCTCACCCAAATAGTTCTACCTTCACCTACCTCTCATTTGTTGTGTCCCTTTTACTGATCCAACCTGCCATGACCTAATTTGTCTCTGATATGTTGGGTCATCCACTGACAGCCTGCGATATTGAAGCCTGCTTCCCACACAGCACCTGTTCCCCTGTTTCGTGGATTAAGAGGTTATGAACACATTGCTAGATGAGTGATAGTCATGAATACAGAGTCGCTGGATATTATATATGTAAAAGGAAAATTGTTGAAACATTATTCATTTTAAATAATTCAAATAATTTGACCACTTTGTGGAAAGGCAGGATGAACAGCAGATAATTAGCAGTAAAAACAGATCAGTAATAGCAGATGTTTCAGAAGTATATTTCCCATATTCCTCTGCCAGGTTCTCAGCTAAAAGAGCATTATGGTAGATGCAGTTCATCAGCAGTTGGAGGGCAGCAGGTTCCTCACCCCTGCCCTAAAGAGAAGGTTTTCATTTGTGTATAAAATTGTATGTTCTACACCTGCTTCTTCATTCAGTTTTTGAGCAATACACCAGCAAGTGAAGTGCTGAATTTTGAAAGACTACAAAGGAGGGCAAATGGGACCATGATAGTGGAGAAATCATATAAGAACTATTTGGATTAATAACTAGTTAGTATTTCTTGTGTGGTTATATTTTGCTATTTTTAAAGAGGAAAAAATGCAATTGTTTTGCATAAAGGAGGATGTTGGCCACTCAGGAACTGATATAAAGTAGCAAAATGTATTGAAACAAACATAAAAACTTGGAATCAAAGGAGGAAGTCACCTGATGCGTTTCGTGTCTACCCGGCACTTAAAGGGACAGTCTAGTTCCCAAACTCACTTTGGTGCAAGATGAAGATTACTGCTTCTATAGTGCACATGCTTTTTCCCCCCAGAGTGATTTGATGCAGGCATTCTGCATAAATCCCATTTTCAATATTTGACTCAAGCCCTCCCACCGTGATTACTCTGCATGTATACTACAGGTGCGGCAGCACTGATTATATAGACACTGAGGATATAAAGTTTGGTTTCATTTAGTCACTTCCTGTGCTGCTGGAATAGAATACATTGTGTGGACTGTGATACATGTCCATTTTTTACTAATTAGACATCCACATATAAAAACATAACCTGAAAAACCAACCATAGATATTAAGGCCAAGTACAGAATCTATTAGATTATTCAGTGCAGGAAAAAATAAAAATAGAGGAAAGAAGAAAGAAAAGAAACATTGAAAGTACATTGAATATAGGAAGTGTTAATGATAAGTTCAGATTAGATAATTTATGAGGAGAAAGAGGGAGATAGGACACAAAAAAGTACCACCATGAATGCTTAATTTGTGCTCAATTTATTGGTCCACTTTTAGAATGTTGCCCCAGAAGTTCTCTGTATACTTAAATTCTATTTTTATAAATGACATGCAAAAAGTGAAAAGAAACTATTTCTGTAGCAGGCCTCCACCTAATATATACAATTCAGTCACGTATCTCATGCAGCTGTCTCACGCTCTGGTTGTGCATAGAGCATTAGGCTTGAATAGCTCTTTTGCCATTGTACTAATGTGAAAACTTGGCACTTAATGGGTATTGCCACCATGCCATGAATTTGTTCCCATGCCTGCGGGAATTAGCACCTTCACTTTTAAATATACCCAGTACAAAATAGTGCAGAAAATGCCCAAGCACTGGATATTAATAAAACAGTTAGCTATTCCACAGTGCCATCCAATATGGCAAAAACTACTGTTTGACAAATAATAGGTAACTAGACCTTTTCACAGATTGTGAAATCTATATCCACAACAGGAAACAACCATAATTCTAGGAATATTTTATTGTATTTTAAAGGACCACTCTAAGTAAACATAATGTATTCATATTAGATACTAAATATAAATCTGCATCATTTTCTTTTTTTTATCTCCATTCTGTGTTACAATGGCAGTCCCCAACACCTATAAGAAGCCATGGATGGAGATGCCCTGTTCTCAAATGTTCAATTTTAGCATTGCACACATGTGCATAATGGGTTTTCCATACTTTTCAATCGTGCACTATGCATGAGCGGTGCACATAGTTTTGCCCAACCCCTCCCCCCCCCCCCCCCCACATCACTTGGCACACCAGCTTTGCCCCCAACCAGCTTGTTCATGCCAGAGAAGCCACAAAGAGCTCTTCAGTGCCACCCATTGTCAGTACAAACAGCTTGCCAGTGCCAGCTTTGCTTTAGTGCCACTTGCCACACAATACTTTCCTGCAGGAGAGTGGGAAAAAAACAGGTGTTCTCCTCTCCCTCCATGCTGTATGAAGACTGATCCAGACAGGAAGGGAATCTGATATCATTTTCTGTGAGCTGGATCAGTCACAGACACAGTACGCAGGAAGAATTGGGTGGACAGGTGAGCGGTCACAAAGGTCACCCCAGACATGACTGAGTACTACCTTACTGCCACAAACTTCTTTGCCTTCCAACTACCCTGATCCAGGGGTTGAGCTCCAAGATACAGGTTGCCATGGGTCTTACTGATGATCCATCCGGAACCTTGAGTAATCCCACACCATGTGGAACAGACAGAAGTATGGTCAGATTGGAAGCCGAGGTCAGCGCAGATACAAGCCGGGTACAGAAGCCAGGTCACAACAGGAAACACTGAGTAAACTCTCTGGAACTGAATACAGACAAACATCCTAGGGCATAGCAGAGCTGAACGGCAAATTAGCTATTTATATATCAGGCAGAACAGCTGCAACAAGTTCAGTGGTAAATGAGGTCATTTATTGTGAATTGAGCCTTTTATGTGGATGTTACTTTGACACGTACCACCTACCTAAGCATTGTTGTAGACCATGTACACCCTTTCACTGAAACAGTATGCCATGATGGCATTGGCCTCCTTAAGTAGGATAATGCTCCCTACCACAAAGCAAAATTGGTTCAGGAATGGTTTGAGGAACACAACAACGAGTTCAAGGTGTTGACTTGGCCTCCAAGTTTCCCAGATTCCCTAGATCTTAATCCAGTCAAGCATCTGCGGAATGTGCTGATTAGAAGTGCAATCCATGGAGGCTCCACCTCGCAACTTAGAGGACTTAAGTAATCTGCTGCTAACGTCTTGGTGCCCACCTTCAGAGGTCTAGTGGAGTCTATGCCTCGACGGGTCAGAGCTGTTTTGGCGTCAAAAGGGGACCGACACACTATTATGCAGGTGGTCATAATGTTATGAATGATCTGTGTATCACCTTTTGGTGCCATGTGCAAAATAACTGCTACAATGGCTAGTACAAATATTAATAAAGTGGCGGTGTCATAAAAGTAAGGTTAATAATGTTTCATTGCTACCTTATCGTTCCGGCCAGTTCATCGCGGCCATTTCATCACAGCATGCTGAACTGTTCCAGACTCATTTTTGCTTGTATATATCATCATTCTCAGCCTATCTTGCTGGATAGCCACATGGTATATCATAAACACCACAAAATTATGCCTCCAAAATATATAAGTACCTTACTATTTATTTAAAAAAAATACTGGTGTTTTGCACTTTGAGATCATATTAATCACTGTTCATTAGTAGTGTTGAGCGAACCCTAACCGCACTGTTCGGGTTCGTACCGAACATTACGGTTTTTGGACCCCGGACCGGAACACGGACATTTCACTGTATGTCTGGGTTGGAATTCGGCGATTACATTGTATGTAATGCTATGGGCTTTCTATAAACCGAAATAGAGTCCCCATTCATATGAATAGGTCAATTGACCTATTCTTATGAATGGGGACTCTATTTCGGTTTATAGAATAGCAATAGCATTACATGTATTACATAAACCGAAAGTCTATAAACCGAAAGAGACTCTATTTCGGTTTATAGAAAGCCAATGAATGGGGACACTCTTACCCACATTTTACTTAATTTTGCAGCCCTCTAGCCCTTTCCAGGACTTTTTTAGAGGCATTTTAGTGGCCAAAAGTTTGTGTCCCCATTGACTTCAATGGGGTTCGGGTTCGGGGTCAAGTTCGGGGTCAAGTTCGAGCATGGACCCAGACATTTTTTGTAGTTCGGCCGAACCTGCCGAACCCGAACATCCAGGTGTCCGCTCAACTCTATTCATTAGTATGCAGTGTTAATGATTCATTGTTTGAGATTTAATTTTTTGGGTGGCATAATGCCAGATTTGGTTTGTCACAGATGTATTTTAAATTGTTAAAAGTATATTTGTTTAAACATGTATTTGTGTACTATATTTGTGCTATTCCTTGACTGTTAAGGGGGGGAGTTAAAAATAATTTTATGTGTAAAAATGAATATTTATTTAAATTGCAAATACTTTGTTTGTTTTGTTTATTAATAGTAAAATTACTTAAAATGGTAATGTTTAAAGGTTTTTTGTTTTTTTTTAACTCTTAGTCCCCGTTGATGCTATTTGGCTCCACTTCAGCCTTATGTGAGTGCTAGACATTTACAAAGGTCACACAAAGCTTTGGAGTCTACTTTTTGTATCTGTTAATTAGAAGGTTGAAAAGCTTTGCATGTATATGAACGGTTCTTTGAGAACCTGAGCAGGTGCTTTGACATTAAACCACCCATACCCAAGACAAGAGATTGTATCACTTAACAGTTACCTATATCAAGGTGAGTTAACAAACACAAGTGCAGGTGTAGCCATTGTGTTTGCATCCTACAGTTATATTAAAACTAACTTGGGAGGGGGGGCACAGCAAGCAATGGAAATGGGAGACTATATGCTCTGTTTCCTCAATCTATGTGGAATCTGTTCTACAGAAGACCAAGCGCCAATGTTCGCACTAACAACCGTTTCGAAGCTGCTTATTGTTGACTCAGAGTTGAATTGAGGATGTGCCACCCCACCATGTGGAAGTTCCTTGATGGCCTCAGAAAGGTGCAGATGTGCAGAGATATCTATCACGAACAGCTTGATACAGGCCATCCTCCTCCAGTCAAGTAAAAAAAATACAACAAAGCTGATGAACGTAATTTACAATTTGTGACAGCAATAGAATATTTGCATGCTATAGTGCAAAATTATCAAAAAACTTAACAAAATGTTTTTTTGATGATTTACTAGTGTCAGTTACCTTAATAAAATGCTGGGATGGTTTCATATTTTACTATAGCTTTTTTTTTAAATAAATCTGGGACAGTTCAGCGCATTCATGAAATACCGCCATGACAGTTCAGCACGCAGTAGCGAGTGTGGGACGAAATGGTGGATGGGACAGTTCAGTGATTAAACAGCCACATTGAAATGGCCGCATTGAACTGGGCATGATGAACGAATCAGGACAATTCAGTACACCAATGAAACAGGTCTGGGAAGATCCAGCACCGATGAAATGGGCACTGGGACATTTCAGCACGCAGGGCCCAGAAAGAAGTCTGGGATGAAACAGCAAATGGGACAGTTAAGCAATGAAGTGGCTGCTCTAGAATGGCTGTGCTGAACTGGGCATTATGAATCGTCCCATTCCGTCCACAGTGGGCTGGCCACGATGAAACATCCGTGCTAAACAAGCATGCGCTAAAATTGCGATGAATTGTTTTAGTCCCATTAGTATAGAAGCAGCTCTGTGCTTCCAGAAGAAAGATGCAGAGAAACATCACCACGTTTCGCCCTGCCCGGGGTTTCATCAGTAAACTACAACTTCCAGGATTGCTGATTATTTGATACACTGTTTAAAAGCCTTTTTATGAGTCTTTTGTGATTACTCATCGCTGGTGAATATAAGCCTTATTATAAATATGTGTTGCATTAAATATGTTACAATTTTATGCAGTCAAATGTTTTCGCTTCCATCATTGCCTGAAAACTGAATGGGACCACAATTTTCCCAGTTCTGAGAGCAACGCTGTGGGTACCATAAAGCCTTGTGCAAGTGATATATGTCCATATATTGAACAATACAAACTCTGCTCCACCCCATGTGAGTTTGCACCCTCAAAGGGAGTGGGGATCTGTTTGAAACACAGTGTGCACTATTATATCAGTTCTTAATACATCCAAGAGTGGGAATGATCCTGAAATTAAGACAACCTATTTTATCTGACACTTGGGTGTTTCATTTGTATTTATTATTGTCTGTTTTTTATTTATTTTAGTAGCAGGGCTCCATTTTCTTTGTTATATTGTTTTAAATGGTGTTAAAGGGGACCTTAAATCTTAAAGCAGCATCACAGAAAAATGTAATATCTATTTGTGTTTAGTTCCAGTAAGCAAACTTTTTTTTTTTGCTTGGAAAACGGAGTGTCAGTGCTACCGCCCATAGGGTATTAACCCAATTCACCTGTAGAACCACAATGGGGCATGCATATATCTATGCGCAGTATAGGTCAAGATAGTTTACTGCCCCACATAAAGCAGGGTGGGTATGATAAAAATGAAGACAACACAGACAAATTTAAAACATCATTTTTCTTTTACTTTATGCATTTGCTTGTTCTGTTTTAAGGTTAAATATATATGAAATGATTCTTATGCTTTATATTTTTCATGTAAATAATATATTATAATACATAATTGATCAGCTTCTTTAGTCGACATGTGTTTGGTTTGTATCATACTATAAATATGATAAACTGGTAACATGAAGCAGCATTGTAAATAAATAATGACATCTAATTGCCTTTAATTCATTTATTCTATTTAAAAAAAATCAAAATCTCACATCAAGAGAAATCCAGTTCATGTTTTCTACATCTGCACAACACTAACTCCTGATTACACTGGTCCCTAGGATCCATGCTCTCTTTTGCAGACAGCCCTTCACCTGCTTCTTTCAGTGCATTATTAGCCTGAATACCAACAGCATGCAGTAACGGAGGGATGCTGCATAGATAGGGTATCTACCAGCATAAGGCAAATTACAGACCACACCACACACAGTAAGTAGAACATGTCTTTGTACAGTAGTTGGGGTTCTAATTAGTGATGACACTGGAAGCAAACAACGTGTTGCCCTGTTCTTTGTATAGTGAGTTGTCAGTGGCAAAAACCAATGAATCCCCCTTCATGGCTAGAGGTTACGCTAGCTCCTTATTATCATATAGAGACTGGATATGGGCATATTGGGAATTGATTAATACCAGTGGTGAAATGTATTTTACAAATATATTCTACTAAAGGCTCATGCATGTATATATTTGTGTTATTGTTCTGCACTTCTGCTTATTTAGCTATAAAAATATTTTATATTATGTATATCTGTTTTATATATGTATTTGTATGTCATTATGTATTTGTGTAACTGTGTGTATACATAATTCTGTATATAACTATATAATGCACATGTTTTTTGTTTTATATAATATATATGTAAATATATAGAATGATATGTAAAAAACATTCTGAGCAGACACAATCTAGTAATGCAGTACTGACTGTGCAGTTTGCATCTATGTCCTTCACGTGCAAAGCTTTGTCTATATAATATCTCTTTATTGATTACACACTTTGCTGAATATAATCCTTGATTTAAGAATACTATGCAACCCACACCTATCTGGCAATGAACATGTTAAATGATGGGATGAATTTGTCAAAAAAACACTGTTCTAAACAAACAGGATTTATAGGGTAGGATGCAATCCCTTTGCTTTGTGACTTATGATGGAACTTATTCATTTGGTGCTTTAAAGGTTAATGCAGTCAGAACAGAGTGTCTATGTAAGTCCACATGAGTTTATGCTAGTGAGGTGTCACTCAATATCCTGCAATGTTGCTCTTGTTATCCAGCTCACATGGCCAGAGAACAGAAGCTTGAAGTTGGTTTCTTTTGATGTGTGGTTATTCCAAAGCATGGTTTATTACATAATTGAAATGACTAAGGTCCTGTGAGATTTGCACTGTGTACTGCTATTTACCTATCGGATCTGGACAATAGAGCACAATAATATCACAACACTTCTTTTTCATACATGGTTAGTTAACAATAGGAAACACTCCATTGGTTGCAAGGCCCCAGCTGTAGGGTTTGTGCTATGTGCCTAAATGATATGAGCTCTGTAATTCACCTAAGTGTCTTTGTTTTTGGTATGTGAGTCCTAGTCAGTCTGTGATATATCGCTGGATAGGAGCAAACAATAGCTTGAGCGGATTTAATCAGAGAGACAGGCCCCCCCTTTCTCTTTCTAGCAAAATCTCAAAAAGCATTTGTAATTTAGATCTGGAAAAGGCATTCCTCATGGCATGTCCATTCTAGCATTGATAGCACCACTAACGTCTTGGGACTAGACAAATCGTAGGCTCAATTATGTATAACGATCCACTTTTCCATATGAAATTCTGATTGATTTCTTTCAGAAGTTAGTCATTGCCATATTGAGTTGCACTTAACATGGTTTCTTAAAATAAAGCCTGGGTGTGAAATGTTTGTCTTTATTCTTTTCAGTGTCTGAACTGGCTAATGTTTCGGTTTTAAGATGCTCACATGATTGTTCCTCTATTGTTATATGTTATGTAGCAGTTTGGTTTGGGAGTTTGAGAGTCATCTTGAAATTAATTTTAGGATTGTATATGAGGTACACAGTTGGATATAAAGGTAAATTCCAGTTTGAATTATTTTGGTGAGGCAACTTCAGGTTACTTTGTTTGGTGTCAAAGTAGTTTTAGAGAAAAATTTCGATCAGTCCAAAATTTACAGTGGAAGATTATAACCAATCAATGTGCCTTTTACTTAAGTCATGACTGTAACATTAGCACTTCATTTAAAAGTAAAAAGTGACATTCTTACGTTTTTTATGAAGTATCACAGAAAATAGTAATTACAGACTATGATATCTCTGTTTGAGAAACAATGAAGCTGTTCTAGGGTTTGTTCTAGGGTTTGTTCTAGGGTACTTAATTAACAAAGCTTTGATCATAATAGTATTTGAATTCACGATCACAATTAGTCAGCTAGTTTGGTCCCCTAGGCCTTGTAATATCAGTACCTGATTAAACAGCTGTGTCTGGTTCTACTGTTGATTTATAGGGTACACTGTGTTTGTTACATCTCTCCTTCAACTATCCGTTTGTAATGGCACTGAAGTGTGAGCAGATTTGAGTACGCTAGCTGGGTCAGCTAGGTTTTCTTCCAGTAGAAGTTACTCATTTCCCAGATGGTTGAGCCCGTGAGATCTGGGCAACCGCCTTGTCTTAGATATAACAGCAGCAGAGCTTAGTGCCGGTACTGAAGTAACAGTCAAACAAGCCAAGTCAGCGGGTACAGTAAGTCAGACTGTCCAGAATGAGAACACAGGTAAGTTATAAACACAGATAGCTGTGATCAGTCACAGGTGAGAAGAGTTAGAACAATAGCACAGCTTGTAGATTTACATTTTCCAGAGCAGAAGCTAAACTATAAAAGAAAAACAGGCTGGTGAACCTGAAAGAAAAAATTCCACTAACATGGTAGTCAGGGTTCAAGTCCTGGTAAAGTCAGTTCTTGAGACCATAATATCATTCCACTAATAATTGCCACCATTTTGGATCCAGCTATGAGCTTGATTTATCCATACCAAGATTGGCACTGTCCCAAGCGAAGTGGGAGACATGATTGTCTATTCCCAGTCACTCCTTCATTTTACTAACCCTCTCTCTATTACGCGTTCTTATCTGTCACTAGAAGTATGCATATAGTGTATTTAGTGGCGCAGATATTCATCGTCTTGTATTGTAGAAAGTCCTACTGCGAGTAGCATGATGAGAGGTCCTAGCTCATAGTGTGCTGCCTTAACTTTTTGGTGTAGACTGTTCCATTACCAATGCCTTTCTTAGAGCAATTAATTCTTACATTACCACAACCACTGCAGGTACTAGTGACTCTGCTACCAGTGCTTCCTGTAATCACCAAACCAGCCGTCAGCACTGTACTGTAGTTTTACCTATATGGACACCTGTTTTGGTCCTCTTTCCATAGAAGTATATGGGTAGTATGTATTTATGAAGCAATTTAGTTTAGCTTTCTATTTCTCTAGATTGTGTAGTAGTATTCTGACACCCACTACTCAAAAGGGCCTAACTGGGTAATAAATAGCTGCAAAATTAAAATTCTGGTAGACTTTCACAACATCTACTAACATATTATATGAGCCACATAAGTACAACTCAGAGGCACATCTCACTAAGGTCCATTAAAACCTTGGACCATGTTGAGTTCTTTTACAGATGAAAAGTTGCTTTACTGATGTTTGACAGTAATCCTTACCTAGTGGTAAATTCCAGAGCTGAGGCTCTATTTAAGCTAAAATGAGATAAGACAATGGAAGGACAAACACAGTAGGTATAGATCGGAGAAATATAACAGAATGTATAGTGATACTGTACTACAGTATCACTATACATACTGTTATATTTCTCCGATCTATACCTACTGTGTTTGTCGTTACATTACTACATTTACAAATAAATATACTTTATTTTCTATTATCAGTGTGCATGTCTGCTTACTTGTTAGATTTTGTTTCCACATATCTATGCCCCTTAGGAGAGAGCATATTAGCAGTCCATTGCTTTGCACCTGTATCTACTATACACTCTAGGTTGGCAGTTCTCAAACCCCTTATCCTACAATAGGACAATGGAAGGTTTCAAGCAGCTCAGAAAATTGTGCTTTCAGTGAGTACTCCAAGGAGTAAATTATGCACCTACTCTTAACTAACATAAACTTTTTGTTTGTTTGTTTTTATGGCTCTGCTCCAAATTGACACATAACCCTGTCACAGTGCAGCAAAAGGATTATGTGTTTTCAGGCACTTCATTTAATTATTTACTAATAAAGAAGTTTGTTAATCCTATTATTTGGGATTATGTGTTCCTGAATGTTTTCCATTCCTTTTTCCTCTGGTGATTTTACCAGTATCCATCTTCATGTGTCCTTGCATTGTGTATGATTTGGCAATTCAGCCAACTTGGTTCTGTATAAAAAATGTTCTCAGCTTCTTCCAAAAGGACAATGTGTCTTTTTGTTATGGATGAAGTAAGCCCTGACCGTACATGTGACTGATGATATTAAAAGGGACTCTGTTATCTAAGTGAATGTAGAGAATAAAACACTATCAAAAATTATCTATATACTGTGTTAGCAGAACTGAAATGAAACACAAATCTAGAGAAGACTGTATTATTATTTTTTTTTAGGGGGGGGGGGTTGGGTTGGGTTGTTTCGAAGTTCATTTGGAACCAGAGCCATTTTACAACTTTTGTGATGCTGAGTTTACAAATAAGTGCGCAGTTCTTAATTGAATCCCCACATATTATATATTTAATATTTAAGGACAGGTAGTGCTTTCTTTTAAGGCCATTTTTTTTTAGACTTAACCCTTTATGTACTGTATATTATTTAATAAAGATTGTAAAAAAGGTTACAAACGAAAAATACTTTTTTTTTTTTCTTTGACAAGATCAAAGTGTGTCAATGAGAGAGAGAGAGGAAGGATTTTGACAATCAGAGTTCACTCAACACTGATTGCCATTTATTGTATTTTTAAATGCAAAAAATAATGGGTGATTCTGGTCTGCCTAACTGTTAAAGCAATCAGGATTAACTCGCCTCATCAAACACCCGAAATTTGGGGGAGGATAGCAAGTCATTATGATTAACCCTTAAACCAGTGATGGTGATCCTAGTGATAGGTGCCACAAGTGGCACTCTAAGACCACTGAGGTGGCACTCTGCATGTGTCTACTGTATCACCATCAATTTTGGAGGACACAGTAGATGTTATGATCTAAGACTAACATTTGAGGATATTAGGCACCTAATAGGAAGGGAAGGAGAGCAGAAATGAGCAGGGTAGCTGATATTTATGGGCAGAAAAATGTCTGAAATGAGAAGGAACTTTTTGAATTTCAAATTGGCTTCCTAAACTAATCAAAACCGTCACTTCAATGAATGAGACAGCCTGCCTCAGCCATCGCAAGTTAAGACAGCCTGTTTTCTTGGTGCTCCACACTTGCCTCCATCAGAGGCATCCTGGATCACTTTGCATGGGGTATAGGGGCGTGATTGACAAGTCAGTGACTTGCTTTACTTTCCTGGAAAGCCTCCATCGTGACGCTTCCAGGAATGCAGTGATTATGCTAATCGCGTTGAAACTGCTGCGATTGCGCCATTTTCATGGTAGCCCATATATGTAGGGCCATTGTCTTGATGGGGTTAAATGTGTCTGTAGTGTCTCCTGGTTTATGACCTTATCACTTTGGGACCGCAAGATGATGTCCTAAAGAGAAGACACCATAGGAACAGTTGAAATACCATTTTCTCTTCAGATTGTGCACTCTCTTGTTAAAGTGATATGGCAACTCTAATTTGAGCATCTATGGATTCAAAATGTAACGTGTTCCACAGAGCCAGTTAATTGGCTTAAGTATAGCAGCTTTGATTAAGAACATTTAAAGGAACATGAATTAGTAGGTTTGAATCCTACATGACTATTAATGTAATTTCATCCAATATTTTTTCACATAAGTGTGGTTCTAACTGACTGCGTATAACCATTGAACTTATTATGAACCAGGATAACGTGCTGGTCAGTGAGTTGAGGTCAGAGGAATGTTTTATGTCACTGATTTAACTATAGATTGTGCAGTTTCTATAGGTGAGTTTCTCCTGCAAAGCAACAAAGTTGACCTTGCATAATGGATCGTTAAAAAGTGAGAGTTTTTACAATGTAACTATGCATTATCCATGGCCCTGCAGTTTGACCCTGCACAACATATACCATAACTCCTCTGCGACTCACCCATTCTACTATCGATGTGTAGAGCCATAACATACGTCACCAACCAATTTTTTTACTGGTCTATCAGCATAATACTCTCTGGGTACCCAGTCGGTAGAATATGTCCATCTTAATGTGCAAGACAATGAAGGAGTACTGGCTCTGCTGTCATCCCCTCAGTTTCCACATTCTGCCGCCCTAGGCCTAGGTAGAAACCTGTGATGCTCAGTACTGATTTAAGGTTTCTGGCTCTAGCCTACTTAATTCGGACAAAATGTCTGTTGCAATGTAAACAAAATCTGGATTTTTGAAAGAGAACCATAATAAATACCTGCATTAATTTCTATGAAAATAAACCTGTACAATCTATTTGTTATGTAGTACTAGATAGATGAAATTAAGTCTAATGCTTTAAAATAACATGACATGTGTGCTGACAATCCCAAAATACAGGAAAGTGCATGGAAATGGCAACTTCTTTCTATTTTATTTAAAGCTCAATAGTTATTGGTTTTCACCATAGTAAAAATGTGACGACTCTGCCTTTTCCAATGCTGATAGTGTGACATCAGTATAACTGATTTACTCCCTTAGTCTCCAAATATCCAGTCAGGAAGTCGAGCTTTGGACTGGTATTATGCTTCCTGTCTGCGGTACACCACTGAATTTAGCAAGGTCAGAAGGCGTCGTGCTTGAAAGGAGCCAGACCAAGATATCGACCACAACTGCAGCATTTCACTTTCAGATGCCTTTGATCTGTTTTATTATATTGAGATTACTCAGCCACAATTGCATGCAATGGTTTTGTCACTTATCTGATGAGAATTAATCTTTATTTCTTTAGAACATGCTCTGCCATCATATAGGAGTCCATGCATTACACTGACTGTTGAGTGTATTAAGCTAGACAGGACAGAGAAAAATGAATCGGTGTTTTCAGTTATATGTCCGTACTGTAAATTATTCACTGAAGAGGCTGCAATGACAAATATAAATGTTGCTTATATGAAGGGCTAAACCTTCCAGACACCCAATTGTGCTTTTTAATTAAATCAATGCTCATTAGATGTATTGAAAATCACAATTTAACCTGCACGTTTTATGACTGCCTTTCAATTCTAACAGATTTTAATTAGAAAACCGTCCTCCCTGTAGAGGACGAGTGGACATCCCATGGCTCTCAAGCTGCTGGTAAACGTGTAAATCCCATAATTCTAGAGTTTGAACTGTTAGAATGGTCAATCCCTGCCCATTTTGTGATGCAATGATCCATGCAGTCTTTCAGACAGCCTACCATTTGCAGAGCGATTACAGCAACTCCAAATAGTTTTGCTTTAATCAGAAAACACTGACAGGTGACACATTACTGCATCCACGTCATTCAACTCCTTGCTATGTAGGTGGGCTGTACAAGTCATAATTCATTTTTAACATTATTGTTATACAGGGGACTTTTGGAGATAACAAAGGAGGTAAGTCATCTCACGTTGATACCTTTATTGGTTAACTGAGCAGCTTTTAAGAACTTCTTCAGGCATGTTATGTAGAAGAGACCCAAGAGTTCTTGAAAGCGCTCAACATCTGCTAAGTAAGACAATCAAGATTGAAACGTAACTCTACTTGCCTCATGTGTCTCTATGGTTAGCATGGGACCAACTCAACATGACTATGAAACCCTTCAAAATATAAGCCTTACTATTTCAGTGCCAACATTGGGATACCCATGAAATTTTAGTACTATTCCTAGATTTATTAGGACTTAAAAGATATCCATTCTAGAGTAACCTGTACACAAGCAGTAATATCAGTTATGGCATACTGTTAGTAAATGTATTGATTAGAAGCCTTGAAAGTGGAAAAGGAAGGAGTTAATTGGTTGGGGATTTTTATATGTCACAAGGAAATCATCTTTAAGTAATTCTTTTTATTTATTTAACATATGTCCCCATCACCTCAACAGCTAGTTTTGAACTGTACTGCAATGCGTATAATGTAACCACATAAAATACCTTTTTTTTATTGCCCACCCTTAAACTTGCTTCTGTGTATCTCTTCTTAAATACATTGAGTTGCTGACATATCAATTTTCTGTTATGTCTCCAGAGACAGGAAGGATAGACCAGGAGATCCTTTCATACAACACTCCCGGATTTAGCGGCTGCTTGTCCAGAGTCCAGTTCAACCTAATTGCACCACTCAAGGCAGCTTTAAGGCCAAACAACAACTCTCAGGTCTACATCCAAGGAGAGCTTGTGGAATCAAACTGCGGAGCATCACCACTTATTATCCCACCAATGAGTTCCAACACAGATCCCTGGCATCTTAACTCAGGTAATACAAGCACTGCCTACTTTTATGTACATTACATTAAAAGAGATGTGAATGCATTTCATCTATTCTGGTTTGTAAACCTTTTCTGTGGGAATCCTAAGTAATCATCTAAAAATATCTAAATCCGTGAAGCAGAGAATTGCATCTATTTTCTTAAAATTGTTTCTTCTAGAATGATTCCACTAAGAGGCAGAATTCCTTCTAGTGTATCTGATGAATTGGATTTTAATTGATTTTAATAAGGGGAGTAGTTTTTGGTTGACAGGTTCATGTATGTATAAACATAGGGTGACACTTAAGATTGAATGCAGCATCAGCAAAGATACTGATTTATGATACAGGGAGTATAGATACCTCTTATTTCAAATAAAAAACACATTATGATTTTTTTGTGTCTCTCGAAAAAATGTGGTCTGTTGAGAAACAAAGTACATGATTGACACTGTAGAATTGACACTGTAGAATTATCATCCTTTGTATTTGTTTATTTAATTTTTGTATTACATATTTTCCATTTAAAAGCAGTTCATTTTCATATCACACCACAGTTGATGGCAAAAACAGTAAAATAATGTTTAGGTGATACAGTCTCTTTCATCATGGACATGTCATTGCTGCATGTTTTGTGGTTCAACAGTTAAAGAAAAATCAGGTCACTCCATTAATCATGACATATTGGGGGTTATTTAGGAAATTCAACTCTGGGACAAAGTTCAAAAAGTGGTTTTAAAAAATTTACTTTTATAAATAACACTCATAGTATTTATGCTATAAAAAAAGGGGGGATGATCCAGCAAAAAGTGTATCTTTACCAGCAGGGCAGTAAACAAATAACCAATGTTAAGTCTATGGAGGCATTAGCATGGCCAGTAGACACCAGTTACCATCCGCTCACAGGGGAGAAAGATTTGAGGTCCACCAAGTAGTTGTTAAGTAGAGCCTGTGTGGTCTATTCACTTAGGTCCGAGATTGGAGTGCTCATTTCGAACTCGAGCTTTGGACACACTCGCCCCACTTATCCCCCTCGGATGCCTCATCTAGGTCTTGCAAAATGCTATTTACTAACCATTTTGCAAAGATCGAGATTAGATGAAGCATGCTGAAATGAATAGATAAAACTCTGATTGTGACCCCACACTTTTGAAAGGTTGTTAGGGTTGCATCAGGCCAATGTAAAGTCTATGGAGACAGTAGCAGGGTCGGTATTTTTCTGTAGAAAAAGTGGCAACCATAATGGTTGTCTGTGTGTGTGTATATATAAATATATTTATCTATCACAAAATTATTTTTTATGCAAAAAACACATTAAACTTTCAGTGCATATCATAATATGGCCAGGGCAGGGCAGGATAAATACGGCCAGGGCAGGATAAATGCCACAAAGCAAGTGGCCAGGCCCCTAAATCCATGTTTACCTACCAGCTCCTGTTACCACAATAAATTGGCCTACTGCTGGATTTTTCCTGTTGCCAAGCAGGATTATTATGGTGTCTTCCTTCTGTTTCATTGATCAGTGCTGATGTGCAAATGCTAATACATTGCCTTCTCAGCCTTAGAGACAAAAGCATTAATTATAGAGCGCACATTCACAAAATAATTGGCCGCACCATGTTAACAAGGCTTGCTTTATTGCTTCCTTTCGTCTCTTGTTGTTTTCAACTTAACTTTCCAGTCTCTTCAGCTCCCTGGGTAATAACTAAAGAAAAATACAAAGCTCATCTGTCACAAACAAAAACAACTTATAATAAAATATATTTGAAAAACTATGCAAACGATTAGTTCAACAATTTCCACATGTGGAAAAATTCACAATCCAAAGCAAATATTGAATCCTTTGTTTATGTATGTGTGTGTGCTTTACACCTTGTCCACTGATATAATAGCTTGGATGAATAGGGAATTTGATTGAAACATTTTACATACATAAAAAGAATAACACTGGCAATGGAGGAGAGTAAAACTAAAAAGACAAGAGGACACAGTCTTTAAGTAGAGGGTCAGAGGTTTAAAACTAACTTAAAGGCAAGGGCGTCCAAGTTTTTCTGAAGTGGGCCGCATAATCAGAAATGCATGTGTATGTTGGGCCACATTATTTATTTATTTATTTTATTTTATTTACAGCCATATATAAATGTTAGCTTATGTAGCAGTTATACAAAAGCAAGTGTAAAACAAGTTTAAATTAATGTTATTGAAACAAAAGTATACATTTATAGCAGTAATGAGGATATGAGCAGTTAAGTCAAATGGGCGGCACATTGGACACCCCTGGGTTAAGGTCTAGTCATTCATGCATTGCTGAATCCTGATGCTGTAGAGAATGCACGGGTGCCACATTCATGCTTGTTCAAACTTCAAGTGCATGCTTCCACACTGAACTACTTTTCACTCTTTGACTGGGTTTGTTAAGCAAAGCCATGATATCTGGTGAAGCAAGCAAATAATTTTTAAACATTTGTATGTGACCTGGTACATGGGTCTCTAAAGGACCATTCCGAAGAGAGAAAACAACAATTGATAAACACTTTAAAGCTGACAATTTAACAATAAATGTTCCAATTTTTTTCTTTTGCAATACTCTTTGCAGGAAAAAAAACAAAACATTTTTGCATCATTTTTACTATGTCAATCACCACAAAATGACATGTTCCCTATTTGTGTTTGCAGTCAATCAGAGGGCTCTCATACAAATCTTGTGCATGGAGAGGGAAGGGGTCGTCATGCACATGTATTTCCTCTGTTAACCACACAAATAGCTAGACATGCAGAGATTCTTCAAAATTAAGGCTGGGGGTGGAAACTATGGATTCTTTGTTCATCAAAGTGGGAAATGCAGGGGATTGAGAAGGGAAATGCAAACTTAAGGCCAAAGCAGCCAAGTTGGAATAAAATCTCCCATTCAACTATACGTCAAGTTGCAATTTTGGCCATAAGTTTGCCATTCTCTCTTTCATGAATAAATCCCTATGTATATTTGGCCATGCTTCATCATATGCAGTAAAATAATGATCTCTGGGATCCTTTCAAAGTCTGGCCCATGCTTTGTAAAAATTGTGATACATAATACAGATCCATGGTATTTTAGGAATGAAGCAGTGATGCATATTCCTGATCTGAATATGCAATGGTTTACTATAGTCTTCATTATTCGATAAGCTAGCAATAAAGAAAGCTAAGGGGGATTTTCAAATTATAATTAACCCTGAAACCGTGCTGAATCCAATAAGATGCCTTGCCTGGGAAACATTGTCAGCCTCCTTGAACACAAAGCTTGTGTGAGTGAACCGGGGATCAGGTTATCTGATCTCTTTGAGAAGCTCTGAGTTCTGGACAATTTGTGCATATATATTCCCTTGCATTTGATCAAAGGTTAGTTAATCCGATGGGGGGCTTTGAACATGAGCATTATTGAAGGGTCCTGTTAAATCATAATGTCAGGCTTACAAAAGAGGAGCTGTAAAACACAAACATCACATATAAACATATAATAAATACTCAGTGAAATGCACACATTGTTAGATGGCATCAAATGTACGTCACTGGATCATTTGCAGCATATAATTAGTGACCCTCACTTCGCATGGGTTACATATACTATATGATATTTATTTATAAAGTATTTTACGAGGAAGGATACACTGAAATTTCTCTTGTTTTCAAATGTGTCCTGGGTCCATGAGTTACATCTATTACAAAACAATATTAAAATACAAATATACTCATTTAACATAGAATAAAAACATGTAAAAAGAAAGGTGAAATATAATCAATATGGCTGCATCAGGTTCTTTATAGCTGAATACACTGACTGATAAGACTGACTGTCAGTGCCATCAAAGTGAGCTATATTTAGATTTTTTTATAAGATGTTTGAGAACTACATATCCCATGATTCTTGGGAATGGCCGCTCCGGTGCTATTTAGACGCTCTTTTCCTCCACTCTGATTCCTTCCTTTATTCACCCTCTCTTTTCACTGGCGCAAATCTATACCCATTTTCGTTCCTTCATTTGTGCCTCTAAGATCCAAAGCTTGGGGCATCATCTTATAATGGAGCATATACAGTAATAGCCAATCTGATGTATGGTTAAACCCTGCACACTATGTTGCCTGTTTGCCAATTTAGGCCTCATGATCTGGTCAGTTAATGATTGTACAACAAATATTGTCTTTTAACCATTGAAGGATGCCTTATTACAAGCCAGTGTTCAAGCAGTCCATTAAAGTTTGTCAGTAAATTTGAATTATTGCAATTACCTTTAGTTTGTGCTTCATTTAACCAGTGTAATTATTTTAGACATTTTTGCCTCTAATAATTGGAACTATTTTGCTGCAGCAGAGCTAATTTCAGTGTCAGGTAACTACTTTATCTCCTGTTCCAAAACATATCTTCATTCTTCTCTTCATGTATTCTACAGCCGTAAGAACCAATCAGCTTCCGTTAGCTGGGGAGGAATAATTGTGCTTATGTGGTTAGTAGTTAAGATGGCGACTCACACTAACATTCATAAAATACCATGAGAAACAGCACTAAACATGTATGACCTGTAAAATCAGACCATCTCTATGGTGTCTACAGAATAAAATAACTTGAACTGTTGTAAACTAACAAGAAAATTGCAAACTCAGGTCAAAATATCGATTTGAAGTTTTGTTTTTCAATTCCACTTGACAAGTTTAGCCTGGTTTTTACAGTTCCATTGTCTGTTCACCATAGTTCACCGTTTTGTAAATAAAACCATGAGATGTTCCCTGCCTTGCCTAAAGATCAGATAGAATATGAATTTTAGTACTGATGATAGATAGTAACTAGTTTTGTCATCCTGCTTTAGAAGAGAATCCAGACTTTAGATTTCAGTATGGAACAAATTATTGAAAGCCAACATGTAGTGAAGAAGAACATTCATTGATCATTTCATGAATGTAGATACTTAAAGTAAATTCCATGGTAGATGCTGTTCCACTTTTCTTAATTCACCAACTTTGATGGTGCTAGTAATGTTTGAAGAAGAGCAGGGTGTGATTTAATGGATAGATTTTTCTAAGCTATGCTGCGTAGATAGTGGAGCTGAAAAGCAAATATTGATTAATGTCATGCTGATCTAGGATTGAAAGTAAACAGCAGGGGTTAACCAAGTGACAAGGCATGAGAGTTAAATGAGCGTTTATTGATGATAAAAAAAATGTGCTATTTTAGAGTAACAGGACTACATTAAAAGTGTTTCAGTAAAAGCACACTCAACATCCCAGAATAATAAGTGTCCTAGACACATTTTATTTAAGGTCATCCCTGTCTACTCTCAAAGGCACTCTGTCACCTAAACACCATTTATACTACGAATATAGAGCATAAGAAATGATGCTCTATACATTGTAATAGCAGAGTTGCAAACAAATGCAAAAATTAGGAGACCATTTTTTTTTTTTTTAATGTGTGTGTGTGTGGTGTAGCCTTCTTATGACATCATCACCTGTGGCTGGATATGCAAATGACCTTTTCAATGGGAAATGTGTAATTTGCATATCAAGTTACAAGTTGATGTCATAAACAGGGAACGACACAGACACAATTAAAATACATTTTTCTTTAATCTATGCATCTGGGCAAATGTTTCATCATTTCTTATTCTCTACATTGACAGTATAAAAAATGTTTAAGTGTAACACACAATCCTACTTTTGCAAAAATGGTATAACACCAGACAAAATGTATAAAAGCAAAAACTTTAGTTACAGCATAAAGACAAAACTGATTATTTAAATGTTTAATCTGAATACTATATTTTACAACACTAGCTAAAGAAACTTGCTGAAACCTTAATTTGATGGTAGGGTTGCCACATTTTCTCCACAATATGGTTAGACACACCTTCCCTCACATTAAAGTATGGGGTGTAAGATTTAAGAATACTTTTTAAATCAATAAATGTGCAACAGCCAGCCTTCCATGCTAAGTCAGTTATTATGCACAGTTAGGATTGCCACCTTTTCTTCCAAAAAATAACGTCCTTGGTACTGTCTCCATAGACTTAACATTGATGCAAATTTTTTACCAGCTAAAATTGTGGCCAAATTTTCTTCATCACTTTAATTATGTGTTGGGCCAGTGTCTGCATTTAGAGCTTAAAGGGACACTACCACTTACATAAGAAGTAACTCGATAACCTGGTCATTTAAAACAAACACATATATTTTTTTTCTTATGCATATTAAAGGAAAAATAATAATGGGTGTCCTGGTTTCATTTTGTGAATATTTCCTATGGTGCAACATCATCCAGAATCTTCCTGCCAGTCTCACTTTACAACTGTTACCAAAGCCTGCATGGTCATAAGATACTCCCCTTCTCTCTTACTGGCTCCTGTGTATTATAGTGGGCAGGACTAGGTGGCTGTGTACAACATTTTTTACCTTCCTTCAAACACAAAGAGGGGAGATGAATCTGATCAAACATAACTCTGCCCCTCTTGTGATGTAATAGTTACATTACCCTCCCATTCAATGCAAGTCTATGATCAGAATTCTGACTTATAGACTGCATTCTGTGTCCCCAAAGTGAGAAATTTTTGCTGTAAAATCACAAGGGGGTGGCACCCAAAAACACTATATTTCACAAAATGGTGGCGCCCAGTCACACTTGTTTAGTTAAATATTTTATTAAATGCAGTCACATAACAAAAACAAAACACATATCTGAAATCAACAATACAAAATAAAATAAAAAAACCCTTTTCATTTTTTTGGTGGGAGTGTCCCTTTAAGAAGGCCACACAGACAAAATAAACCATTGGGAAGGATATTATGGCTCCTCTCACTGACTAAGATCTGAGACTAGTAATTTAGATTCTTCAAAACTTAACTGTCTAATGTACATATCTTCATTGGTTCTTTAATTTGTATATATAAAAAAAACCTTGTCATCAAAATATGATAGATATATATATATATATATATATATATATATATAAATATATAAAATCTCTACAATATAATATTACAGTAAATCAGTCTTATGGAGAAGACTGCAATAAATCTTTTGAGGGCTTTATAGCTATTTTCTTAATAACAGGTAGTTTAGTAGCATGCTCTCTCTTACCGAGAAGTTACAAATGATTTCAGAGAATCAGTGCTATAAGTTGTCTATCCATTACCACTGTGTATTCTGTCTCACCATTAAACATGCATTTTTTTCTCTATTCCTTCACTTGTTAAATCTTGGCTGCTTGTCCGACACATCACAGAATATACTACTATCTGCTTTCTACCCTGAAGGGATTTCACACTTATTAAATACAGCTGAATTAATTTAAGAGCAGCGAAGTGGGAAACAAAAAAAACTGATTAAAGAAATTAAATTGCAAGATTACACAAGACCTTGGCTTTGAACACACTTAATCCCAACCATGCCAGTTATTGCATCATGCAAATCAGACAATTAACCTAAGATGTTATGTTGTTTTATGGAAGATTGCCCTTTTCAGCATTGATCACATATGGTATAAGATGGTGGTATATCGCATGAATAAATAGTGGTATATGATGAACAGAAGGGAAGCCAAGGATATGTCTTGTTGCTCTAGATCTAGGACCATCCACCAGTTTTCAACTACACAACCTTTATCAATACTTGAAATGCATTGTGGGCCATTCAATAAACAGTAAATTGGACAAAGGAATATATCTATGTGTTAGTTTACCACTGTTTACTGGTTAATTAATAGATCCTTTTTTTGGTGGGCAGCTATTTAGCAATCCCCTTCACTGAATAAGGCAATTCATGTACTGCATAGGTACAGTGAGAATTATAAAACCTGTTTTCCCCAAATGGCACAAAGCCATTAATTGATTTCATGTGGATTGTCCTTAAATTAAGATTGTGAAAGGCAACCTTTTAAACAAGTGTATATGTTTCATTTATCACTGATTATTCTATACCATTTATCATGCACATGCACTGGTTTTATTCTTATACCTTCCTACCTATACAGTACGTGTGTCGATCTCAAGCATGTACCTGATTGTTACTAAAGGATTACTACTCATGTAATAATTGTTTAGACATCAGAATTCAGGCCTACATCTCTATTACGCAATGCCAATCCTTACAATATCTTATTATATCTCCCAGTATGTTTTATTCGTCGTTTTATTCTTTCTAACATTCAAACCAACTTTGGAAGGGATTATTTTTTTTGAGACTAGCATTACAATTACAATACTTTGAACGGAATAAAAATTGTGTTCTATCTCATAGAATTTTCTAGTTTCTATAAAAGTTCCTATTCATTAACATAATCAATTTAAATGAACAGACATGCCAACCAAAGAAAAAATAATGAGAACATGTCTCAAGATAGATGTTACCCTGAGCATATGATGTTGGCTATGTTTGCAAATATTTTGCTGGGTCTGGATTTGTAATGTAGCGTAAGGCATTTTTTTTTTACTTAACAGGTGAAATGAAAGCACAGATCATGAAAATTAAATGAGCGCAATAGCTGAGCTCATCATGACTAATCAATCACCATCACGATCAAGCAATCCAATATACAAAGGCGAGACATACACTACAGGGAGCTGAGAATGTAATGTTAGTGCTTGTGAGGCAGATCTAACGAAACCAGTTGTGTAGATGGAAATTTACTGAGGAATAGCATTCTATGCATCCTGTTTAGGAAAGTAAAACAGTTACTGCACGAGTAACTGGATGGAAGCAAGGATGTTATAAGTCAGTCCCGTGGTACTGCTCCTTAGTCTTTTAGGTCAATCAGCTTTTTACGAACTGAACTCCCTGGATCTCTGCTCTTTGTACTAGAATAAGTTGTCAGGACCACTAGCATTCGTACAGCAAGATAGAAACATTTATTGGAACATGTACAGGATATTTATACTGTACACAATCATGTTAATCAGGGGGTAAAATAAGATTACCAGGGTGAAACAATCCTATGTAAGGCACTAATCAGAACATAGGGTGAGAAACCGCGACCAATCCCCGAGTGGGGTGGAGTGGTCATAAAACTTGTGAGAGTCCTTTAACTATACAGCCAATGAGGATCCGAGTGGCACGGCCTTCTAACCAATGGGAAAGTGAGCTACCCGGCCTCGCATATATGGATACCAAAGGTGGCGAAAGTTGCAACAAATAGGAATTGGAGCAGCATTCCTATCCATACATGGGGTGGGAGTTTGATCCGAGTGACCAATGGGAGAAAGTCAGTGTCTAGTGTCTTTTGGCAGATAATTTGAATTGGTCAATGAGCGCAGCACCTATCTGGCACTAATTCTTGAAAGCTGAAATGAGCTGTTGCGGTGCTTGAAGGGATCAAGGGTGGTGTAGTGAATCTAGCCCTTTTGGGAAAGGGTCATACGGACGTAGCCCTAAATACTACACTCTATATTTCATTCCTTGTTTCATATTTACTTCTCTTCTGTTGACATTGTTGGCTTGCCACCTGCAAGTGTACAATGCACTCTATTGGCCGGAACTTCTGCCAAAGATATTGGGGTCTATTCATTGACCTGAGTTAATTTACTTCATGTCATTGAATCACATACACTAATAGAAACATTTTGCGTTAAAAAAAAAAGGTAAATAGTGATAATTTGTGTATTTGAATCTGCCCATTGTCAGCAATGGTTGGTACTGATCTGAAACAAGTTCTAAGGTTTATCTGTGAAAATACACAACCACAATGTAAACCTATACAGTTTGACCAAAAGCATCAATACAGGTTAAGTATCCCTTATCCGAAGATCCATTATCCGGAAGGACCCAAAATCCTCCCAAAATGTTTTGAATAAGGAACCTTCTTGGAATATCATTGTGAAGCTCCTTTGTTCCTCCCTCACTGGCACCGTCTGGCTTCTGCCAGCTCTCAAAGTGTAGTTCCCACAGCGCTGCGAGGGGAGGGAGGGGACTACCGTGCTCGGAGAGAATAGTTTCGGCAGCACTGTGGAGCAGGTAATCTCAGCAGCTCCACTTCTATAAATATTCTACAGTTACTCACATTGGATTTAGGTAACGTAGAACATTTATAGTGTTAGTGCTTCCAAAATGATCAGTTAACCGAAAGTATCAGTTATCCGAAAATGCTGCCCATCACCAGCATTTCAGATAAGAGATACTTCATCTGTATTAACTTGTTAGAATAAGGCTCAACAGCAGCCTGATCATGTAATTCCTTTATGAAGAAGGTCTAAAATGGCAACATAGACGAGTGGATTGTGTTATCTTTGCTTTTGCAGTGTTTACATAAAATGATTACTCTTTATTTAAAGCTGGTGAATCATTGTCTTAATGACCTCTACTAATTCACAAATTGCACCAATAGATCTCTATTTAATCAATAGTAATTCTATTCATCTTTTTTTGTTTCCATGCAGAAAATATGGATTTTCCAAACAACGAAGGGCAAGCTATTAAAGATGGGGTGAACAGGAATTCTGCCATTATTGGAGGTGAGGCACATTGTATTGTCATTGAAATATATAGCATATATATATAGGCTTCTAGGGTGTTTTACCTTGTAGCACATAGAGCCAAGGAAAAACTATAGCCCAATCTAATGATCTTACATAACAGAGGGATACCAGCTGAATAGACTGGAAATGGGTCCAAATATTTCATCTAGTGATTTGAGCAGTACAAATATTTATTTACATTATATACAAGTACCCAAATCCTCCCTCATTATTTTCAATGCTAGAAGTACTGGGCAGTGTACAGCTCTGAGCAAGATTTGCAAAAGTCACACAGGGATGAATGCCTATTTTATTTTTATTTTTTATTATTTAAATCTTGTTTTAATGAATTTTCAGAAATATAGCATCACACAGGTACATTCTACAATAGAAACAAAGATCTAGAATTATAAATAATCCATATAACATTCAGGTTATTGAACATGAAATGAAAAAAATATATAACACAAACAGCACAGCTCTTCTGCTAAATCCAAATAATAATTAAACACAAAAGCAAATGCAATGTCTGTGTAGCATCATAAAAAATTCATAAAATATGATGAAAACATAAAAAAAAATCATTTTTCTAATTTTAACCTAAAATATAATTTACACAAATACAGTCATTAAAAAATACCCTGTCTAAATAGTTTCCAAATGCTGTCCCGAGTTCAGAAATATGCTTCTTTCCATGTTTTTCTGCAGTTTTATGCAAGTTATCGGGCAAAAAAACAAGTGTTTTTTTCTATATTGACCTTTTAACCCCAACCCAAACCCTAAATTTAACCCTAACCTTAAATTTAACCCCAAGTCTAACCCTTATGCTAACCATTAATGTATTTTAATTTAATTGTAACCCTATCCCTTATGCTAACCCTAATTTAATTGTAACCCTAGCTGCTATACTAACCCTAACCATAGATTTAAGCTAATTAAGTCTTTTTTTTTTTCATTGCAATGTTGCTGACTGCCTCTAGGGGCAGTCACGCAACATACTCAGAGCGTCAACCACAAGAGGGCACAGCCATATTACCGGAGCATGTTGCTCCGTGGAGTGATCGTGGGTGCCCCAGAGCCAGAATTTTGGTGCAAGGCAATAGAGCAGCACGGTCGATCGAGAAAAAAGCTTGTTTCACCACAGGATGTGCCAGGCACGTCCATTTTCAGAAACAGAGTTCGTGGCTGGACGAGCCTGACACGTCCATTGTCGAGCAAGGGTTAAAAATGCATTTTAAATAATAGGTATTTATCACTCTGACAGATATTCTGTGGCAAGGTTACTTACTCCACTTATTTGTTCCATACAAAAATAAGCAACTGTAATTGCAGTGTACACATCTGACCATTTATTAGCAATTCACTGAAAAGCAGGGGAGGTATACACTACTTATTAAAGGTACAACATGTTCTGTTATTATCTGGTAAATATCTATAACAATAATTTCCTGACTATTGCAGTTTATTCCATGCACCTTTTCTTTTTTTCCCAAGGGGTTATAGCTGTGGTGATTTTCACTATCCTTTGTACCCTGGTGTTCCTCATACGCTACATGTTCCGCCACAAGGGAACCTACCATACCAACGAAGCCAAGGGAGCCGAATCCGCCGACACCGCTGACGCAGCCATTATTAACAATGACCCCAACTTCACTGAGACAATTGACGAGAGCAAAAAGGAATGGCTGATCTAAATGAGCCAGAAGACTAAAAGAGAATGAGTTTTGGTGGGGGTCGGGAGGGACTGTGTCTCACCCAAGGTCGGCTTCAGACTTCTCCTCGCAAAATCAGCACAGCCGCAGGCCCCAACAGGCCACCCAGAATATATCAACTATTATACAAAAAAAACTTTTGAAAGAGGCATTTAAAAGGACATTTTTGTTTACTTTTTCAGATGGTTATTGCTCCATCTGGGTATCCCTGCCTAAAATAAATTTTAAAAAAACTGCAGCTTTTAGAGTTTCAGCATTGGTTACAGATTGTCAGTACTATATGTATTTTTTGTGTGTGTTTAGAGGCGTTCTAAATACTAACTTAAGACTAAAGGGCCAGTTTTATACCGTTTTTTAAGCCCTTAGGTTATTACCATTTGTCTTTGAGAAACCAACATAGCTATACTGAATATGTGCATATGCAAAATCTACATGTATGCACACAACATGTAAGTCATAGTTTTCCTTTTGCCTTTCTTATTACCGAATTGAATTATCATTGCATGCGTTGGCACTGCAGTAACTAAGATGGGGTGAAACATTGCTATAGAGAAATGTCATGGCAACGTTGACAATCCAGCTATTATGTTTTACCTCTGATTATGGGAAAATATTGTTCATTATAAAAGTGTGACGTAAAGGAAACTCCCAAATATATGAATTAAAAAGAACATCACATTTAAATACTGCACAGGTTTTTATTTTATAACTGGTATAAAATTGACTTTCTTAATACCTAGATGCCAAAAGACTTTATTGGAGGGCATTTGTAAACATGGCGCACATGCTGATTGCCCCAAATACTGGCGCAATCAGCATGTGCACCAATGTATAAAGCATCATCTACGCCAACTACGTAGATTTAGGTCGTATTGGCTCTCATTGCGCTGGCGCAGCCTATGTAAAAAAAAATCAGGCATGGTTTGACAGAGGTCCTTTTTCCGCATTGCAAATTGTCAGGCGTTATTTAAAAAAAAGTGCAATCTGCGTTATACATACCAAACCGCGTTTGCACCTTTTTATAAAACCTTTTACATATAACCTCTATGTATAGCAGGCTAAACAAAGGATTAACAGCTTTTGGTACTGCAGCTAATGAAGTAGAAGATGCTCCATTGTTTACAGACACTAAAGTACTGACTGGATGGTGCTCATCTAAAGTGCTGTAGATCCCCAGGCATAGAGGACCACTATCAAAATGTGTTTTCTTGAGCACAAGTTAATTGATCAGTAGTTCATATTATTTAAGAGATAATTGCAGGGAATTGAGATGGGAATGTCAAAGAAAATTTCAAAGGTCAAATTAGCTCCAATTCACCTGCACTGGATAACTTTGGCCTTAAGTTTGAAATTCCCATCTCAACTTCCTTTATTGCGTAGACCCTATAGAGCTGGTTTTGAGTACATATCTGCGAACGCCTGTTAAGAATCTGTCTCTTATTATTGGAATTCCCCCTATATAATGCTTTGTTACCCTGCACATAACAATGCAGCTTATTGTTTCCCTTATCAGTTTGATAGACAATGAATGATGTCAGGATTTTTTTTTTGGTTTTCAATCATTTGTAATAGTATCTGCATCTTTGCTGGAAATAGAGGAACTAGATTTTACAAGTTAATGCTTGGGGCAGTTGAATTGCCTACTCAAAATGTGTCAAAATTATATATTTCTGTATATCATAATGCAGAATACAAATGTATATATATATACGTCTTGACCAGTGTTTCTTATTATACAAACAGATAATGTTGTTTTCTGGTATCTATCACAGTATGCAGGCAGTGTTTTCAGTGAATACTGCAGAAGGAAGTTTATACTATATATAAGAGAGAATTACGTCTTGAAGGAATATTAATGCCTGTAAAATAAAAATGATCATGTGTAGCTAAACACCCTGCAGTCACAGTAAAACTCTGCAAAAAGTCTGTATAGTTTAACCCTGTAAATGCCAGATTATTGAGCAAAGCATCATCAAACCAAAAGACGACATGGTCCGAACCTTGAATATGTAGAAAACCACAGTAATAAGGCTATTTATTTGCACAAGTAAACGATGTACATAGGTTTTTTTTTAAAAAGCAACTTGCAGATGTAATTGCTTGGCATTGTGTTATACAAATTTAACAGACATAATATCCTGCGGCTACTGTTTACATCAAGAGGATTTTTGTTTTCTCAAGCTCATAACCTCTGGTATATTTTCTGTTTATTTTTGTTAAAACACAGTTACTTTTATGCAGAAATAGATAATTACTGAAAAAGTACAAAACATCATTGCTTCTTCACCGGATCTGATATGAGCGATTCTTTATCTATGGTATGGAATAGCCTTCTAGCGGAAGTCGTAGAGGTAAACACAGTGAAGGAGTTTAAGCATGCGTGGTATAGGCAAAAGGCTATCCTAGATATAAGATAGGGCCGGGGACTATTAAAAGTATTTAGAATTTTGGGCAAACTAGATGGGCTGAATGGTTCTTATCTGTCTATACATGCTATGTTTCTATGGTACAGCCCTTAATCATCATTTCCACATGATGTCATGCCAACGCACACTGCCATAATTGTGCACACATGACATCACATACAAATGCTCTGTTTCAGTAGTCTAATTGGGGCTATTCCTGCCATTCTGAAGAGTCAGTCCTGTTCTATAGTCTATACTATAGTCTTTTGCATAAACAAACAGATCAACTGTGGAAGAGACAACACAAATATATCAGGAGTTTAATGGCAAAAAATGCAATTGTTACTTTTGTTATTATTATTTTTAATTATTAAGAGCATAATTGAATGTTGAACTACTAAGGTATAATGAATGGTGGAATACATTAATTAAAATAATTTGAAAACCACATGATGTGTAAAAGCCCAGCGAGACCACCTAATTCTGCACCATTTTTTTTTTACAGGCGCTGTGTAGGACAAAAGGAATAGTAATTTAATCTAATATCTTTGCCCAATGTTGCTCATATAGGCCTGTTTTGGGTCAAGCACCATCACATCTGATGAGGATGACCAACCCTGAAAGATATACATTTATTTTTTTATATCTATTAGAGTGCTATATATCTGGGGAATAGATGTAAATCTGAGCTTTTAAGAGTGTCTAAAATGATTCTATATCTACATGGTTTTCATAAATGATAGTAAAACTTTTGTTCAATTGAACATTTCTAAACTTGGCCTACAGAGTCGTTTTAAAATCTCAATTGCTAGCAAAATTATTCACATGTTTACATGATAAGCTACAAAATACCAACAGCAGCACATACATATGTACATACTATGACATGTAAGTTTGTTTTGTATACTAAAATGCATTGCAGTGTGCATTGAACCTACCTTATTTAAATGTATAGAGGTAGTGTTTCCTTCTAGAGTAGCATCGGGATTGGGGAAAAGATCAAATAAGGTGGTTGTGATGTGAATCAAACAATCACATGTAATACATTATATTTATTGAATATTCTTAAGAAAACTATTCAGTTTAATCCGTGGATATTATGATCAAAATGTACACCAACTGATACACAGTACAATTCTAAATGTCTAAAATTCTAAATATTCTAACAAATCAGCCAGATTTTGTAAAATTAAACCTAAAGTACTGTGCCTGAATGCTGGGTTGAAGGGACTGTATCACCTGAACATTGTTTTACAGTGCATCTGTGGCACAGTATGCAAATGAACTGCTTTTCAATGGGAAATGTGTAATTTGGATACTATGCCCTAGGTCAGTGATGGCGAACCTTTTTGAGCCCGAGTGCCCAAACCGCAATACATGCCAACTTTTTTCCCTCAAAGTGCCAACACGGCAATGAACATTGCTCCCTTGCAGCCCTCTATCACACCCACCAGTGCCATCTTAACAACATTATGGGCCCCCGGGCAAAACAGTGCACTAGGGCCCTGCCTACACACAACTCACAGGAATACAAATTTTAATTATAGATAAAATTAAGCTTAGATTTATTAGTATCTCCAACAATTGCAATACATACATACAATACACACACACACAGAGACTGCTGAATACACACACATACAAAGCTGAGTACACACACTGTGCTGAATACACACACACAATCTGCTGAAACACACACTGCTGAGTGCACGCTGCTGAATACACACACACACACACACACAGAATGCCGAGTACACACTGTCTGCTGAATACACACACACACACAGACCGCTGAGTACACACACACACACACACAGACCGCTGAGTACACACATACAGACTGATAAATACACACACACATATATTGCATTGAGGGGTGCAGTGTATGTGTTTGTGTGTGAGGTGTGCTGTGTGAGTGGAGGTGCATTGTGTGAGTGGGTGGGGGTGTTATGTGAGTGTGGGGGTGCTGTGTGTGAGTGGGTGGGGGGTGTTATGTGAGGGGGGGTGTTGTGTGAGAGTGGGGGGGGCTGTGTGTAAGGGGGGGGGCTGTGTGTGAGGGGGGGTGCTGTGTGTAGGGGGGTGATGTGAGTAAAGGGGGGGTGCTGCAGGTGTTTTTGCTGATTTATTCACTTTTTAAGTGTCATTTATTAGATACCGCTGGTTAATAGAACCAAGACACTCTGTGGGTTATTAATAAAAGTTAAATCTATGGCAAAACTCTAAAAGTGGTCTAAACAGCAGAACTTTTCCTCAGAATTGACGTTTATAAATGACCACCAATGAGATCACCTTCCTGGAATCACTGCTTAGTGGCTGTTGGCGATTGACTTATCCTCTATAAAACAGAGAAGCTTTGTATTGTGGGACTGCAACTGGAGAGCAAAGATAGGGCAATATATAACTGATTTATTTTACCCAGCCAAGAAAAAAATAATGAAATAAACTAACTTTATTTTTCCATCATTAAAATTACATACCCACAACGTTGTCAAAATGAAACAGGACAAATACAGTTGTTAGCCAAATATGTGAAAAAAATTAAATTATGATATAAAGTGTTGTTCACCAAATTCATACAAAAAAATAGATTCTCGAAAATAAATATAAATAAAACTAAGCTATCGGGTTTTACTTAAGACGTCATAACTAGCTGATTAGCTGTGTTTAACAGAAGTTATATTCATATTTAAATGATAGAGGCAGTAAAATGCAGAGAGGAACATGCTTGCATATAACATTATTCCTTTGCTCTAATTTACAGATAGAAGCAGGATGTAGCCACAGGGAATACAGTGTTACCACAACAATGCCGGGTAATAATTTGTATTGAGTTATATTAAATTACAAAGCGGGGTTGTATAGGTAGCAGTGACATATTATATAACGGTTGTTACAAAATGGCGCTCTTTAGGTCATATAGGATGTAATATGATGGCGAGATTTAAAAATTAAAACCTAGTGGTAGATTGGAGAACCCAAATGTTGTTAGGGGGGCACCCATAGTCAGGCTTATAACAAGTAAAGTTCAAATATCACTCCCATGAGCAGAAAATCTTCCGTTAACACTGGAAATATAAGTGCCCAGCTTGTCTCTCTCATTAAGTTATACCATGAAGCAAAAAAGGATATTAGATCAGCCCAGAGTATGCTTCCCACTATTTAATTAATCACTTGTTTCACTACCCCGAAGTGGTACACACTGATCGTGTCACATTGGCAGGGCCGCCATCAGGGGGTGACAGGCTCGGCCCAAGCCACTTAAAAAAACTGCTTGCTGGCAAAGAGGCTGGCTGGGAAAAATTTACCCTCACCAGCCTCTCTGCAGCGAGCAGGCAGCTGGATGTCTGTGCACTAGCACTGACATTCCCATGCTGTCCCTTGCACTCCCTGTGCCGCTCTGAGGTCTTTGATGGGACCGGACACTAAAAAATGGAATTGTCCCAGCAAATTCTGGACTGTTGGTAACTATGTAATATATATTACATTATTATTCATGGCATTTTTAAGTGACCCACAGCACACTAAGTGGGATGCACTACATATATTTTTTTAGGCACACAGCATTAGAAAATTATGTACTATGCATTTCTCACATAGTGCTTTATCTTTCCTAAAGGAAGTATGCCAAGCGTTTAATGAGTGGGTGTAATTGGAATTTCATCTTGTAAAAGTTTAGTTGTCCAAGGCTGCTTGCCCCTTCTTATATGTGACAGTTCACATGATACCAAAAAATGGTACACATCATAGTTCTGCTAGGACACTGGTCATTTAGTGATCCAAAGTCAACCCACGTTCCAAAATAGTGGAATCATGATTATGCATGTATTTCTTTTCATGGTATTTAATATTAATAGAGCAAAACAAGATCACCATAAATGATGATGGTTCTCTTTACCCTCAGTAGGAGAAGGCAGCAAAGTCAGACAGTCCGGAATCGGTACACAAGTAAGCAGGAAACAGCACTAGTCTTAATTATAATGCACGCAAGAACAACAATAATCTGGCAATGGTAGTTCCGCAGGAAAATACTGTTACAGGCTGAGAGCCAGATGTAACCAGACACAGCTGTTGAGAGTTAGAACAATAGCTAGGATCAAGTTTACCAGACCTGAGACTAAATGGTGAAAAACAGGCTGGCGAGCCTATAAGAAAAAGGTCCAGTAACGTGGAAGTCAGGGTATATGTCCAGGGCAAGACAGTCGCTGACAGCATCCCTATACCTCAGTCATTCCTACACCAGACTATAAGTACAATACTTGTGCATGTGTTTATTTTAAAAAAATTGCAAAAGGTTATACTTATTAATTCAATCTCGACAATGATCTCTCGGAGTCTTGATTGAAGAGTTCTTCAATCAAGACTCAGAGAGATCATTGTCAAGATTGAATTAATAAGTATAACCTTTTGCAATTTTTTTAAAATAAACACATGCACAAGTATTTTTCACTGATTCGTTTTCACAATTTTATTTTATTGTATTTTATTTCACAATCTGCGCTCCTGTTTTTTATGTCACATTTTTTTGTTTAAGTTGGAAATAGAGGTCACTTTCCACTAGCAGTGAGCAGCACTATTTAGATTTATTTGTGTTTAATTTTAAGTAGCGCCTATACATCTTCTTTATATAGATCATTTCTAAAACCAGATTACCCACACAGATGTAGGTCATCATTTTAGACTGAGACAACACCTACATCCAATAAAAACAAATGGGTGATTCCTAATCCTAGAACACCTAGTTCAAACCAAGACTCGGTCAACACCTATGCATGGATGGGGGGGGCGTGGAACAGTGTTCAAAGTGTGTTACCTCGAAACTGATACTTTGGAGTTGCACACTACAATACTGTTGGGAAGCATCCGATCGCAGCACCACCCCTCCCATGAGATGCCCGCATCGAGATCAGTTGAAGGATTTTTTTTTTATATTAGATGTGGTCTCGGTTTCCCATTGGTGCAGATCTATATCTCCTCGTCCTAACAGAGTTCTGCAGCTGTCAGTCGTGTTGCACAGAGAGCCAATGACAGGGTTGTGTCCTTTCCCGTGCTCCATGTGACAGTGTGCTGATGCCGGTCTTACAGCGCACACACACATCAAGGAGGTATAGGGAAAGAGCCTCATAAACAACAATCCCGTAAAAAGTAGCGTATGTGTATAATTGCTTTCTTTTTTCTTAAAAAACTCGTCTGATACTCAGCTAGCGTCATGGAAGACTTTTGGCTGGCTGAGCATCATGGGAACTGGCATTCACCTCCTGTTGACTGAAATTACTATAATGCTCAGCCAGCATCATGGGACAAGCATGTCTGGCTGAGTCTCATAGGAACTATAGTTAGCAGATGGAGTGGGAGAAGTGTGTGGTGTCAGTAAAGTGTGGGATACATATGTCAAGGTCACCTCAATTTGCAGCAAAGAACCCATTAATCTGTGTGTGGCATTTTAGTGTATCAAAGAGCTCCGCATAAATAAAGCAGTAGTGTGCAGTGTGTGTGTGTCACAGAGATCTGCAGCAGCTCATAGCAGATATGTGCCACCTTTGTTATCATAATGGACTTCCCAAAAGGGGGAATAACTCGGGCTCCTAAGGATTACAATATCAGCTGGCGAGTATAATGTGCCATATGTGAACAGCCCCTCGCCAAAAGTGCAGGTGCAAATGACCACTGTTGTGCTCATTAAATTATTTATTCACTTTATTAACCGGTGTGCCAGCTTCAATCTTTTTCCTTTGGAAAGTTTTCTTTTTACACTTGTTATCAGGCGTACTATACAGTGATGGGAGTTATGATGGGAGTTATGATGTATCACCGTCAGTGTCTGGTTCCCTTTATAATGATGGGAGATTTTGTGTACCAACATCAGTGTCTGGCTCACTATGTAATGATGGAAGAAATGATGTACAACTGTCAGTGTGTGTCTGACTATATTTAGTATAATATATACATATATATAATTAGAGGGGGCACAATTTTCTGTTGTTGTCTCAGACACAAAAGGAACTGGCTACAGCTCTGCCCAGACAAACATTCAGATTACCTATATACCGAGGCAATTATTTTTTCTCTTCTCTTAATTTATGTTGATAGCTCTGTAATACTTTTATTTATATGCAAGAATATTTTATTCTGTAAAAAGGTGTGATTGGTAACCATGGAAATTTACTTAAGCACTTAGCTGACACTATTATCTATAAATAATATTTAAAAACATAATTTAATGTTTTTATGCAGGAATTACATAAACCCCAAGGCCATGACATAACATGCACAACTGTCACAATCATTTCTAAGGTCGGAAACTGAACACATCTTCTGTAGCAATATGTATTTCGTTGGTGTAGTCTCAGTTTGTATAAAGTAATAAGAAATAGTCCAATCATTTTAAAGTGTATTAGATAATTGGTATGCAACTGTGCGAATTTTCCACACAAATTGGGATTATGTGCAATGTTCCATTTAAGACTTTATAACAACCTCATCCTTCAATCTACATAAGAACAAAAGGTAGAGAAAGCACACTTCAGAATTTGGTTGTTATTAATATCCCTTTTTTAAAATGCTTCAGGAGGTGGACTGCTCATAAATTCATTAAAGGGCAACTGTTGGTAAAAAAAAAAAAAAAACAACTAAGTTCTGTTTATTTTGAAAGATCAAGTAAGCATTGTAAATAGAAATTATTTAATGATGCTTCCATAGAAGTATCAGGGGGTGGACATCTTTGGATAGATGGGTCAGATCGTCAGATCAACAGTCATCTGAACCAAGATTCGAGACATGTCCGCCCCCTTGATAGAGCTATACAAGCAGAGTGTCAATAAGGTGCTTTATTTGTATTCTTTCATTAAAGCATTTCTATTTCAAAAGCCTACACTTGAAGCAATTTTTCAATTAAACACAGATTTGTTTTGCTGACAGTTGTCTGTTAAAGATGACACAAGTGTGGTTCAGAAATATGAAAGGATCAGAGGAAATAGAAAAGTGTATTCTAAATACTGCATGTCCGGTCCTGGTTACTTGCATGTGCGAACATTAAAAAAAGTTAATTTATTAAGCCGTTTTCAGTGTAGCGGTTCTAATTCCTCCTTATTGAGGATGCACAGTACAACCATTTTAATACAAATGGCCTCTTTGAATCAGCTACCTTCTGTGTAATGAGATGCCAATGGCTTTATTTCTTTACAGCATTTATCTTTGCGAAAAAGAGGCAGAAACACTTGCCTTGCCAAAATCATTTCTATATCACCACAGTATATTATTCCATGTCATCCAGTGCTTTTTTTCCCCCTCTCATTAAGTGCGAATCTGAAAAAGTTACATGTTGAACAAAAAAAAAAAAACGTTTCTGAGGTGAACATATTTGTTTTTCCAAATTCTAAATAAAGTTTATAAGAGCAGCAGCATGTAACATGAATGGAACAAGGAACTACTGTATGTATGCCGAATATTCTTTGTGAATGTCTTTTATTTTAAATGAAAATTCTATTAGAAAAACAGATTAATAAATAAAAGTGGAAAACAATCCAAAATGGTTTAAGAAAAAAAAACTATGGATTTATTGAATTGTGGCACTGTTTTTTGTGTTGTGGATT
Source organism: Pelodytes ibericus (assembly GCA_036172795.1). Lineage (NCBI taxonomy): Eukaryota > Metazoa > Chordata > Amphibia > Anura > Pelodytidae > Pelodytes > Pelodytes ibericus. Next base: position 159,701,645 of record CM069859.1, on the reverse strand, counting down.
TTAACTGATCGATGATTTCAAGAATTACAATAGAGTTCCATAGCTAACCAGAAAAGGTTTATAAATATTTGAAGTCTGTAAGAGCAGTAAGAATAATTTGGTTGACATTTTGCATCACATAACCTGAAATGGCACCTTACCACCCAAAAGCACACGAGTTGTCAAGTATGGGCCTACAGTTGTTACCTGCTGTGTTTACATCCGCCATTGTCTTTTAGGAGTTACAGTTCATTGATTAAAGATTTACAGTAAAAGAAATCTACATCAACACCAAGGCATCATCTTCCAGGATGAAAATGGCTTTTCAAACTAGGCCAAACTGAAACCAGAAGATGAATGATCAGCATACTTGACAACATCTTGGGTCAGGGTCCCATGACACAGCTGGGACAGATCATAAAGTTGACATCATGTGACATTGCCTGACTTTGCAAAATTGAGTTCCAGCCTTCCCCGTATCATGCCTCCCATTTTGTGCAGTACAGTCTCGGATTTAACACTGTGTCCTGCTGATCTCTACTTCTGTCCCACTTTGTGGCATAGGTAACAAATGCTGGTATTCATGGCATTTAGACAATTTATATTTTACAGCTTTATGTAGTTTTAAAATGCAATGTTGACTGTGCACAATGCAAGGCACATAGTGGAAAAAATTTGGGGTCCTATTCTGTCAAATAGGGTGCATTTAAACTATGTATGTCTATGAGACATGCATTGTATAAACGCAGAAGAATTGAGATCCAGACTACCTCTACCCAGGTGGCTGGAGCTCAATCTAAGTTGGCAGGTATACATAGGCAGTAATAATGCTGGTACATAGCAGAATTATAACAGAAATTAGTACAATGATTCTGTTGGAAGTAGGTAATCTGAATTGAATTAATTTTCCATCACTATGTTTGTCACATTAGCAAAGGTAGATCAAACAAAGTTGCAGCCTACAAAATATGTGCTCTTGAAAACTCTTAAAATACAAAATACCATAAAGTTGAAGAAAATAAATAACAGTTCAGCGCATCACAGGTAAGATATGATAATGTGCAAAACATTTTCAAATACCGTATTTATCGGCGTATAACACGCGCCGGCGTATAACACGCACCCTATTTTAAGAAGGAAATTTCAGGGAAAAAAAATTACATTTCAAATAAAGAGCATTGAAGCCCAATATGCCATTTAATATGCCAGGATATTGCCCCCAATATGCCATTTTAATATGCCAGGATATTGCCCCCAAAATGACATTTTAATATGCCAGGATATTGCCCCCAATATGCCATTTAATATGCCATGATATTGCCCCCAATATGCCAGGATATTGCCCCCAATATGCCATTTAATATGCCATGATATTGCCCCCAATATGCCAGGATATTGCCCCCAATATGCCATTTTAATATGCCAGGATATTGCCCCCAATATGCCAGGATATTGCCCCCAATATACCATGTAATATGCCAGGATATTGCCTCTTAGTATGCCACCCTCCTCCCCCCCCTTCCCCAGACCCCAGTACTTACCTTGTTCCTGCTCCGTCTCCCGGTGCTTTGAAGGTGCGTCGCTGTGAGGGAAGCGTTGTGAGCTTCCCTCCAGCCGCGCGGAACAATAAAGTGTGTTTTAAAAAAACACACTTTATTGACCGCACGGCTGGAGGGGACCTCACAACGCTTCCCTCACAGCCACGCAGCTTCAGAGCACCGGGGGACAGCAGGAATGAGGTAAGTTTTAGATTTTTTTTTTTCCCCAGCCACCGATCGGCGTATAACACGCATCATTTGCTCCCTATTTTCAGGGAGAAAAAGTGCGTGTTATACGCCGATAAATACGGTAAGTCACAAAAAGATATGGTTATTACTTTTATTATTAAGTGCAATCATTCTGCAGCAACGTGAAAAAATACAAATAGTAGGTAACCTAACCAGGGCCGCTTAATGCTGCCTTTGAGGAAGGCAACGACTTTAAGAATCCGGCTACAGTGGCCGCTTTAAGACCGTATGCTCCACCTCCAGCTTCCTCGAGACCGACCAAGCGCCGGATGTTAGGTGACATCCGATGCTCAGAAGAAACTGAATGACGGTATTCTGCCTGGGATCAGAGGCAGGCACCGTCCATCCTTTTTTTTTTTTTAAGAAGTCTGGGTGTGTTAGTGTGTCTGTGTGTGTGACAGTGTGCATGTGTTCCTGTGTGTGACTGTGTTTAAGTGTAACTATGTGTCTGTAAGTGTGCCTGTGTGCCTGTAACTGTGTGTCTGTAAGTGTGCCTGTCTAAGTGTAACTGTGTGTATGTAATTGTGCCTGTGTAAGTGAAACTGTGTGTCTGTAAGTGTGCCTGTGTAAGTGTCTGTATGTGTGTACACTGTCTGGTCTGAACCATCTACCTGTCACAACCTGGGATAACAGACCAGGGAGGAGCCTCGTTGCAGGGCAGGGTGTGGGGTCTGTCTGCACCCCACGATGCATAACTGGGACTGGACTGGTAGCAGAGACTGGGACTGAGACAGGACTGGTCGCTGAGACTGGAACTGAGGCAGGACAGGTAACAGACTGGAACTAAGGCAGGACAAGTAGCTGAGACTTGAACAAAGACAGGACAAGTAGCTGAGACTTGAACAAAGACAGGACAAGTAGCTGAGACTTGAACAAAGACAGGACTGGTAGGTCTCAGAGCAGGACACGGGCCTGTGATAACTATCACGTTCAGGTATGAGGCTGGAACTGCTGTCTTTTGTAAAGGACCCCGGCAACAGAACAGAATATTCTGCCTGAAAGAATTCCACCCTATGGTTGAGCCGCAGGTTTCTTTCCCTCAGGACTTTTGCACTCTGAACTATTACCAGGATACCGAAACTAAACCCAACAAACAGGAAGCTGGATACGGAATACTGGATCAAGGTGAAGGCACAGTGACTCAGGCAGAAGAATAGTCAGACAGGCAAAAGATCGGGGCTGGCAGCAAACAAACGTAATCAGGATGGGCAAACAGGACAGGCGGCAAAACAGACAAGGTAAGGGCTAGCAGGAGTCGGCAACAGATAATCAGAAATAGAATACACAGGGCACTATCAGGCAGCAACCAAAGCAATGCAAAGGCACTGATTGCCTTAAGCTGCAGGTTTAAATAGGGAAGTACTTTGGATGACGAGGCAGCTGGCAACAGGAGTAGAATGGGCACACTACAATAGCGGCCACTAGAGGCTGAAGAGAAAACAGACACAAACCCAGAATAACCATGACACTACCTACCTACAAACAGTATTTAAAAAATAAAATATTTATATATCAGTTTGTATATATGTGTCTGTGTGTAAGTGTAACTGTGTGTCTGTAAGTGTAACTATGTGTAAGTGTGTCTGTGTAAGGGTCTCTAAGTGTGCGTCTAAGTGTGCCTGTGTGTGTGTGTGTGTGTTTCTGTATGTGTGTGTGTGTGGCTGTGTATGTATGTGTGTATTTCTGTCTGTGTGTGGCTGTGTATGTATGTGTGTAAGTGTGACTGTGTATTTTGTGTGTGTAAGTGTGACTGTGTGTGTAAGGATTTATGTCTGTATATCACATATAAAACAAACAGCAGTGCAGTGTTCCCGCAGTTTTAAGAATTTGGCTGCGGAGAGATGCAATGTTGCCTCCTTTTCCCTCCTGTGCTGAGGCAAGTCCTGTGAGTGCAATCTAATAGCAGTGGTAAGTCCTGGGTGCTGGGGTTAGTCCTTTGAGTGCAATCTAAGTACTGGGTTAGGTCCTTGGTGCTGGGGTAAGTTCTGTGAGTACATTCTAAGTGATAGGCTAAGTCCTGAGAGCTGGAGCATGTTATGTGAGTGCAATCTGCATTCTGGGGTAAATGCTGGGTGCTGGGACAAGTCCTTTGAGTGCAATCTAAGTACTGGGCTGTCCTTAAAGCTAGGGCAAGGCCGGCTAGCGCATTGTAAGTGATGGGGTAAGACCTGGGTGCTGGGGCAAGTCCTGTGAGTGCATGCTAAGTTATGGGTTAAGTCCTGAGTGCTGGAGCATGTTATGTTAGTGCAATCTGCATGCTGGGGTAAGTGCTGGGTGCTGGGGCAAGTTCTGTGAGTGCAATCCATGTGTTTTGGCAAGTCCTGTGAGTGCAAACTGAGAGCTGAGGTAAGTCTTAGGTGCTGGGGCAAGTTCTACAAGTGCAATCTGAGATCTGAGGTAAATCCTGAGTGCTGGGGAAAGTCATGTGAGTGCAATATGCATGCTGGGATAAATCGATACATCCATCCAGAATGTTCACAAGGTAATATCTCACACCCCTGCACAGGGAAATTCATATAACCTTGTGTAAATACTGGGGCCAATGGATTGCCCTGTGCATGGGGTATTTATCAGCCTTATCTATAAATACTACACTCTTAAAATGTGCTTTAAAATGCATGGTTTTCCCTTTTATGAACAAGAAAATAATGTAATGCCATGGGGCTGGTATAATAATGTTATGCTATGGGGTTGGTATACAATTATTTCCAGGGCTGGTTTTCATCCCCAGTTCGGCACTGAACTGAATACTGTAAAACACCAATGAAGCAACACAATTGAATGATGATACAACATAACCTATTTAACAACTTTCTGATTTAAATGCATTCTGATCCTTCAGGAGAAGGCCTGTAAGCTCTTACTTACTGCAGTTCTCTTTTAATATTATGTATTCTTCATTAAGCTGTTTACCTTCTGATGATTGGGCTTCATTTTAAAAACTAAAACCTGAAAAAAAGAAAACATATTTGCATTAAACTAGACATTGTTCCGTTTGGGTTTATAAATAATGAAATGTGTTAAAGGGACACTCCCACCCAAAAAAGAAAAGGTTTTAATTTTTTTATTTTACATTGTTTATTTCAGATATGTCTTTTGTTTTTAGTTGTGAGTTTTTTTTAATCAAATATTTTACTAAATAAATGTGACTCGGCTCCTCTATTTTGTGAAATATAGTGTTTTTGGGTGCCACCACCCAGTGACTTTACGGCATTAGTATCTCACTTTGGGGCTGGTGACACAGAATGAAGTCTATAAATAAGAGTTCTGGTCATAGTCTTGCATTGAATGGGGAGGTAATGTAACTATTACATCACAATGGGCAGAGTTATGATCCTGTTTGATCAGGTCAATCTCCTCTCTCTCTCTCTCTACCAGAAATAAGTACTTTTTGTGTTGGAAGGCAGGTTAAAAAACAAAAAGGTGTCCACAGCCACCTAGTCCTGCCCACTAGTAATACACAAGAGCTAATAAGAGAGCAGGAGTATATCTTATGACATCATCATGCAGGCTCTGTCCACAGTTGTAAAATGAGACTTGCTGGAAGATTTTGGAGAATGTTGCTTCATGGGTAAAATTCACAAAATGGATGCAGAAGAGAGACATATCATTATTTGTTATTTTAATATGCAATTAATTTAAACTGAGAAGAAAAAACAGTGGCATATGTCTTATATATGTTTTGGTTTTAAATGCACATGTAATCTTCAGTAATAGCTTTCTCAAAAGCTCCCCAGAATTTTCTTAAATAAATGATTTTTTCTTGTTAGTCTTAGGGTTAAAGTTAGGGCTCGGATTAGAGCTACAATGTCACTTTAGGAAATTCTGGGTAAGGAAAAGCAATGGAATATAATTAGCAAAACAAATAGGGTTTTTTTTAAACTTAAAAACATTTGGGGACTCCTAAACGCAGGACAAATATTAGAATCTATTTAGCAGGGGTTTTTTCATTAAGATTTTTCAAGAAAAAAGTAGAAAAGGTAGGGAGGTTTGTACATTTTTCATCATATTTTATAGTAAATGATGTGATCAAAATAATGGTATCTAAAGAAGGCCCTTCTTATCTTTAAACAAAATGCATAATGTGCATGAGTACAGTAAATTAGAAAGAGGAAGATTACAGCTAAACAAAAACACCATAGAAATGTTAAAATGACCATTGTCCAGAAAAAGTCAGGCCACACATTGACAACCATGGCAAAATATACCTAAAAATGCTTAGGTTGGTGGCATAGTGATCATTGTGCTGCTTTTTTAGAATATGCTCTGGACTCTTTCTGAAAAGGCATGCTTAAAGGCAGAGGCGTCGCTAGGGGTGGGCTACTGGGGCTATAGCCCCGAGTCCCCCCTTCATAGCCCCGAATGGAGACTCTGGGGCTAAAGTATTCTTTAGCCCTGAGACTTCAGGGCTATAAATATATTTAAAAAAAAAAAAAAAATACCCCAATGAGCTTTCCTCCGTCTGGGACATGGTCCCAGAATCGGAGGATTAACCTCACGCGGGGGTGAGGGCCAATCGGAAGGAGAGGCTGCTAAAGGGAGCTCGCTCCCTAGCCTCTCCTCCTGGTCATAGAGATCACAGCGCGACGGGTGCAAGCTCCGCCTCCGTCGCGCTGTGTCAGCTGCTTGCCGGATGTCAGGTGGACGGACATCCGGCAGAAGGTCCTGGATGTCGGCCCAAGCGTAAGGTAAGTAAAAAAAAAAAAAAAGTGTGATTGTGTATGGGTGTCTAGGTGTGTGTGTCAGGGTGTCTATGTGTGTGTGTGTGTCTGGGTGTCTCAAGGTGTGTGTGTGCGAGCACTTTAATGCCCCAATATTCTTGGGCCCTTACTGGCACACTTTTACTGGGTTCTGACTGGCACTATATTACTGGGTTCTGAGTGGCACACTACAGGTAGTGCAGAATTATTAGGCAAATGAGTATTTTGACCACATCATCCTCTTTATGCATGTTGTCTTACTCCAAGCTGTATAGGCTCGAAAGCCTACTACCAATTAAGCATATTAGGTGATGTGCATCTCTGTAATGAGAAGGGGTGTGGTCTAATGACATCAACACCCTATATCAGGTGTGCATAATTATTAGGCAACTTCCTTTCCTTTGGCAAAATGGGTCAAAAGAAGGACTTGACAGGCTCAGAAAAGTCAAAAATAGTGAGATATCTTGCAGAGGGATGCAGCACTCTTAAAATGGCAAAGCTTCTGAAGCGTGATCATCAAACAATCAAGCGTTTCATTCAAAATAGTCAACAGGGTCGCAAGAAGCGTGTGGAAAAACCAAGGCGCAAAATAACTGCCCATGAACTAAGAAAAGTCAAGCGTGCAGCTGCCACGATGCCACTTGCCACCAGTTTGGCCATATTTCAGAGCTGCAACATCACTGGAGTGCCCAAAAGCACAAGGTGTGCAATACTCAGAGACATGGCCAAGGTAAGAAAGGCTGAAAGACGACCACCACTGAACAAGACACACAAGCTGAAACGTCAAGACTGGGCCAAGAAATATCTCAAGACTGATTTTTCTAAGGTTTTATGGACTGATGAAATGAGAGTGAGTCTTGATGGGCCAGATGGATGGGCCCATGGCTGGATTGGTAAAGGGCAGAGAGCTCCAGTCCGACTCAGACGCCAGCAAGGTGGAGGTGGAGTACTGGTTTGGGCTGGTATCATCAAAGATGAGCTTGTGGGGCCTTTTCGGGTTGAGGATGGAGTCAAGCTCAACTCCCAGTCCTACTGCCAGTTCCTGGAAGACACCTTCTTCAAGCAGTGGTACAGGAAGAAGTCTGCATCCTTCAAGAAAAACATGATTTTCACGCAGGACAATGCTCCATCACACGCGTCCAAGTACTCCACAGCGTGGCTGGCAAGAAAGGGTATAAAAGAAGAAAATCTAATGACATGGCCTCCTTGTTCACCTGATCTGAACCCCATTGAGAACCTGTGGTCCATCATCAAATGTGAGATTTACAAGGAGGGAAAACAGTACACCTCTCTGAACAGTGTCTGGGAGTCTGTGGTTGCTGCTGCACGCAATGTTGATGGTGAACAGATCAAAACACTGACAGAATCCATGGATGGCAGGCTTTTGAGTGTCCTTGCAAAGAAAGGTGGCTATATTGGTCACTGATTTGTTTTTGTTTTGTTTTTGAATGTCAGAAATGTATATTTGTGAATGTTGAGATGTTATATTGGTTTCACTGGTAAAAATAAATAATTGAAATGGGTATATATTTGTTTTTTGTTAAGTTGCCTAATAATTATGCACAGTAATAGTCACCTGCACACACAGATATCCCCCCTAAAATAGCTAAAACTAAAAACAAACTAAAAACTACTTCCAAAAATATTCAGCTTTGATATTAATTAGTTTTTTGGGTTCATTGAGAACATGGTTGTTGTTCAATAATAAAATTAATCCTCAAAAATACAACTTGCCTAATAATTCTGCACTCCCTGTATTCCTGGTATCTGACTGGCACAATATTCCTGGGTTCTGACTGGCACAATACTACTGGTATCTGACTGGCACACTATTACTGGGCTCTGACTGGCACACTATTCCTGGGCTCTGACTGGCACAATATTCCTGGGCTCTGACTGGCACAATACTACTGGTATCTGACTGGCACAATATTACTGGGCTCTGACTGGCACAATATTCCTGGTATCTGACTGGCACAATATTCCTGGGCTCTGACTGGCACAATATTCCTGGTATCTGAGTGGCACACTATTACTGGGTTCTGACTGGCATACCATTACTGGGCTCTGACTGGCACAATATTCCTGGTATCTGAATGGCACAATATTCTTGGGCTCTGACTTGCACAATATTCCTGGGCTCTGACTGGCACACTATTACTGGGCTCTGAGTGGCACACTATTCCTGGTCTCTGACTGGCACAATATTCCTGGGCTCTGACTGGCACAATATTACTGGTCTCTGACTGGCACAATACTACTGGTATCTGACTGGCACAATATTACTGGGCTCTGACTGGCACAATATTACTGGGCTCTGACTGGCACAATATTTCTGGTGTCTGACTGGCACAATATTCCTGGGCTCTGACTGGCACAATATTACTGGTATCTGAGTGGCACACTGTTACTGGGTTCTGACTGGCATACCATTACTGGGCTCTGAATGGCACAATATTACTGGGCTCTGACTGGCACACTATCACTGGGCTCTGACTGGCACAATATTCCTGGTATCTGACTGGCATAATATTACTGGGCTCTGAGTGGCACACTATTACTGGGCTCTGACTGGCACACTATTACTGGGCTCTGACTGGCACAATATTACAGGCATCTGACTGGCACACTATTACTGGGCTCTGAATGACACAATATTCCTGGTATCTGACCGGCACAATATTACTGGGCTCTGAGTGGCACAATATTACTGGTATCTGACTGGCACAATATTACTGGTATCTTACTGGCACAATATTACTGGGCTCTGAATGGCACACTATTCCTGGTATCTGACTGGCACAATATCACTGGGCTCTGAGTGGCACAATATTACTGGTATCTGAAAGGCACAATATTACTGGTATCTGACTGGCACAATATTACTGGGCTCTGACTGGCACAATATTACTGGGCTGTGACTGGCACAATATCACTGGGCCCTGAGTGGCACAATATTACTGGTATCTGAAAGGCACAATATTACTGGTATCTGACTGGCACAATATTACTGGGTTCTGAGTGGCACAATATTCCTGGTATCTATAATTGTACAATTTTCAAACACTGAAAAAATTGTGGGTGTTTTCTTACATTTTTATTATGGGGGGGGGGGGGTGCCACACTCAGGGTCCGCCCCGGGTGCCAAATGCTCTAGGTACGCCCCTGTGTGTGACCAAGCTCATCTGGGCTCTAGCCCCAGATCATCCGAAGACCTAGCAACGCCCCTGCTTAAAGGGATATTATGACATTATCATTGTACAAAAGTGGAAAATTAACAAACTTTGTTTATTTGATGGGGTACCCTTCTTGGATTGAATAATATACCATTGTGAAAATATGTGACTGTACTGATGGATTTGATACAGTTAATAGTATATAAGAGAACATCGGTCTCTGATATAAAAGAAGTAGTTCTTATTGCAACTGCTGCGATTAGAATTTGTTACTGACTCATGCAAAACACTGTCATATCCAGCAGGTGGCACTAAACTACCATATTATTATTGTTTTCGCTCAAGTGCCTGTCACAATTAAATTACACAACAATTTTAGGAAGTCATCTGATCCCATACCTCAAGTTTATAATTAAAAATAGAATAAATACAGGTTGAGTATCCCTTATTTGAACATCAATTGTTATTTAGTATGTATTAAAAAAAACAAAAAAAAAACTGAATGCTAATTCATAAAGGAGCTCAAGGGAGGGCTGCAGAACTTCCTATCTTTTTATGCAATTGTTTTGTCTGACTATCACTCTCTGTACATTAACTGTCAGAATATCTGTCCTGTCTGTCTATATGTGTCTGATGATAATTGGTGGGATGGTGAAATTGCTAAATGGGGCATCAAATTGTTTTTGCCCCTGGGCCAAAAGTTGCCAGCCCTCCACTTGAAGGGATTGATGAATCCCAATACTTTTCTTGAGCTATGAAAGTGGATTTAGCAGTGGTTGTGTAACACATTTCTGCACTTGTTTCAACACACATAGAACTTATACACAACTTTTTTCAAGAGTTAGCATTATGCATAGGTGTATACAGTGATAGCGGCACTTTTTGGTGCTCTTACCTTGTGCGCCACTTTTACATATTCCCCAAGAGTATAAAATTATAAAAATATTAGGTTTCAGTTATATGCTTCTGCACACATAGAAATAGCATCTAACAGTGGAGTTGCTCCTATGTATAGCACAATGTGTGATAATCCTGATCTTACAGGTAACTCTGGAGCTCTTAGTAGCAGCATAAGCAAAATATTAAAAAAGTGCAGAAATGCACCTAAAATTACACATAAAAGGCCAATTTCAGACAATAAATGTCTGATATATAAAAAAGATTCACTCACTTTACCTACTCCGGTGTTCAAGAGTACCCCCTAAATTCCTAGTTTCACTTGCAGGCACACAATGCTGTCTACACTACAGACACTTCTTTGTGTTGGGGGAGGTCTGATTAACCCCTGGAGCTGCATACAAAGAGGGGCCAACTCTCCTAAAGCAACACATGCTTTCAATGGTACATGTCAGTTTATCTTCTGACCGGCAGCTGCCATGCTTTTCAATGAAGCAGGCAGACTGGTCTGGTCAGTGATTGTCTCTCTCTCTCTGCTGCTGCAACAGAGGGGACATTAACTAGGTAACTTTTTAACCTTACCTTTTCAACCTTACTAAAAAAAGAATTCTAGGTGCCCCCTGGATTTTATCCAGGTCTATGTATATCATGCCAATGACTTAAATGCACCCTAGGACATGCCCATCACCTGCATTGTACATCCAGGATTTGCTGCTGCTCCAAGGACGTGCCCTATTACCCACAAGGCACATTCAAATATGTAAATCATTATAAGCTCCCCTCTATTTCACATGCCTTCACCGTAATCTCGCACTCACATAACTGTTTCGTGAATCGCATTTTGTAAGGTTGTTATGGGGGGTGCGGAGTTGGCCCAAAATGAGCTCACGTCTCGGAATCTAAACTTTTTTTTAGTGAATAGATCCCTTTATATTAATGGAACACTTATCTTCTCCATTTACAACATTAGATTTAATTCAATGAAGCCTATTGTTATAAACAATGCAAAGTGCGGTAAAAGTATGAGCAAAAGTTATTCAATCTCTTTTTTTAACTTCTTCACAACAAAGTACACATGCAATAAATACAATAAATCAGTGCAGTGTGAACACAGATTGTCAAAATCCTCCCTCTCTCTCACTAACACACTTTGATCTTGTGTCAGAGGGAAAGAGGAGAGAGAAATACCGTATTTGCTCGATTATAAGACAAGGTTTTTTTCAGAGCAAATGCTCTGAAAAATCCCCCTCGTCTTATAATCGAGGTCTCTTATAATCTGACCTCAAATTGAGGTCAGATTATAAAACAGCGATCCAGGTCCCCAGCAGAGCTGCAGGGGACCTGGATCCCCCTCTCTAGCAGCAGGGGAAGTCTGCGCAACGAGCGCAGACTCCCCCTGCTGCCGCCCGGCACGACCGCCGGGGCTTCTGTGACGTCAGCTGTCCGTCATAATAGACTGCCGTGTCGGGCAGCATGGAGGATGTCTGCAAGTATCGTGCAGACATCCCCCGGCTGCCCCCACTAGCCACCAGGGATCAAGGTAAGGGGAAGGGAGGGAGGGGGGGCAGAGAGACAGGGGGAGGGAGGGAGGGAGGGAGGGGGGGCAGAGAGACAGGGGGAGGGAGGGGGACAGAGAGACAGGGGAGGGAGGGGGACAGAGAGACAGGGGGGACAGAGAGACAGGGGGAGGGAGGGGGCAGAGACAGAGTCAAGGGGAGGGAGGGGTTAAGAGACAGAGACAAGGGGAGGGAAGGGGTTAAGAGACTGACAAGGGGAGGGAAGGGGTTAAGAGACAGAGACAAGGGGAGGGAAGGGGTTAAGAGACAGACAAGGGGAGGGAAGGGGTTAAGAGACGGAGACAAGGGGAGGGAAGGGGTTAAGAGACAGAGACAAGGGGAGTGAGGGGGTTAGGAGACAGGCAAGGGGAGGGGGGAGAGAGAGAAAAATGGGGGCAAGGGAAAGAGAAAGGCAGCATTGGCACATAAAAAGAAATAAAAACTAGAAATACATTTTTTGATATCATAATTTTTTATTAAAAAAGCAATTTACATGTGAATATATACAAGTTTAACTTTTTTTTACTATAGGGTAGTCTTATATTCAGGCTTTTAGTTTTTTTCCTAAAGGAATATCCAAAGTTTGGGGGGTCGTCTTATAATCAGGGTCGTCTTATAATCGAGCAAATACGGTACTATATCACAGAAACCCTTTTAAACATTTTTACAGTCTTTATACAGTACACAAAGGGATAAGTCTAAAAAATAAAAAATAAATACATTATATGACATTTGATTATTTAATAAGAAAGTGTGCACTTTAAATGCACCTTTATTAACACCTTCGCGACAAAGGACGTGCCAGGCACGTCCTGGGAGAAGCTCCCTTAACGACAAAGGACGTGCCTGGCACGTCCTGCGGTAAATCAAGCGGTTTTCGCGATCAACGTCGAGGCAATAGCCAGCACCGAAATTTCTATGCTGCTCCGTCAATATGGCTAAGCCCTCTGCCGGTCTGAGCTTCGGAAGTGAAAGTAACTTCACTTCCGTCGCTCTGAATATGCTACTTGACTGCCCCTAGTGGTAGTTAAGTAGCATTGCAATGGAAAATATTAAAAATACATATTTAATTAATTAAAAACAGGTTATAGAGCTATTTTAGCCTATAGGGTTAAAATTAAATATTTTTTAGCATAAGGGATAGGGTTAAAATTAAATTAAAATTAAAAAATATTAAGGGATATAATAAGGATTAGAGTTGGGGTTAAATTTAGTGTTAGGGTTAAATTTTGGGTTGGGGTTGGGGTCAAAAGTTGGGGTTGGGGTCAAAAGGTCAATATAGGAAAAAAACAAAAAACACTATTTTTGGTTTTTGCCCCATAACTCGCAAAAAAATACCGAAAAATATGGAAACATGCATATTTTTGAACTCGGGACAACATTTAGAAACTATTTAGATGGGGTCTTTTTTAATGATTTTATTTATATAAATTATATTTTAGGTCAAAGATAGAAAAAGTGGGGTTTTTTTTATTTTTCATCATATTTTATGAATTTTTTTGTAGTAAATTATAAGATATGATGAAGATAATGGTATCTAATGAAAGCCCTTCTTATGATGATAAAAACAACATATAATTTGTGTGGGTACTGTATGTGAGAAAGAAAAAAATTACAGCTAAACACAAACACCCTAGAAATGTCAAAACAGCCATTGTCAACAAGGGAAAGTCAAAGTGAAAATGTCTTGTCACTAAGGGGTTAAATATGTAAAACGGCTCCTATCCCAAATGAGCTTGTATACAAACAAAAAAACTTTGTCCTGAAGGGGTTAACCTATTAACGCACATGGACGTTGTAACGGCTACCCCAATGGGAGAGGGGTTATCAGCCGTTGGGGACATCCTTCTTCCTGGCAAGATGCTGTGCAGTAGTGGAGTTGCTTTATCCCATCTGTTGGATTCAAGTAGAGAGTAAGGCAGAGCTCTTAAAAGAGCTAGTGATTCATGCTGGGCAGGTTCCCTTTCAAGAACGAAACAAAGGCTACGTTTTGAAGGGTGAAGTAAAAACTGACTCCACTGAGCGTTTATTGCTGCTTTTATGCAGGATTTCACAGTATTGTCACCACCCACTGGACCTTGTGGGGCACCAACAATGCAAGTACAGCAGCCAATCAGGCACAATGTTACAATAGAAACACACCCAGTAATTACAGTACATTCCTCCCCTCTGCCAAGGAGATAATTGAGTTAAACTTTGTATAAGCTCAATTATATCCAAGCTAAAAAAATATACTTTTTCCCATTTATTATAACTTCAAAACTATGCATGGGATTTCAACAAAAGTTACATTTTCATACTCAATCCATTCATGGGAACAACATATCCAAAAATGGCATGAATTGTACCAGGGCAGGGCCGGACTGGGAGAAAAATTCGGCCCGGGCATTTTTTTATCACAGCGGCCCACTAAGAAGGGGGCGGGGCAGAGGAGGTGTGTTTTGTCATCACCAATGACAAACACGCTCCCTCTCAAAGTCAGCATATTGGTTCAATGCTCTTCCAGGGCAGACCATGCGCAGAGCTCTGCTGAAGAGCTCTAGCATGAGTAAAAAGCCCTGTATTTGTTCTGCACAGTGCAAGCAAATTTAATAACATGCTTGCACTGTGTTTCCTTGCAACTTGTCTCTGGTGTCTCTATAAATGGATACCAGGAGACAAAAATGCCAGGAAAGAGTATTGAGCATGTGTTTGGAGCCTGCTTGTGGAATTGCGTGTGTGTAGAGTGAGCTGATTGTGGTGTGGTATTGTGTAATAAGGTCGGTTTTAGTTGTGTTGTGTTTGTGGTGTAATGTGATGCATATGTGGCTAGGGGCTGTAGAGAATGTGTGTATAGGGGATATAGCAAGTGTGTGCATACAGGCTATAGTGTGTGTGTGTGTGTATATATAGATGTAGTGTGTGTTTAGGGGTGTAGTATGTGTTTGCTTACAAGGAATCTAGTGTGTGTATATATACATATATATATATGAGTCTAGTGTGTGTTTGAAGGACCCAGAATGTGTATAGGAGATCTAGTGAGTGTGTGTCTATAATGGTTTCAGAGTGTATATAGGGATCTAGTGTGTGTATGTGTGTAGATGATCCAGAGTTGGGTAAGGGATCTAGTGTGTGTCTGGAATGTAATGTGTTTAGGGGTGCAGTATGTGTGTGAGGGGTGCTGTGCGTATATATATATATATATATTTATGTATATATATATATATATATATATATATATATATGGAAGTATTGTGTATGTCTGTTGTGCAGTTGAGGGGGTTCTGTGTTTATGTGAGGGGTGCAGTATGTGTGAGTGAGGGGTGCGGTGTGATGAGGGGTGCGGTGTGTGAGGGGGGGCTGTGTGTGAGAGTGCTGTGTGTGAGAATGCTGTGTGTGAGAGTGCTATGTGTGAGAGTGCTATGTGTGTGTGATGGGTGTGAGAGTGCTGTGTGTGATGGGTGTGAGAGTGCTGAGTGTGATGGGTGTGAGAGTGCTGTGTGATGGGTGTGAGAGTGCTGTGTGTGATGGGTGTGAGAATGCTGTGTGTGATGGGTGTGAGAGTGCTGTGTGTGATGGGTGTGAGAGTGCTGTGTGTGATAGGTGTGAGAGTGCTGTGTGTGATAGGTGTGAGAATGCTGTGTGTGATGGGTGTGAGAGTGCTGTGTGTGATGGGTGTGAGAGTGCTGTGTGTGATGGGTGTGAGAATGCTGTGTGTGATGGGTGTGAGTGCTGTGTGTGAGAGTGCTGTGTGTGAGAGTGCTGTGTGTGATGGGTGTGAGAGTGCTGTGTGTGAGTGCTGTGTGTGATGGGTGTGAGAGTGCTGTATAAATGTTAGAATGGATTGTGTGTGTGTATAGGGGGGTAAATAAACATATAAAATAACAGGCGTTATGTCCGGGGGGGGGACATAATGCCTGTTATTTTATTTGTTTATTTATCCCCCCTACACACACACACAATCCATTCTAACATTTATATAGCACTCTCACACCCATCACACACAGCACTCCCTTCTTACCTTTAGCCTGGGAGGGGGGGACCGCCACGCTGGTACCTGGGACTGGGAGGCGGGGTGGCGGTGTTCCCTGGTGGTCCTGGTGGTGAGCGAACTCTAGCCTGCGGGCTAGAGCTTACTCTCGCGAGATCCGGTCGTTGCCATGGCAATGCTCCGGATCTCACGAGAGGAACCCGGGGGAGCTGCAAGTTAGAGCTCCGCCGGGTCCGCTCTCCAGGCTGTCTCCCTCCCTCTCTCCCCGCCGGCGGCCGCATTTGACAGCATGTGGGCCGGTGAGGGAGATCTTTGATCTCCTCACCGGCCCTTCATGGAAAACAGCGGGGCCGATGCTCGGATAGTGCCGGCCCTGCATAGACCGGCAGGGGAGATCCTGGGACCCAGAGGCCGCTGCTGGGACCTCCCCTGCCGGCCTCGGCCCATGGCCACCGCGGCCCACCGGGTATTTGCCCGGTGTGCCCGATGGCCAGTCCGGGCCTGGACCAGGGGTTCAGAAGTTAGTAAAAATGTGGATATGACTGACTGTTCGTATGTTTGTATGCCCAAAATAGTTCCACGTTTTCAGTCCCTGTGGTCGGTCTATTTTTCTGTTGTATTAGCTGTCAAATGCACGAACAGAACTGTTCGTGCCTCCCCTCATTGGATGTAGATTATTCGTATGAAGGAAACCACACAAATAGTCTCTGTTCTTATGCAGCAAATATATAGCTTAACAAGGGGTTTTGTTACAAACGTATATATACGTCCTGCAAAGCATGGTCCTTCAAGTGTGCCTTTGGCACCCCCTGGTCCCAGGGCGCAATCGCAGGTGAAATATTGAAGAGGAGCATGCTCCTCCAAAATGGCATGCCCAGCAGTGAGTGACGGAAGTGATAAAAAAAATCTCTTCCGTCACTCTGAAACTATTGCTTGACTCCCCCTAGAGGCAGTGAGCAACATTACAGTTAGAAAAAAAAATGAAAAGAAAAATGCAAAAGCTGACCCTAGAACTACCAGCCCTAGATCAAAGACTAGGGTTACAAATAGGGTTAGGGTTATAATACTGGTTAGGGTTATAGGTGGGTTGGGGTTGAATTAGTGTTAGTATAAGAGTTAGATTAGGGTTAAATTTAGGGTCAAGGTTGGGGTCCAAAAAGTCACTGCTGGAGAAAACGTTTAGGAAAAAAAACACTACTATTGGTTATTGCCCTATTACTTGAAAAAAAAACCAGAAAAACATGTGAATATTGGTATTTCTAAACTCAGGACAAATATTAGAAATTATATAGATAGGTTCTTTTTTACAGTTTGTAACTGTGTAAAAAAATCAGGTCAAAGTTAGAAAAAGTGTTTTTTTGGGGCATATTTTCATCATTTTTTTTATAGTAAATTATAACATATGATGAAAATAATAGTATCAAAAGAAAGACCCTTTAAAAAATTATATATAATTTGTGTGGGTGTACTGAACACGAAGAAAGAAATCACAGTTAAGCAAACCTATGACAAAAATAATGGAATTCTGGTCTTCAAGGCACATCAAATGCAGCATAGAACTCTGTCACTAAGGGGTTAAACAAATGCCGATATGTGCCCATTATAAACCGTGAATCAAAAGCTTTTTGTACAGTTTTGTAATCTTCGGTACATATATTTTTCTATGTGCAGCATATTTAATACATGCTGTACTTTTTCTCTTACACTTTATTGTGGTGTATCTCATACACTGTTATCTATTACAGCACATCCATTAGAGTACATTCATACGAGTTCATTATGGCCAATTTTACTTTTATAAGTGGCCAGTACAGAAAGGAATGCACTTAGAACATTGGAGGGTACTATAAGTTATACTGATGTGTCCAGCATGCAAATGTATTGAGTTATACCAGTAGTGATACTCACGACGACTAAATAAATGTATGTGATCGTGCTATTTTACGGATTATTACTTTCAAATCGTAAGGTTCATCAACACATCTTGCAGCAAATGTATACTAAATACATCTTTGAAGGTGAAACAGGGAATGCATTCTTGAGTATTTGAGGATTAACCCCTTAGTGACAAGACATTTTTACCTTGACTTTCCCTTGGTGACAATGGCTGTTTTGACATTTCTGGGGTGTTTGTGTTTAGCTGCAATTTTCTTCTTTCTCACATACTGTACCCACACAAATTATATGTTGTTTTTATCGTCATAAGAAGGGCTTTCATTAGATACCATTATGTTCATCATATCTTTACCTATCTATACCTGTATCTATATAATTTACTACAAAAAAATCATAAAATAATATGATGAAACAATTCAAAAAACTCTTTTCTAACTTTGACCTAAAATATAATTTACACAAATACAATCATTAAAAACACCCCATCTAAATAGTTTCTAAATGTTGTCCAGAGTTCAGAAATATGCATGTTTACATATTTTTCTGTATTTTTTTTGCAAGTTATGGGGCAAAAACCAAAAATATTGTTTTTTTGTTTTTTTCTTATAGTGACCATTTGACCCCAACCCTAAATTTAACCCCAACACTAAATTTAACCCCAACGCTAACCCTTAAGCTACCCCTTAATAAATTTTAATTTTATTTAATTTTAACCCCATCCCTTATGTTAAAAATTATTTAATTTTAACCCTAACTCCGTGGGGCGATCGTGGGTGCCCCAGAGAGGAAATTTCGGTGCTGGCTATTGCCTCAACATCAAGACAATAGACCAGCATTGTTAGGCACGTCCATTGTCGGGAACAGAGTTCCCGGCAGGACATGCCACATTATTTTTTACAACTCAAGTATCAGTTCTATCATTTTGTATCAATGTCGGTTATAAATGGTACTGGACAGAACAATGAATTATTCTTTGTTGTCTCCATATATGGTATATGCTCATGCAGACATCTCAGAAGGAATGCTAATGGTGTCTAATCAATAAAATGCTTAAAAAAAAAAAAGCCTTTGTTTTGAAGCTGGCAACAAAGTAATATTAACTTTTTTAAACCTGTACTTCCACATATGAATTTTACATGAAATACAGTTGTTTCTACAATTGAATCCTTTCTGTGCTCCTTCTATGGCGCTCAAATCATACTAAAATTAGACTTGGGCCTGGCAAGGTGTTTTAGGGCCACAAGGATACCTTCTGGACTACACCACCACTCCTCAATGTTGCTTCTTTCCCCCACCCTTTCCTCAGCTAAAAATCATTAGACTATCCTGGAGAGTATTAAAAGGAGGGGCAGCAGCAGTGAGTCTCCTGGTGCTTGGCATTCTCTCGTAAGGGGGAGCTCTGTGCATTCATATAAACAATGAGTTTATAGTCATTTTAGCATAGTAACAGAGTAAGAAGCAATCATGTATGTCAGACACCAGATCATAGCAGGCAGATGTTAAGACAGGTCCATTGTAATGCTACATAGAGCTCTCAAAACATAACAAATCTGATAGCTATTCCTATTTTGCCTTATTTGTCTCACTGCCCATCATTAATGAGTAATGCTTCTAAGCAGTGGCGTCCCGACGGGGGTGCGGACACCCGTGCTGCCGGCATCCCCCCGCAGCGCACTGCTAAAGTTTTAACTTTTTTTTTCTGGCAGCCTCATCCGCTAGTTTCGGTGCCAGAAAAAAAATCAATGCGACCGGATGTGCATCCGGTGACTGTTTCCCTCCTTCGTGCAGGAGGGAACACTGCACGGAGGAAATGACCGGAGCAGAGCAGCAAGGAGGTAAGTACTTGGAAAGGGGAGGGGGGGGGTTTAAAACAAGCAAAATACTGGCATATTGAGAGGTTAAATGCTGGCATATTGAGCGGTTAAATGGTGGCATATTGAGTGACAAAATTCTGGCATTTTGAGGGGTTAAATGCTGCAATATTGAATGGCAAAATAATACTGGCATATTGAATGTCAAAATACTGACATATTTAATGGCAAAATACTGGCATATTGAGGGGTTAAATGCTGGCATATTGAGGGTTAAATGGTGGCATATTGAGGGGTTAAATGCTGGCATAGTGAGTGGCAAAATAATACTGGCATATTGAGTGACAAAATACTGGCATATTGAGTGTCAAAATTCTGGCATATTGAGGGGTTAAATGCTGGAATATTGAATGGCAACATTTTGGCATATTGAATGGCAAAATAATACTGGCATTTTTAATGGCAAAATATATGCATATTGAGTGACAAATACTGGAATATATTAAGTGGCAAAATACTGGCATATATTAAATGGTAGAATAATACTGGCATATTATTGGGCAAATTGGCTGGGGCATATTAAATGGCAAAATAGTACTGGCATATAATTGGGCAAATTGCCTGTGGCATATTAAATGGTAAAATAATACTGGCATATTATTAGGCAAACTGTCTGGCTTATTAACAGCAAAATAATACTGGCATATTGGGCAAATTGTGGTTTATGAATGACAAAATAATATTTATGGGCAAACACTGGCATATTAATGGGAAAACTGGTTTATTTTAATTGGCAAAGTGATGCTGTGGAATGGTCTGTGGGGCAAAATAACATGTACTATGATGAAAGTGACACTGGCTAGTTCTGTGGGGCAAAGTGACACTGTGGCATGCCAAATCATGTAGGTGCAATATGAATGCAAGCCAAGTGCTGTGGGTGCAATATAGGTGCATGGCAAGTTCTGTGGGTACTGTATGGTGTTAAGTCCTTTGGGTGCAATGTGGGTGCAGAGAAAGGGAATAAAAACAAGGACTGCAATTTTTCAATAACAACATATGTAATAACATTAGTTGAATATAATATTTTAAAAATTCAAATAAGTATAAATGCAACTAGTTATATATAAAGAGAGAGATGTCTGTGTGTATAGATATGTATTGTTTTAGAATTGTACAATTGTTACCTTGTGGGGCTTCTGTGTGTCATATAATTAATGGAGGTCCCATGTGTGGCATAATTAAGGGGCTCTTTTGTGCGGCATAATTATGGGGCACTTGTGTGCGGCATAATTAAGGGGCGCCTGTGTGTGTGGCATAATTAATTGGGCTCCAAGGTGAGGCATAAATAATAGGGCTCTGGTGTGGCATAATTTATGGGGCTCTGGTGTGGCATAATTTATGAGGCTCTGGTGTGTGTCATAATTATGGAGCTCCTGTGTGTGGCATAGTTAATGGGCTCCTGTGTGACATAATTTGTGGGGCTCCTGTATGTGCCATATTTAATGGGCCATCTGACTGGCATTACTAAGGAATCTGTTTGGCATGGTTTTGGAGGAAATCCAGGGGGGATGACACCATGAGTTACCGTACCGGGTGACACCAACCCTAGTGACCCCTCTGCTTCTAAGCACAGAGCCCAAAAGTAATACCATGTAAAGGCAGATTAAAGCATGATGTCATGGGGGGTATGTTCACTACAATTTGAGAATAGCGAGAGGAGGTCAAATTTGACTTTAAAAAGTTAATTTCGATCTCCCAATTCAATCTCCTCGCGCGATTCACTAAAATTATTCAACCTTCTCTCTCCCCTTTGCCAAAGTCCAAATTCGACTCCTACCTCAAACTTCCCTTCATGCAAGCAGAAAAATTGGTATTTACTAAAAAAAAATTCTTATTGGGAGGCTAGTTGAACTTTGACGTCCAAAATGACTCCAGTAACTGACTCCACTGAGGGTGGCGAGTTGTATCAACAACAACAAAACAAATAAATAAAAAAATCCCCCTTGAAGGACAGCGGTCGGCAAAAATAAACTTCTGTTTAATTGCAAGATTGCATCAATTTTAGTCAATTGTCAATTTAAATGAAATTAAAGGATCTGCTTCTAACGTCTTGGTGCCCAATACCATAGCACACCTGCACAGGTCTAGTGGAGTCCATGCATCAATGGGTCAGGACTGTTTTGGCATCAAAAGGGTACCTACACAATAGGTCATAATGTTATAGCTGATCTGTGTAGACAATCGTACATACACGGTGACATACATATACACACACAATCACAAATACAAGGGTCTACTCAATATGCAATGATTTGTTCCGAACTGGATTCGTATTGGGCTTAATAGCCGAATCGAAGAAATCCCCAAAATGTGGCAACTCAGTATGCCACAATTCGGGTCCAAATAGGCATTGATACATTTTTTCCATGAAAACCTTAGGTTTTCAGCTACTGATTATGCCTCAATTCATCTAAAATATCCTAATTTCAGGCAGTCTTAATTTCATCTACCATTTTCATCATAGTTTTCGTCAACTGCATGTTTTCAGTGATGAAAATGAAACAATAGCTAAATAAAAACTAAGTTAATAGAACTAAAACTGTGACTAAAATCCTTTGCAATTTTCATCAGCTGATGAAAATATAACTAAAATGTTATGGAGGGACTATTGCATTTACCTATTTGAACTTCTGGTTTTGGTTCCATTGGATCTCTGCCAAAGCCCAGTCCCCTAACTCTATCTGAAGCTGGATTGGCTGAGACGCAGACTCCCTGTGCCTGTTTTCCCCCAGGAACATCGCAGAGGAAGAACATACTCATTAATCTGATATACCCGTTACTGTCATGTGAGTTTTCCCCTCCCATCTCCCTAGAAAGTTAACTTAACACTCTGTAACAGCCTTCTCAGACCTGTTCCCTTCCTCACTGCTGGCTGACTAAAATCTACTGGAGATTTAGTCAGCTAAAACGAGACAAAAAACTAAAATACAACTAAACGTAAATTACATTTTAGTCAAAAGACCATGATTAAAAACTAAATCAAAATTTAACGACAAAATTAACACTCTTTTCAGGCATTTCAATTCGCCTTCTGAGAAGACGAATTGAAATAAAGATGTGAACAATGTATATAAAAAAAATTTAAAAATCCCCCATAAATAAATAAAAATAACCCCGGCCCCAAATAAAATTGAGGTGGAGTCTAACAGCCCTGGCCCCCAGTATTAAAAAATGGGGCTGTGATCCAGATGGACTTTAAGAACAGGTAATGTTATTCACAGGGCACTATTATTTTAATCACTGTCCACCCCCCTGGCACCCAAAGGTTGTATTTTTTTTTTTTACTTCAGGTGATCCTTTGTCAAGGATTATAAGCATGTGTGGGATAGGCACAAGGCTATTCTACCTATAAGATAGGGAACTGGGGACTAATAAAATTATTTAGAAAATTGGGCAGACTAGATGGACCAGTTGGTTCTTATCTGCCAACACATTCTATGTTTCTATGTTTCTTTGGACAGCTCCCAGACCCATTTTGCTGACTCCCAGTCTTTAAGAGGGGCTAATTGCCATGATTATTTTAGGGGCCCTACTGGAGCTATTTCTTTTTCTTTTTTTCATTTTCAGAATAGCCAAATTCCTCACGAAATGTGTCTATCATCCCATTAAAGTCTATGGGGATGATAGAGGTGCTTTTCAGTTTGGAAATATGTTGGGTCCTTTTGGTTTTGGCAAGTCTCAGTGTGGCTATGATAGCCAATATGGAATGCACTTGGGAGCATATTGGGTAGCGTAAAATTGAGCTCCCGATATGTCGCCTACAGTCACATACATGTAGTCAGAGTGTCACATCATTATTCCGTTACCAACAAACGCATGTGCTGCTGTCTGTTTGATTTCATCTCATGTTATTCCATTTGGAATAATGTGCAATAAAAAAAAACTTTTGCAAAACTGAAAGTCTGGCACTGAATCCAGGCCATTATTCTACATTTGTAAGTGCAGTTATCACAGCATTTCAGCTGATTTTGAAGTGTTATTGGCTATGATGTCCGCATTGTAGATATATTTTGGAGGAATATCACACCTACCTGGGTAGCTCGAAATTCAGTGATCCAGCTTCGTCCAAAAATTCGGAGGCACCACTTTATATACTGTATTTAATATTATGTAAAAATATCTGAAAAATATATTGGCCCGTTAATAAAAAAAAACTGGCGATAAAATAACGTGCACTCTACATTCAATGCCTGCTGCAAACGCCATCAATAGTTGCAATAAAACATTTTCCATTGAAAAATGACCACACTCACTAAAATATTACTGTTCCGATTAAAAAGCCTATACTTACAATTTTGTATTACGGCACCAGTTTAAAAAACGGTATTGAACACACTGTTCTGCGTGGTAATTACCGCACGAACAGGGATTCAATGAGAGGCGGTAAAAATTAGCTGCCAAAAAAAAAAAATGTTAATAAACAGGCTTAAATAAGGCAACCAATACATGCACATGTGAACCAGATCAGTGTTGTAGGTAACACAAGTAGTGCTAAAGTAGAAGACGTCTAGGCTGCCGTTGTGGAAAATGCCAGATAGAGGCAAACGGTTCCCGCCCTCACCTGGTCTCCGGTGCCTTCTGCCACTCACACCCCTTGTATGAAGAGTGTTTGTTGGAAGCAGAAAAATGGCACTCCAGGAGCGAATTTGAATGTGCAAAAAAAGTCAAGCTACATTTATCTGACACCTGCACTGCAGTTGTGGAATCCATTATATTTCTATACAAGATTAAAATACTGTTTTTGCTCTCTAGTAGTGTAGTGCTCTCTACAGGGTTAACCTGATTTTAAAAAAAATAGTTTTAGGGGACCCATGATGGCTTTCCCATTGAACTTCACCCATTGCTACAGGCATAGCACCAGCACGCAGAACAATGGGGACCATTGATTTTTATTTAATAGGAACAGGAGCACTTAGACAGGCCCTGGTCCAAGAGGGAAGGGGTTATTTTATCTATTTACTGGGCATTTGAGCCTCTAGCACCAGGGAGGTTTATTTTATTTATTCATGAGGTAGGGGCACTTGGGCAGCCCCTAGCCCCAGGGGCAGATTATTTTATTTAGTCATAGTTCTTGGGGCACTTGGCATATTTATATGCAGCAGAAAAGCCACTAAAATGCCATTATGAAATATATATAAGCCACATAAGAGGCTTATTTATGTATATATGTATCTTTTATTTCCATTTTATTTGCCCACTAAATGGATCTGCAAGCCAATGTAATCATGATGCTAAGCAACATGGGATGGTTGATATTAGAGTTTTTCATACTTCAGATACACCAAAGAGAACTATCTCAGGATACGTTGCCATTATGAGGGAGTAGCCAGGATTGGAAACATGAGAACTTTCTCTTGCAGTAACAGGATATGAATGATATATGTCACAAAGCACAGCATGGAAATCATCAACAATACAAGGATTGAAGGGCATATATTGCCTTTAATCACAGCTTACAAAATCGCCTGACAAAAGCCCATTTCAGGGTGAAACGCATTGGTGCATCAAAATGTTTTTTTACTAAGAGCCTGCCACTGATTTCTTTTCCTGCTCGGAGACATAAGTTCCCTATTTGGAGGAAGATTTGAGGAGTATCTGTGTCCTGAATAGCAGCGTACGTATGAAGAGGGCGGGGCAGCACACAATAAGGGGTGCCAGATCAGCACCCCTAGTTTCCATGATGTCTAGTGTGGGCTCTGTGTGGTGTGCACAGACATCCGTTGATGCTGCCCAACACTTCCGCCAGTTCTTGTGAGGCGGATTAATCAATTGACCTCTGACTCAGAAGACCCAGTGGAGACTGGGTGGTGCTGATATGTGTATACAGGTTGAATATCCCTTATCCAAAATGCTTCGGACCAGGAGTATTTTGAATAACGGATAATTTTGGATAACATATCATTTTCACCAAAGGGATATATTAGAGCCTCTCATCTCTCATGGAATACAGTAGTGTCAATGTGAATACTGTATAGAACAAATAAATCACTTTTACTTTGATGTAGCTGTGTTGTGATGCATTGTTGGGAACCCTCTGTTGGTGCGTCAGACCTACACATGTGCCATTGTATTACCCTTTGTGGACGTGGGGGAATATGAGAATGCATGGAAAGGCTATATTGCAACTTTAGGAGGCTGGACACTGAATAAACTGCTGTGTGCTTGCATTTTGACAGGTGTGTGTGTGTGTGTAATTTTCAGCTAGTGGTAAAATACCAAAAAAAGTTTGGATAACGGATGTCTGGATAAGGGATACTCAACCTGTATATATATAAATGTAACTCATGTCATAGGCACAGTACAAGCCATCTCATCCTCTGACGGCCTTGAAGATGAGTGTAGCGGATGGCACCAGGCAACCCTACAAAAATACTGTATAAAGCTGCATCCGTGTATCTGTTGTATTTTCTGTCTATTAAAGCCTTCCATTGTTTAGTTATGTCAGCCACCCAGTCTGACTACCTTGCTTCTGGCTCCAGATTAAAGTGGCTAGATACTGCTTTACTGGTGATGTGTTTAAGGTTTCTATTGTTTAATCAAGTGTTATCTGATTGCAGTTTGGTGTATATAAGTCTGTGTTGTTTGTCAAATAAAGTAGTTCAATCTTGCTGTAAAAGGCTTGTCAGTTATGCTCCTGAAACTGTGTGTCGTCCAGTTATTGGGATTGCTGTTGGGATATTGCTGTATTTGACCTGCTGGAAACCCTGCCTTTGGATTTACTATTTACTTGTTCCTGAGTCTCACTTGGATTATAAGCGGAGATAACCTGGGTAATATTGCATCTCCGCTACATTGGTTGGCAGCGCTGGGATCCAGACTCACAGAGGAACAAGCCTAAATGGAGTACGGATGGAGATTGATTTTGCCACACTAAAACGCTCCACGCTAAAAGACCTTCTGGAGGCAAAGGGTATACAAGCCAGCAATAAGACAAAAGCGGCACTTATCACTGAACTGATGGCGGAGTACCAAATGGAAGGCGATTCGGTTCCCGAACAGGGGAATTCGGGAGAAACACCGGAACAAAGGGAGTTCCAGAGGCAGGTACAATTTCGGCTGTCTGTCTATGGGGAACACCCTCCAACAGAGATTGTTTCCAAAACAATAACGGAGGTCCAGGAATTTATACTGAGGAGTCAAACAGCGGCCCCGGAACGCAGCTCTGCAGTAAATATGCCACATGAAGGTAAGCAGAAAATACCGTACCAGGCTTTTAAAACATATGTGGAGGAAGAGGAAGATATAGACGCTTTCCTGCAAGATTTCGAGAGACTGTGTGCACTGCATAGAATCAGCACAGAGGACTGGGTACCTATTTTGGCAGGGAGGTTAACTGGGAGGGCAGCTGAGGCATATCGGACTGTACCGAATGATGAAATACGGAATTACCACAAAGTGAAAGAAATTATATTGGCCAGGTATGCTATAACACCAGAAGCATACCGGCGGAGATTCAGGGATTTAAAGAAGGTGGAGAAAGACTCACATGCTGAGTGGGCATACAGACTGCAACGAGCAGTCTTGGGGTGGGTGCAAGCGAGCAAGGCACGGTCTATGGAGGATGTATTGCAAATGGTACTGCTGGAGCAATTTTATGAAGGAGTAACCAGCGCGGTACAGGAGTGGGTAAGAGACAGAAACCCTACCTCCCTTACCGAAGCAGCCAGGAAGGCGGACGAGTACCTGGATGCACGCAGGCAGCAAAAACCTGCAGCTCCAAAAGTACCTTTTAAAACCTTTGGGGGAAATAACTACACGCCAGCTCTACCAAGGTCACTGCCACCACCACCACCCGCTGCACAGCCACGTTTCCGCCAGCCCACGTCGGGCCCTTGCCACCACTGCCAGAAGTGGGGACATTATAAAAGGGAATGCCCCCAGCTGCGGGACCGTTCCACCTGGATTCGACCCGGTCCGCCACCACCACCGAGAGCCTCCGCAGCCCATCACTACCAGGACATCGTGGCCACACCGTATGGTTCAGCAGTTCCCATCACAACAGTAGAGCAGTGGGAGGTACTGCACGAGGCAGATCCCGTCCAGGCTAACGCAGACAACCGCCAGCATCACAGGCAGACCGTGTATCTGGAGGGTAAAGCGGTTCAGGGGCTACGTGACTCAGGAGCCACCATCACCCTGGTAAAAAGTCACCTGGTCTCAGACCAAGCTAAACTTAATAAGACTGTGGCCGTCAGGGTAGCCGGGGGAGCAGTATACCGGCTACCCACAGCAAGGGTACATTTGCATTGGGGAGCGGGGGCAGGGCATGTGGAGGTGGGGTTGATGCCGCAGTTACCGGCGGAGGTTTTATTGGGGAACGATCTGGGGAGGCTCACATCTGCTTTTGAGCCCCAGACACCCACCACAGGAGAAGCTCACCCTGTGGTCACTCGACAACAGGCCCGCACCCAGGACTACAACACACTCCCGGAGGTTCAGGTAAGAGATCCTTCCCCTTCCCCTGACTGTGTCCCCTGGGCCCCTCCTAACGAATTTGCAGCTGAGGTAGTGACTGACCCCACCTTGCAGGTGTATAGGGACAAGGTGACAGCAGACACGCCTGGGGGGGAGGGCGAAAGGTTTATTTGGGACAACCAGCTGTTATATCGGGAGACGGATAAGCAGGTATCCGGGTCAGACCCGATTGTGATGAGGCAGTTGGTGGTACCTCAGCGGTACCGGGCGGAGTTACTACGGATAGCCCATGACATTCCGCTATCTGGACATTTAGGGGTCAGCAGGACCCGATACAGGTTAACCCAAAGTTTCTTTTGGCCGGGAATTAGCCAGGAGGTGCGCAGGTATTGCAACACGTGCGATACCTGTCAAAGGGTGGGGAAAAGGGGGGACCGGCGCAAGGCCAAGTTACATCCCCTCCCCATAATCGAGGAACCCTTTAGCAGGGTAGCAGTTGACCTAATAGGACCCCTCAACAAAGCAAGCCCGTCAGGTAAAAGATTTATCCTGACAGTAGTAGATTATGCCACCAGATATCCAGAGGCGGTGGCCCTGACGAATATACAGGCTGAGACAGTAGCCGAAGCCCTGATGAAGATATTCTCCCGGATGGGACTCCCCAGGGAGATTGTCTCCGATCAGGGCACCCAGTTCACCGCCGAAGTCACGCAGCGCCTCTGGAAGTTTTGTGACATTAAGCCAGTCATTAGTTCCCCTTACCACCCCCAGACGAATGGGCTCTGCGAACGTTTCAACGGTACATTGAAACAAATGCTCCGAACCTTCGCAGAGACCCACAAGGACTGGGAGAAGTTCCTGCCACACCTCCTCTTTGCTTACCGGGAGGTGCCGCAGGAATCCACTGGGTTCTCCCCATTTGAACTATTGTTTGGCCGCAGGGTACGAGGGCCTTTAGATTTGATCAGAGAGCATTGGGAGGGAGAACGGAGCACTGACGGCACCCCCATCATACCCTATGTGTTGGCATTCCGAGACCGCCTTGAGGCCTTAACTCAGACGGTACGTGAGAATTTGCAGGCGGCTCAGACACGCCAACGCACATGGTATGATCGGGGCGCCAGGGACCGTAGCTTTCAGGTCGGGCAGAAGGTGTTAATCTTAAAACCTGTCCGACACGATAAGCTGCAGGCCGCCTGGCGGGGCCCTTATAAGGTGGTGGAACAACGGTGTGACACCACTTATATAATCGGCTCGTGCGTTGGTACTGGGGGGCGACGCATGCTCCATGTGAACATGATGAAGCCCTACCAGGAGCGCTCGGAGGAAGTGACCGCTATATGTGCGCCTAACTCCGAGGAGTTTGACAGTTTACCTCTCCCGGATCTGCTGGGAGAGGGTCAGTTATCCGGGGACTTAGGGGAGGTCACCCTGGGGGATCGGTTGAGCCCACAGGAGCGGAGCGAGGTACAACAGCTGTTGAGGGAGAAGCAGGATATCTTCTCTAATGTACCTGGTTACACTCCTCTGGCCACTCACCGAGTAGACACCCCAGGGCAACTTCCCATGCGTCAGACCCCGTACCGCATCCCAGAAGCGGTACGGGCGAACATGCGCAAGGAGATAGATGAGATGCTCCAGCTGGGGGTGATTGAGCCCTCTGACAGCCCCTGGGCATCTCCGGTAGTGCTAGTGCCAAAGCGGGACGGCACGACCCGGTTCTGTGTAGACTACCGGAGATTAAATGAGAAGACGCCTATCCTATGCCCAGGATAGACGAACTCCTGGATCGGATGGCGAGGGGGCACTATCTCACCACAATTGACTTGTGTAAAGGGTATTGGCAAATACCCTTGGCACAAGACGCCATCCCTAAGTCGGCCTTTGTCACCCCATTCGGCTTGTACCAATTTAAGGTCATGCCGTTTGGGATGAAAAACGCCCCGGCTACTTTTCAGCGGATGGTGGACCGCCTCCTAGATGGGTTCCAGGATTATACCTGCGCATACCTCAACGATATTGCCATTTTCAGCAATACCTGGCAGGAACACCTGACCCATATAGGAGCGGTCCTAGACAGGATTAGGGCCGCTGGTTTAACGCTGAAACCAGCCAAATGCAGCATAGGAATGGCTGAAGTACAGTACCTAGGTCATCGGGTAGGATGTGGCAAGCAAAAGCCGGAACCAGCCAAAGTAGAGGCTGTAGCTCAATGGCCCACCCCTAGGACTAAGACCCAAGTGTTAGCGTTCTTAGGAACGGCCGGATACTACCGGAAATTTGTCCCGAATTACAGTGCCCTGGCCAAACCTCTCACCGACTTGACACGTAAAAACCTACCCCGCCAAGTAACCTGGACCCCGGAGTGTGAACAGGCATTTCAGTTGTTAAAAGATGCATTGACAAATGCCCCTGTCTTGGCAGCTCCCAATCCAACTAAACGTTTTCTTGTCCACACAGACGCTTCTATGTTTGGATTGGGAGCAGTATTAAGCCAAGTCGGGGCCGATGGCGGAGAACATCCCGTGGCTTACATCAGCCGGAAACTGTTACCTCGAGAAGTAAGCTACGCCGCCATCGAGAAAGAATGCCTGGCTGTGGTGTGGGCCCTGAAGAAATTACAGCCATATTTGTACGGACAAGCTTTTTCCCTGCTCACGGATCACAACCCGTTAGTATGGCTAAACCGGGTGGCTGGGGACAATGCCCGGCTGCTGCGCTGGAGTCTGGCGCTGCAGCCCTTTGACTTTAATATCCAGTACCGCCCGGGTAAACAGAATGGAAATGCGGATGGGTTGTCTCGGCAAACGGACCTAGAGAAATGATCCGTGAGCCTCCCCGGACATCCCCAAGCCGATCCGTGTTGGATCAGACTGTGTATGCCGGCTTGTGGGCAAGGGGGAGCAGTGTAGCGGATGGCACCAGGCAACCCTACAAAAATACTGTATAAAGCTGCATCCGTGTATCTGTTGTATTTTCTGTGTATTAAAGCCTTCCATTGTTTAGTTATGTCAGCCACCCAGTCTGACTACCTTGCTTCTGGCTCCAGATTAAAGTGGCTAGATACTGCTTTACTGGTGATGTGTTTAAGGTTTCTATTGTTTAATCAAGTGTTATCTGATTGCAGTTTGGTGTATATAAGTCTGTGTTGTTTGTCAAATAAAGTAGTTCAATCTTGCTGTAAAAGGCTTGTCAGTTATGCTCCTGAAACTGTGTGTCGTCCAGTTATTGGGATTGCTGTTGGGATATTGCTGTATTTGACCTGCTGGAAACCCTGCCTTTGGATTTACTATTTACTTGTTCCTGAGTCTCACTTGGATTATAAGCGGAGATAACCTGGGTAATATTGCATCTCCGCTACAATGAGTGCAAATCAGTTCTTTGCAGGAAAAAGCTTTAAGTACATATTTATTCTGCACAGTTGTTGCTGAATTTGCAGCACAATATAAGATTAAATGTTAATATCAATGTAAACGAGATATAGTCAGCCATGGAAAGAAGTATGGGGACATAGATGACAATGGAAAGCTGTATAGGGACATAGATGACAATGGCAAGCTGTCTGGGGATAGAGGTGGTGCTTGAAAGTTGTTTAGGGACATAAATGGCACTGGAAAGGTGAGCTGTTTGGGGACAGGGATGGCTCTGACAAGCTGTTTGGGGTCGGAGATTGCACTGGAAAGCTGAGGACACGAGATGGCCTGGCAAGCTTTTTTGGGAGAGTGATGGCATTGACAAGCTAAGGACAGAGATGGCCTGGAAAGCTGACGACAGAGATGGCCTGCCATGGATTTTTTGGAAAGCAATGGCACTGGCAAGCTAAATACAGATATGGCACTGGCAAGCTGCTTTGGGACAGTGATGGCAAGAGCAAACTGTTTTGAGGACAGCTGGCAAGCTGTTTTCTGGACAAAGACTGCACTGTTTTTACATTTAAAAGTTGGGCACTGGAAAATAAAGGTTCCACCCTGGAGGATGGAACCTATATATACTCAAATAATCCAGCTACATCCGTGGGCATCTGAGCGTATTACCACAAAGAAGACTTTTATATGTTCTGTTACAATGTTACAATGTAAATGTGTCTTTATTCCCCTCATATGTACACAAATTCCAGCTGAAGCCCAGATCTTATCTCCCTATGTATATCAGCTTGTCCTGTCCTACCATTAAATTTATTCCAGCGCACAGATCACTTCTTTTTTGTTTATTGTTTGTTACTGTTGTGTGTACTTAAAGGTAGCACACTTTAGATTGGACATGATGCAGTGTTCACTTGGCAAGCGCCAAGTGAACTATAACATGTTTATGCACTTCAGTGCTGTAGGGGAGCACTGCTTGTGTTCCCTACAGCACTTAAAGTGTTAATATGCAGCAGTTAGCGGCCTTTTCATAGATTATTCATTTTGAGCTTTATTATGTCACTTAGGTAGGATATTTCAAGAACAAAGGTTTACTTGTTCAATGCATCAGTGGGGAGTCCAACCTGATAAACTCTTTTAAACCAGCAGCTTGTTTAAGGAAGTTTGTTCGATACAAACTCCCAAGATCAATCTCCATTTTAATCAATCGATACTCATCTCAGGCTGAAACAGGAGTCAATTGAGCATGTGCAAGAATAGCTTATTATCCAAAATGACAGCAGCATTATCTGGCTCAGCGGATTTCATGTACACTTTTGCAGGCTACTGAACAGAAACATAGAATTCAGTAGTGTTTACTGGGAGAAATTCAATATAAAACATGACATTTAGAAATGCAACAGTTAATCTTCTACATATTAAAAAGTTGCTATGATATGTTTTTTTTTTAGTGTAAAACATTACATAACTATAATAGATCCAACAGTATACCCAAAAGGTCGAGGGACATTCTTGCCCCACACACTTTTCATTTACCCCCTTCCCATTTTTATGACAATAATTGTCTAAGCAATTCTCTATCAGGTATGTGTGGGGAACTCAATCCATAGTGCCTAGCAGAAGACAGCAAAGAAATCCAAAGATGCAATGGGGTAGAGTCTATGGTCCCCCATTAAGCCAAAACCTGGCGTTAGCAGTAAATTCATAGGCATGCCCACTACTTAACGGATGCAGTAAAAGTAATGTACTCATTAAAAGAAAGTGGGAGGTTTTGCGGCACCTTTAAAAATGTAATTTAAAAATGTAAACATTTAATTGAAACATTGTTCTGCCGCGAAAACAATGATTGAATTGGTAGAAATTGGTAAAAAAAATTAACAGGCAAAAAAATCTTTAATTTTTGCCTATAAATGTAACCCCCAAAAAAGCCCAACTTTAAATTTAACCGCTAAAAAAGCCTGACAAATGTGCTTAACACAGCCGATATGTGCACGCTTTAACGCTTTCAGTGCTGTTGATAATACAAATGGTGCTTCCTACAGCACTGAGTTAACCCTCAAAAGAAAAATGTTGGAGGAGGCACGCAGGCTCCCCCAATATTTAGAGCCCCCCAGGGGCCACAGGCCAGCATATGCCTGCTGCCCCCAAATAAAATAATGGCCCCATACCTCATGTGACAGGTGCTAGCCAAATGCCAGGCAGAGGTGGTGGTGACTGCCTACCCCCCTGGCAAACAAAGGGTTCCCTGTAAGGAAGAAATATACCTTTATCCAGGTTCAAACCATCGACGATGCCCTGAATACTAATTTTCTGGCCAAGGTCATGGCACTCAAAAGGGTGTTTATTTCCGATTTGGTGGCTGTCACAGGAGGGCTACTACGATGGATAGCTCCTGCCTGGAATCAGTTCCACAGCAATACTCCTCAGGTCCGGTAACAATATAATTTCCCAAACTGGCTGTGATCACTGTTTATCCCGCAAGTCAATTCCCCAACACATCGGACGAGACCGGACGTGTTGGTAAAACAAGACACTTTATTAACACACAACATGGAGAATACCGTATTTGCTGGACTATAAAACAAGGTTTTTTTCAGAGCAAATGATTATATTCGAGGTCATCTTATCGAGGTCAGACTATAAGACTGGGATCCAGGTCCCCCGCAGAGCTGCAGGGGACCTGGATCCTCCTCGTCAACAGCCGACATCCTCTGCTGCCACCCGGCATGACCGCCGGGACTTCTATGGGAATGCCGGGACCTTCCGGTTTCATCATAAAAGTGCCGGGCAGCAACGGAGGATGTCTGTGAATATCGTGCAGACATCCTCCGGCTGCCTCCACTAGCCACCAGGAGATTTGGGCAGCCGCGAGATGTCTGCACAATATGTGCAGACATCCCCCATGCTGCCCAACACTTCCGTCTATTATGCTGGACCGGCTGTCCGTCATAATGGACGGAAGTGTCAGGCAGCATGTGGGATGTCTGCATGTGTATTGCAGACATCCCCCGGCTGCCCCCACTAGCCACCAGGGAGGCTACATTGGAGGGAGGGTGGGGGAGAGACACAGACAACATTGGGGGGAGGGTGGGGGAGAGACACAGACAACATTGGGGGGAGGGTGGGGGAGAGACAGACAACGCTGGGGGAAGGGAGGGGTGGCGGACAGACAACATTGGGGGGAGAGAGACAGACACAGTTGGGAGAATTGGGTAAGTCTAGGGAGATGGGGCAGCATTGGCACATAAAAGGTAAATAAAAACAAGAAATGCATTTTTTTTTTATCTCATAAGTTTTTATTAAATATGAAAAAGCAATTTACATGAAAATATATACAAGTTAAACTTTTTTCCTATAGGGTAGTCTTGTATTCAGGCTTTTAGTTTTTTTCCTAAAGGAATATCCAAAGTTTGGGGGGTCGTCTTATAATCAGGGTCGTCTTATATTCGAGCAAATACGGTATATACTGTACAACATCCAGATAACTAGGATTAAACAATAGAACTTAAATGGATTCAATTTAGCATACAGAAGAAACAGATAATTGAATTTGGTGCCATTGAGGAGGAAACCAATCACCAGTGGGGAGGGTGTGGTCAGGAACAGACTTGGCGGCACCAGGGGAATTTAAATTGGGGGAAACACACAATATCTTTAGCCCAACATAGGTGCATTTCCTTGGGGAACATAACTGGTCACGTGACAGTCGCCATTTATCATTGTCCCAATTTTTTATTTCATTTATTTAATGTGCCAGGACCCATTGGTAAGTCTCTAGTTCTTGAAATATGTGGGCCATTATTATTTTCTATGGGGTCAAAGGCATTTGAGAGCCTGCAGTCCCTAGGGGGACTGTATTTAATTATACTGGGGCCATGGATATGTTATATAACACACTGGATATCTGTGGTCCCCGTTGCATTTGAATCACACGTTATTCCTTGAGGAAAAACGTTTGGTATAAAAATTTTAATCTTTGCCTGCCTTAAAGACTGGCATTGAATCTACTACCAACGACTCTATTATCCACCATCTTTCCTGGGAACAGCGGCTAAGATGCTTGAATATGCTCTGAGCACCTATAATGAAGTAGAGAAAGACCATTATGTTCAAGGGTTCAGATCTCTCGTTTCAATTATTATAGCCAGGAATTATTCTTTAGGAATAAATAAATTATAACCCTTTAGAATGTAAGCTTGCAATCAGTGCTCCCTACCTTATGTATCAGTCTGTATTTTTCAATGAAATGTAAGTAACACAGGGCTTGCACAGCTGCCATCCCCTGGGGAATTGCGGCCATTGGCCACTAGAATTCAGCAACCCTGCCAAAAATAAATAAATCAATAAATCAATGTTGCATCATAGTAACAGTGATACTACTGATACTACCAAGGTCTTACAATAAACCACCTTGTGCAATAATATATCTATTTTTATTATTGTTTATATATTCTAAAAATACAATTTAAGTCGATGTTTTAACAGCAATATGCCACACTTCTACCCAAAAAAATCTATGTGTTTCCTTATCCTTTTCCCTAATGTTCCAGTATTATTGTTTCAGTGACAAGATTCCCTTTAAACAGCTGTGTGCTGCAGTGCTAAACACACACAGTCTGTGCTTTTCAAAATGTGTACTATGTATTGAAGAGCACAGACTGACTGCATGTTCAGAGCTATGTCAGAATACAAGCAGGAGGCACAAGCTTTGCTGATACAGAATAGCTAATGACATCACAGGGCTGGCCCTGGTTTGGTCTGTCACCAATAGGCGGGGAGGGAGGCTGGATTGTAGTAATTTGAGCTCTGCTTGACAGCTTTAAGAGCCAGTGAGTGAGCTATGGGTTTGCATTTTCTTTCATATGGTAGATTTAGGTGTAGCTTCTGAAAACCAGTAGGAGGAGTATATTTATGTGACCATGAGATCACAGGGCCTCATCTGCCTGCAAGGCAGGCCTGCTTGAGAGAGGCCTTACTCATTGCCTATTCCTTCCTCTTGCGTCTCTTTAATTCCTGCCAGGGCAAGGAAGGGGATTCCTTTCCTCTAGCATCTATCAATACATATCAGCCTCTTCTAAGTGAAAGCCGGGCCTCAGAAAGCAGAGTAATGCTGGTAAGACAGATCAGAGCAAATTCTTTTGTAAGCTAGCTTGATCACAAGAAAGTTAGTGTGATGTACAACATTGTGGATTTGTTTTTATATGATGCTTGTGTATGTCATTTTATAGGTCTGATTCCAGCTATTGTCATATTGATATATATTG
Organism: Pelodytes ibericus; assembly: GCA_036172795.1. Classification (NCBI taxonomy): domain Eukaryota; kingdom Metazoa; phylum Chordata; class Amphibia; order Anura; family Pelodytidae; genus Pelodytes; species Pelodytes ibericus. The sequence continues at coordinate 159,664,772 of CM069859.1, read as the reverse complement.
AAATAATACATAAATGAATATGTAAAAAAAAAAAAAAAAAAAAACACACTGGTAGTATTTGCTGACCTGATTTTTTTTATCTGTTCATAGTTAGTCTATTATACAACACTACAGATGATGTTGGTGATATACAAATATCTTCATCTAATGAATGTGTATTTATAAATAAGTTGTCTAAACACATGTATTTTACAATTTCGCAATACATATCTGACTCTGCCACCTGCTATGTAAATAGTCCACCATGTAATTGCGCTTCCCAATAGTGTCTACTCGAATATTTCACTTTTCACTATTTCTTGAAGATTCCACAGTATTTTATATGGTTATATGGTATCCTAAAATATCCAAACAGCCATACATCAGACTTTAAATATACCTGTATAAATAAATTTAAAAGGGATCAACTCACATACTAGTGCTTGGAGTTTAGGAAGTTCAGTTAGTTTTTAAGGCTACTTCAATTGACCCAGGAAAATAGTATAAATGTTGGGAGCAGGGAAACCATATATATTGTATACTGGAGTTCCTGGACCTGTGGAACATGTAGCATTGACAATACCCCCCTTTAGATAACCAAAAATAATGACGTGTTTTACCAGGACATATAGATTGTAATATTGTCTTGTTTGTAAGTTTGTCCAGAGGTGGTTACCACTGCCCAACATTCACAGGATTCAATCGGTAAGTTGTCATGGAAATTAATATATTTCTGCCCAGTGCATCACACACCTGCACACATGGCTCGTTCTGGAATGGCAGACTACGCACTGTGGCAATCTACTGTAGCACAGTAATGTTTACATCTGTGATGTGATGACTTCAGGATTTCCATATGAAATCTCCAAGGCCAATGCATTCTGTTTTTATGCATACCTACATTTGATAACATCAACAAGTATGTGCTCACCTCCCTTGATATCGTAGCCTAGGAAGGAGTGTCCAACTACATCTATTCTTGGACTAAAAATTGCATAAGACCCATCCACAGATTATGGGTCACAGCAGGATGCATGGCCAGATTTTGCTTTACAAAGCAGGTGGTACAGATAAAAAATGCATCTTCCATCTGCCCCCCCCCCCCCCTTTTCATCCAATCCTCAATTCTGTAATGGCCAAATGCTTACAGCTCCCTATATAATAGATTGGAGGCCAGGGCTAGTAGCTTCGCACCCAACAATAACCGAGCCCCACGGGGATTTTATTTATTTATATGGGGGTCCATGTCAAGTATCCCTGGCCCCACTGTATAGTATAGAGGCTGGAAGCCATTTGGCCTTCTCCCAGCCCTATGATTGGTGTGGGGGGCCCCAAAATATTATATAGGATGCTGGGAGCATTTGCACATCCTCCACCCCATTTATTGTATGGGGTGTCAGGGCTACAGGCCCTGACCCCCCCATGTGTATAATGGGAGGCTAGGAGCCATTTGGCCTGCTCCCAGCCCTGCCCCGTTTGTTATTAGGGAGGCCAGAGCTTCTACACCAGGCCAGCGGCAGTCCACTGGCTTCAGGGGGTACTATATTGTTTTTAATATTTTTTAAGGATTTTTAATGCTTTTAATTATATGGAAAATTGAGATGCCTGAAATATAGTTATCTTCTGTGCGTGTTAGGATCTTATCAGGGCATATTGGGTAGCCGAAAATCTATCCGATCTGAACGCCTCCAATTCTTCTGTATCCGAACAGCCCAAAACTGGACATTCAGACCCAAATTGAGGGATATTGAGTAGCCGGATTTTGGTGATTTGTGAAATTCGGATAAAGTACTTGACCAGAAACCAATTCGGGACCAATCATGTTGAGCAGACTCCAGTCACACAAACACAGAGACACATACACAGTCACACACTGTCACACATACAGTGTCGTATACACACAGTCACACATACACACAGAACCATACCTACACAGCCACATATACACAATATCAATATTTGCCTCTGCCTCAAAACCCTCCTCCCTGCTGATTTAGCCATCATGGCATGGATGGGATCTCTTGTAGTGTAGTGTGGTATGTGCCTCCGTTACTGGCACAGACCAGCTCTCACATCTGCCTGAATCTGAGCATGGAAATGTCATGTGACACACAAAATTCTGACACCTTTGGAAGTGCAGCATGAGGAAGCAAAGCAGTCCGCCTGCATGCATGTGGCTGACACAATAATAAGCCCTTGTGCTGCGCTTGGCACGCTCCTCTGCACTTCTAATGCATTTGCCCCCCCAGTGTCATGGGACCGCACGGAGTGGAACAAATAATGAAAACCCTGGGGTGGGTGGGAAGCTAATGCACTTAGCCTAATGCCTAGTTTGCCTAATGGTAGCACTGGCTGTGCCTGAAACGAGTTGCTGACACTAGGGACACCACTCCAATTTTGTGTTTATGTAAAGCCAATAAGTAATTCATTTAACAGAGGATCATCTAGCATAAATAACAGACCTATAACAAGATTTATGTTGGAAACACATTAACTTACATCAGGGCTTGACAAACCCCGGGCGCCTGGTCGCCCTGGTGACCAGGAAATTAGACCTGGTGCCTGGGTCCTGTTATCCGTTTTTTTGGGTTTTTTTTTTTACCAGCGCAGCACGAAGGGGGAAAGTCTATGCAGATTGCACAGACTGCAAGCTCCGCCTCCTCATGCAACGCTCTCTAGTGTCTACAAAAAACAAAAACTGTCTGCGCTTCTCAACCTAATAAAGTTGGCAACAAATATATAAATATAAATCAGAGGTTTTGGTTATATGAATTGGCCAAAGCATAATTAAGCTCACCCGCCACGTCAAGGCACACTCTCAATAGGGCGAGAACCTACTCTCACCTCCTATCTAGTGGGCACACAAAGCAGTAATACTGCTACCAAAACCTATTTAAATGAGGTGCAATTAAACCTCCTCCCAATTAACCCTATAACAGCAAGCTGCAACCAGTTGAGGAACCAACAACCCCAAATATGTGCAAGCAGGGAAAAGAAAAATGTTGGTGCGCTAAGCTAGTTACAGGCTCAAATAATATAAATGTAAAAATGATGCTTACCAAACAGGTGTGAGCATGCAGCAAAAACAGTGCTCTCTAGTGTCTGGTGCCATGTGACATTCCGGCACTCAGCAGGAAAACAATAGAAGATCCAGCTGCAACAGAAATATCCCCTCCCCTGCAAGGAGGTAAAATAGCAGGGAGGGTGACGCATTAAGATTTTTTTTTTTTAAACTGCTTTTTAAACTGCTGACTTTTTTGTGTATGTATGTGAGGGATGTATGTAGGGTTGCCACCTGGCTGGTATTTTACCGGCGGGCCGGTAAAAAATTGGCATCAGGCCAATGTTAAATCTATGGAGACAGTACCAAGGCCGGTATTTTTCTGAAGAAAAGGTGGCAACCCTAGATGTATGTCAACCCCTGACTTACATTTATTTCTTTATTGTAACATTTTACACACAAAGTAACAGCTTCATATGAAATACCAAACATAAAATATAACTAACTTTCTCAACTGGGCGGGAAGTTGGCATATGTTGAACTGAAGAATATCTACTAACACAAATACACACCTAAATGAACTTTATACTCCAAGACAAACAGCATTTTAACCATTAGTAAATATTTTCTCCAAGAAAAAAAAAATCAGAATTATAGACTACAGCTATGCTATTCCTGCATTATATCATAGTAGAACCCAAACTGTGCTGATTGTGTGGGGGGTCACACGTTCATGCATTGTGCCACACTTACAGCAGGCAATGGCAGCTCTGTCTCCCATTTATTAAAAGTGATTAATGGGTAGTTTCAAATAAACAGGGATGACTTTCTGGAACCAGATCATCCAAGATATTTGCTTTTTTACCTCCATTCTCACAGCAGTAAAATTGGCTTCTGTCGAGCCAGTATCTCCACATTACACCATTGTGACAACAACTTGGCACATTATAGTAACTGTGCGGAGGTGTTTGTTTCGCCAACTGGGTAATTCTGCTTCCAGGGAACAACATCAGAACCCCTAAACATTAGTAGGCCTTTAAAAAAATTCCATTTCATCGTGTCCTAGGCATAACTGGATATATGTAATAAGGTTTCTTTTTCTTTTTCACATGTTTACTGAACTAAACCATTATCTTCAGAAAAAATTTTTTCATTACTTTTCTATTTTCTACAGTTACCTGTTTTTTTCTGCCACTTTTTGCTTATATTTTGTTGTTCGAAAGAAGATATTCCAATTTGACACCACAGCTGTACAGTCTTGCCTGTACTTACTATCAATATGATTACTTTAAATGTGGCATCTATGGGTCAGTTTTTTGTCTGGTGGTCATGAAAATAATTTGTTAGAAAGGCCAACGTTGGCTTTATTTGCTCCAAATAAAACCCTATGCAGTCGCATTAAGTCTTTTTAGTGGTTGTATTGCAAGAATCAAAGCTACAATCTACACCTTGTAGTGCACTGTATATTTTTACACCACGTTATTTGGTGGCTTTGATTGGGTAATATTACAATAAAAATGCTACCTAACTTTTCAAGGAATCTTTGTAAATAGTCGAATTTGTTTGGGTATCACTTGTTGCCTAGGAAGTAGCTCTGAACCCTCCCCTATTAAAAACAGGGCTGGGAGACACCCAAATTGCAGCACCATACCCTGGGGGGGGGGGGCATGCCCAATGTCCCCAGACACTAAAAAATAATAAATAAAATAATTTCGCTACCTACATAAATATCACCTGTTGGGTGCAAGGGGACGGGCAATAAATATCACTGCCAACCCCCCTGGCACCCAAATTGTGCCCTGTTGGCTTTCAAATCCCTTTTTGCTGGTGAGTCCAGTCCTGTCCTCACAATGTATTTTGTTGGCAACCGGTTTGCCCAGCTCCCGGACCTGCCATCTGCCCTGACCCCCCATATGATTAACATGGGTGGATGGGGCAGCTCCAAGTCGAATTTCTAATAGAGAGGGGTCAGGACTACTTCCACTTCGTTTTCCGAACGGCCCAACAGCCAATCAGACCTAAATCACGGCATATTGTGTAGCTGCATTTTGGGGATCCTTTCAAATTGGGTAATATGCCCGATCTGATTCCATTTTGGAATGGATTGGTCCATATTGTGTAGACCCCTATGTCTAGAAAGTGTTTTGAAAGAGCTCAGATAATCTATATTATTACAATGAAAAATCCTTGAATTTCAGTAATCATAATATCTTTATATTGATATACATGAGTGGGAAAAATAACATAAGAAGAGGCAGGATTTTTTGAAAATATGAATTTAATATCAGAAATATTGAATAGATATAAAACATACTGCCGTACCAGACTGGCCGGCAGGTGGGATGTTGCTTGGAGTGGAACCCTTTGGCAGGAAACCCCTTGCAAGACTCCCACTAGCAGGGTCTGCTAGTGGGAGGCAGCTCTGCGCATATGAATTCTGAAGTGCACGCATGCACGCCTCCTTTGTGAGCATGTGCATGAGCGCAATCTTCTTCCAAGGCCGGACCTGTTCTGGTACATGGTGGGAAGGCACTGAAGTCCCGCTCTCCTCGATTGCCTAGGAGGAGGTGAGTTTATAGGGGGGTTCCTTCCACATGACCCCTGAGTGCCTGGCCTGACACATACAAACATCAGCTGAGAATATACATATATACAAAGTTCTATCCAAGAATTGGAGATATTTTTCTTGAATACATTGGATGAAGTCAGAAAAGCCCATTGTCTTTGTTCCAGCATTCATCTGCGCCATTTTTCTGCCTGGACCACCCTATAGACGCTTGTGTATACTACACTGCAAATCTCCAAACAATTCCCAGCTTTTCCCAATTTTGAAAACCTTTGTCCTTATAGTCGGTGCCCAACGGTGATGTTCACCAGTGAGTTTCTTTTTTTTTCTTGCTTGAGAGTTCACATTAAGTTTCTATTTTCTCTGTAGATCGGACTTGAACCCTAAGGATTTTTTTGTAACCTACGGACATTGAAAGAAGTAAGACCATCTATTAAACATACTACCATGAACTTTATTCTTAAAGAACATGTCTACATCTGAGGCACCCATGGCACAAGCATACATTAAGACTTCTGATGGTTATTCCTTGTTCGCATCAAAGAGCTCTACATACTTCTAACAATCAGGGGTAACCAGCAGAAGAAGTATACCACAAAGCGAAAAAATTCATAATTAGTAAAACATAACTTTTATTCTACATGAAGTCTAAAAAGCAGATATATAATAGCACACATCTAACACCTATAAAAGTTATAAATCTAACCTACCAACACCAGTAAATATGAACAATGATGACTGCAGTGAAAGAGTACACTATCTCAATAAATCAATCTTAAATTTAACATTATTTGATGTCACTGCTGATGTTCAAAACCAATTAAAATGTACTGCTGTAATTAGTAATTCAGCTGCTGAAAAATATATGACTGTGTAAACAATTCAAAAGTGATAGACACAGATGGAACAATACACGGGCTAAACTTTTCAGCTAAGTTAGTCTGACTGTGAACATTGAAACATAGAATAGAAACATAGAATGTGTCGGCAGATAAGAACCACTTTGTCCATCTAGTATGCCCAATTTTCTAAATACTTTAATTGGTCCCCAGTTCCTTATCCTATATCTAGGATAGCCTTGTGCCTATCCCACACATGCTTAAACTCCTTCACTGTGTTTAGCTCTACCACTTCCGCTGGAAGGCTATTCCATACATCCACTACCCTCTCAGTAAAGTAATACTTCCTGATATTACTTTTAAATCGTTGCCCTTCTAATTTAAGAATGGCTTTTAATGATACCTGGCGGCTTGAGAGCACCTGTAGTTAATTACTTATAATAGTCTAAGTAAACCATAGTGTATAGAGGTAACAGAATCGGCAGAGAAAAGCTGGAGTACAGCCGAAAAGCATGAAACCTGTTTCACCCAATGGCTTCGTCAGGCCCTTTACATTTTTAATTAGTTTTAAACATCTGCAGTGACATTAAATAATGTGAAATTTAACAATGATTTATTGAGATACTGTACTCTATCACTGCAGTGAATTTTATAAATTGTTACTATGTATAGTGCTTGTGGTAAGTTAGATTTATCACTTTTATAGGTGTTAGAAGTATGCCATTACGTATCTACTTTTTCAATTTCATCTAGAATAAAAGTTATGTTTTACTAAATATTCATTTCCTCTTTGTGGTATATTATCTTATACCTTGATTATTATAAGTATGTAGTGCCCTTTGATGCAAACTGTGAACAACCATCTAGAATAAAAGTGACATTTTACTAATTATTTATTTCCTCTTTGTGGTCTATTGTTCCCTGTTTGGCAGAAAAATCAGAATTGGAAATTGTTAATTATATTTCAACAAACAAAATACAGCCACATCCCACTGAAACAAACTTACTGGGCCTTTCTTTCATCCAGGAGTCATGTCCACTGAAGGTTCTTTCATGATTGATTGGGATACATAATTAACTTGGAGATTGATAGGTAGCAAAATATTACTCATATACGAACAGACTCTCCATGATTCAGGAGATATGTCCACTGCAGAAGATTCAATAATTGATCTGGAAATAGGTCTGTAAAAGAATTGGAAACCAATGGCTGTCTCTATTCTATTTCCAGAAACAAAATATTACCTCCTCCACAACAATATCACATTCACCTGCATTCTCCTTGATCCAAAAAACATGTCCACTGCAGGATCTGCCATAATTGACCTGGAGCAAGTCAGCCTACCTATTTCTTCTTCAAAACAATTGGAAAATATGACCACTGGTAGCCCTGTCCAGTGGCCAGGAGATTCAATGATCGACCTAGAGATAGGCCTGCAAAATAATTCAGAATCATTTAATTTTCAAGGCAAGAGTGGCATTTTGTTTCTGAAAATGAGGACTCACTATTACAGACTCACTTGATCTAGAAGGTATACCAAGGTATGCCGCAGCGAGTTCATGCAAAATTTGGAATTTGGGAGTGAAACAAAATATTGTTTTGGAACAAAAATTCAGCTCTAGTAGTGTGTTGTCCATCTTGGCCGCACTTATGGGTTTATAGAAAATATATGAACAATTAGTTAGAGGACAAGAATAGTCCACATGCAACATGATCCCAACTAGTACACCATTAGATTCTTTGTCATAAACTGTAATTCTGGATCCAAAATTAAAAGGCTGACTGGGTTAGAAGATAATTACCGCCATGGTAAGAAGGTTAACTGGGATGCTTCTTTCCACGGATCAATATCCAGTAAAAATAGTGAGACACACAAAAAGCAGTAGCTGATATTTATTCACCGATAAATACAACCCAGGATCAGGAAAGTGCACAACGAATTTGCCTAACGCATTTCGCGCTCAAGGTTAGCGCTTCATATTTTCGGTTACTCACTCACCTATCAAAAATGAGGCTCCCTGCCCCCCTTCTACACATGGGGGCTCAGGACAGGTAGCCCTGTCCTGGCATATCCAATTTGGGCCAAAATCGGTGCAACGCGAAAGTTGGGAAGAGAAGTACAGAGTTTAATGGCGATGGATCATCATAAAAAGTGACTTCAAACCTCCCACTACTGATCCCTAAGGAACACAAACGTATCGCTTGGGGCCATCTCCCATAAACCAAGGTTGCTGGGGGTCATCTCCCATAATCAATGTTTCCACTGCGTGTGCAGAGCAATAGATAATGAGACCTGTATCATCCCCCATAGACACAAGCCCCCCTCCCGCTGCCCATGTGGGAAGGTACAGGTCTCAATCTCTATTGCTCAGCACATGCAGTAAGGATTGCCACAGTTCCCTTTTTTAATAATCATTCAATTTCAGGTACACAGGAACATATAAAAAAAAACTGGGAGAGATTTCCATGCAGACAGTGGAATACAAACCTTTTCCAATGAGCAATGTGGGCATATACGCCCAGGGCCCTCCATCAAACAACATAGGGTGCACACTATTAATGGGGAACTCACTACTGAAAGCTCTCCCCAGAGACCCTGAAACAGTGCACATGATGCAGTGTAAGCTCTGCCGCCTAGTACCCAGCATGTAAGTGTAGCATCACTTTGTGGGGCTCCGATATGTGGCATATTTAATGGGCCATCTGACTGGCATTACTAAGGAATGTTTGGCATGGTATCGGAGGAAATCCAGGGGGGGTGACACCATGAGTTACCGCACCGTGTGACACCAACCCTAGTGACGCCTCTGAGCTGGATGCTACCTACAATCCAAGAGCTCCTCTTTACAACTACTGCAGACTCTATCATCTTGAGATGTCAACTGGCCTTAGTGTTAAAAAGGGAGCCTTTCAGTGGCACATTCACCTGGATCCTGGACCAGAGTCCCCATCCCCTAATCAACCTCTTTACAAAGCTGTACATGTAACAATAAACAAACAAAACTAAACTTAGCAGTTTAAGGTTTTTAACTAGTCAAATCTATTATTGTTTTGCCTGGAACCTTTCTGTTTGGTATGCAGACCATGAAAGGATATTTATATGGAGTGAAGTCAGTGCCAGAAAGACCTGCTAGCAAGGAATACTTTCTGTATGAACTACATATGAACATACTATTTATAATAAATCTTACATTAATGATGGCAACTACTAGGTAGACAAGTGTTTCTCAACCTTACAAATCTTGCGGAACCCTTAAAACAGGGCTCGACAAACCCCAGGCGCCAGGTCGCCATGGCGACCAGGAAATTAGACCTGGCGCCTTGGTGCTGTCAGCCTCCTGGTCCCCTTGCCGCTGCCATCTGATTTTTCCGCAGCGCGAGGGGGTAAAGTCTGTGCCGATAGCACAGACTGCAAGCTCCGCCCCCTCGCGCAACGCGTGTCTGATTGCCGGGTGTCGTCACGTGACATCCTGGCACTCAGCACGCCGACCAACGGAGTTAAGCTGCAGCGTGAATGTCCCCCTCCCCTGCAGTGAGGTAAAGCAGCAGTGAGGGGGACACATCAAGAAGAAACCCCCAAGAAAAGACTGTGTGCGGTGGGTGTGTGTTTGTATGTATTGTAAAGTAGGTGTGTGAGAGGTGTTTGTATATATGGGTGTGTGAGGTGTTTGTATATATGTGTGTGTGAGGTGTTTGTATATATGGGTGTGTGAGGTGTTTGTATATATGTGTATATGTAAAGTATGTGTGTTTGTATATATGTGTGTGTGTGAGGTGTTTGTATATATGTGTATATGTAAAGTATGTGTGTTTGTATATATGTGTGTGTGTGAGGTGTTTGTATATATGTGTGTGTGAGGTGTTTGTATATATGTGTGTGTGAGGTGTTTGTATATATGTGTGTGTGAGTTGTTTGTATATATGTGTGTGTGAGGTGTTTGTGTATATATGTGTATATGTAAAGTATGTGTGTTTGTATATATGTGAAGTAGGCGTCTGTGTTTATGAATTGTGTTTATGTTTGCGTGATTGTCTGGCTCCTAAAAAAAATGTCTGGCTCCTAAAATCAAAATAAATTTTTTCAAGCCCTGCCTTAAAATAATATTCATGTCTCCCCTACATAAAAATTATAAATCATTATTAATATCTTTCTCTTTTATAAAGTTAAAGGAAAACATGGCAAAATCAGCATTAATGTATAAACTTGGCATATTGTGGCAAAATCAGCATTAATGTATAAACTTGGCATATCGTGGCAAAATCAGCAGTAATGTATAAACTTGGCATATCGTGGCAAAATCAGCAGTAATGTATAAACTCGGCATGTCATGGCAAAATCAGCAGTAATCTATAAACTTGGCATATCGTGGCAAAATCAGCAGTAATCTATAAACTTGGCATATCGTGGCAAAATCAGCAGTAATGTATAAACTTGGCATATCATGGCAAAATCAGCAGTAATGTATAAACTTGGCATGTCATGGCAAAATCAGCATTAATGTATAAACTTGGCATGTCATGGCAAAATCAGCATTAATGTATAAACTTGTCATATCATGGCAAAATCAGCAATAATGTATAAACAGCATATCATGGCAAAATCAGCAGTAGTGTATAAACTTGGCATATTGTGGCAAAATGAGCATTAATGTAAAAACTTGTTATAGCATGGTAAAATCAGCATGAATGTATAAACTTGGCATTTCATGGTAAAATTAGCATGAATGTATAAACTTGACATATTGTGACAAAATCAGAAGTAATGTATTAACATGGCATAGCATGGCAAAATCACAAATAATGTATAAACTTGGTATATCACGGCAAAATCAGCAGTAATATATAAACCTGGAATAGCATGGTAAAATCAAATTTAGTGTATATACTTGGCATAGCATGGCGAAGTCAGCAGTAATGTATAAACATAAGGCAAAATGAGCAGCAATGTGTAAACATAACATGGCAAAATCAGCAGTAATGTGTAAACTTGTACAACATGGCAAAATCAGCAGTAATGTGAAAACTTGGTATAACATGGCAAAATTTGCAATAATATGTAAACATGGTATAACATAGCAAATGGGCAGTAACTTACCTTGGCTGGCACTCCTGGAATCATCTGTGGTGTAGGCACATGGGCGGGAAGCCTGTAAGCTACACTGCGTCACACTGGGCAAGAGTGTAGAGGAGGTGCACCATGATCTGCACTATGCCGAATTACCGATCATAGTTAAAGTAAATAACAGGGCTGGGTGTGCGCACGCTTAAGAGTCCGGGGAACCCTGAGTGAGACACACTGAGCTAGACAGTAAGATATAGCAAGCTATTTGTAAGGTCTCAAATGTCTTTCTTCACCCCTAATTCTGGTGAGGCCTGCAACACATTTCCTAAAAAACGTAAACGTGCATATGCTGTTTAGTTTGCACTCTATAATGTTTTAGATTGCAAACATGCCTCTCTACTGATTCAGTAAACCTCTTACGTACTTAAAGGGACTCTGTCACCTAAACATTATATACACTGTGACTGGAGAATGTAAAAGTTTCTGTATATTGTATTGCCAAACTGCAAGCGAATGAACACAGCGAATGCCACCTCTTCATTTATCGTGGGTGTGCAACTCACCAAAACATCACTGGGCTAACTATAGGTTCATGCATATAAATTAAGGCTGGCATCAGGATCAGGGCACCGGTGAGAGGGCTTACTATCATGAGTTTACATTTAAAATTTGTTACATTCATTGAACTATAAGCAGTTCTTATGAGGGATTTAGAAGAAGCTGTTAGTTTTCAGGAGATTTGAAAAAACTATTTTCTTTTTCCCTGTGTTATGATAAGTATTTCCTGGGCAGGAGACTTTTGAAAAATTATGACCAGGGCAGAGGAATTGCTACATTTCATATTGTTTATTGTTATTTTTGTGCGACATGTGTTAACTCTTTCAGGGTATAACAACGGCTAATTATATATATTTTATTTAACATGATATTCCAGACTTCAAACCAACTTTGATGAATCTGGTAATGTTTTATTTTGCACAACCTACAGGGTATTTTTTTTTCCATGCAGGGTATTCTTTGGAATGCCTTCTGTTGTTTAAAGGGACTGTATCACCTAAACATTGTTTTTACTGTGCATGCAGAAAATAAACAATTATTGTAAATTATGTATACATTGTGTTAACAAAACAGTAAGCCTAAATTAGGTGAAAATGTGTTTTAAATTTGTCTGTGGAGTCTCCTGCTTATGACATCACATGTGGCTTTATATGCATAGGAACTGTTTTTCAATGGAAATTTTATTATCTGCATATCAATCCACAGGTGATGTCATAAACAGGAGATGCCACAGACACATTTTTTTCCTAATTTAGGCATTTGGTTGTGATTCTGCTAACATAATGTGTAGATAATTTTCAGTCCTTTTCTACCGTATTTGCTCGAATATAAGACAAGGTTTTTTTCAGAGCAAATGCCCCAGCACCCACAGAACTTACCCCAACAACCAAATTGTATCTATGTACCCCCAGCACCCACAATGCACCAAGGACTTGCCACCAGCCCCCACATTGCACCAAGGACTTGCCCCCAGAATCCACATTGCACCAAGGACTTGCCCCCAGCACCCACATTGCACCAAGGACTTGCCCCCACATGCAGATTGCACTCACAAAGGGGGCTGGTGAGGGGAGATCAGCATTTTTTAGATTTAAATGCAGAATCTTAATGATTAATGCTGCTTGTTAATCTTTTTTTTTTTTTTTTTTTAAAGACACACTACCTGCAAATCGGACATTTTGTCAAAGTTTAAGTTATCAAAAAGAGGACTTGCCCAAGCACCCATTTCACTCACATGACTTGCACCAGAACCCATAACACTCACAGAACGCCCCACGCACCCAGATTGTATTTACAGGACTTTCCCCAGCACCCAGATTGCACCAGTGACTTGCCCCAGAACCAATTGCACTCACAGAACTTACCCCAACAACTAAATTTTACCTATATACCCCAAGCTACCACATTGCACCAAGGACTTGCCCCCAGCACCCTCACTGCACCAAGTACTTGCCCCCAGCACCCTCACTGCACCAAGGACTTGCCCCCAGCACCCACATTGCCATCCTCACAGAGGCCTGGTGAGGGGAGATCATTACTTTTTTTTTTAGATTAGCATGCAACATGTTAATGATTAATGCTGCATGTTAATCTTTTTTTTTATTTTTTTAAACACGCTATCTATCCGAGGATTTCCGTCACTTGCTTGAGTTGCTCAAGTCATTGTGTGAAGGCACCACAGCAAAAATGTGCAGAAGGTAAGTATTTGAGTTAAGATGAAAAAAAAATAATGAACAAATAAATGCATGTCAATTTGGAAAGTGTCAACTTTATTAACCATATATTTGTCTGGAGTGATCTCTTAAGCGGGTAATAGACTCAATAAATATACATATATAAGATTATCCATACGAAACAGGTATGTGCATGTCACATCCTGGGATAGCAGACCATGGAGGAGCCTTGTTGCAGGGAACAATGTGGGGTCTGTCTGCACCCCACGATGCATAACTAAGGACAGGAATCTGAGACTGGCAACTGTGACATGACTGGTTGGGGAGAATGGCAACTTAGGACAGGACTGGTAGCCAAGACAGGACTGGTTAGCCGAGACTGGCAACTTAGGACAGGACTGGTAGCTGAGACTGGATATTTATGACAGGACTGGTTAGGCGAGACTGGCAACTGAGGACAGGACTGGCAGCTGAGACACGACAAGTAGCGGAGACTGGCAGCTGAGGACAGGACTGGAAGCTGAGACTGGAAGCTACTGCAACAGGATAGGAAACAGTACAGTAATACTGAATGGTATTTACCCTATGGCTTCAGGCAAATGACCACCCAGGACTATGACACTGACTGAGACCGCACACTTGACCAGGAAAACACACAGGAAAATACACAAAAATTTAATAGTCAGCAGGCCGGATCATTCACGGATCAGGACGGGGTACAATGGAGGAAAAACACTAAACAAAGTCACAAGGCAGGCAAATGGGTCAGGACTTGCAGCAAACAGGCTAGGTCGAGGGCAGGCAAAAATCAGCAACAGGATATCAAATGAAAGAATCAGGAATGCTAGAATAGGCACAGAGGCACTATACAGGCAGTAACTAAAGCAAGGCACAGATTGTAAAAAGCTGCAGGTTTAAATAGGGTTGGGCTCAGGTTAACGAGGCAGCTGACACAACAGGAGGAGAATGGAAACACTAGAATAGTGGCCACCAGAGGCTGACGAGGAAACAGCCACAAAAACTAAAAACACTATACAGGAACCAGGCAAATGGGGTTGAACAGTGACAGTGCATTCTGTAGGTACATTGTAATTGGCTGTATAGAATATAGAAGAAACAAATAAGACTGTGGATCTCCTTCTTATAAAATTGGAAACAGGTGACTAAAGATAGTAGAAATGAAAGACTTTGGTTATAAGACTTAGCTTGAGTAACTTTAGCTTAACCATCAAGCTACACTCTCATTAGGGTAGTTTCCTAGTCTTATCTAGTGTACATATAAACGTCTTTGACTCACATTACTACCTCAAGAAGCCGATATTGCAGCATATCCCTCTTCTTTGGTTTGACTAAAACATCAACAATTGAAGATCATAGCATTTTTTTAATCCCTTTGCAACAGATGACCTGCCAGGCTAGTCCAGGTAGAAATTCTGTTGCCGACATAAAAATGGTTAAATTAGCCTTAGATCTAGGGTTAGTGTTTGCATAAGTGTTAGAATGACTGTTAACATGGGGGTTAGGGTCAGTGCTAGTGTTAGGGCTAGGATTGGGGTCCAAAGGTCAATGTAGGAGAAGATGGTTAGGAAACAAAAAAAAACACTACTTTTACTTATTGCCCTATAACTTATAGTCATGAGTTATTTCTAAACACAGGACAAATATTAGAATCTATTTAGCAGGGGGGTTTTGTGTTTTTAGATGTGTAAAAAACGTGACATTTAAAAGTTACAAAAAGTGGGGGGGTTTAAATTCAGTATATTTTCATTATCTTTTATAGCAAATATGTAATATGATGAAAATAATGGAATTTAAAGAAAGGAAGGCCCTTCATATGTTGATAAAAACATTATATACTGCTGATATGTTAAAACAGCCCATGTCACCAAGGGTAAGGCCAAAAACTAATGTCACTAACGGGTTATAGTAATGCGTTATAAACAATACACAGCTTCAAAAAGCACCTTTCCGCAGCAGCATACTTGAAATGAGCAATTCCTGTATAGTTTTAAAATTGTGTCTGTAACTATAATTGTGTCTGTAACTGTAAACAAATACTAAGGTGGTTATTTGTAAAAGTAAATTCTGGGGTGACGTTCTAAAATGTATCCAGTCACCATGGAAACCAATAGAAAGATGCTGCAGTTTAGACAAGTTATATAATATATTTGGAGGCTGATGCCATTTTCCATTTTCGCCCCACACACTTAGCTTTGTAAGGATGTGTTTTCATTCCACTTTTGCAAATCCACCCTTTTCTGATGTATCTTAAATGTGAATTAATGTATTTGTCATTAGTGATCTACATAAAGCTGTCTAGCTTGTCTTTTTAAATACAACTAACAGCTCATTGTGATGTTATGTTAATAAAAGTTTTAATTTTAATCTAACAAAGGAAAATTGTAAAAATTGCAAGGACAAGGCCAGAAATGCCAGTTTTGTTGTCCTGAGTCACACCTGTAGGTTCCTCAATGAAGTTACCATACTGCTGAACTTTTTCTTTCTTTTACTCTGGATACCAAAGACTTTGTGTCTCAGAAGAGACAGTCAATGAAGAAATGCAACAGACGTGCTGTGTAACCAACCACACACATATGCAGGTTCTCCTAGCTGCGATAATTAGCTTGTCTGAGCTGTCTGAGCTACTGAATGGTCTTCCAATGAAGAATTTGTGTATCTAGACCAGCGCTTTACCAACCCCTCGTGTCCGGATATTGCCATCCACACGGCACCCTTTGCAGCGCAAGGAGAAAAAGTCTGTACAGACTGCCAGCTCCGTCCCCTCGCGTATCGCTCTTTAAAGTTAGAGAGCCAGGTGTCACTTGACATCCCAGCGCTCAGCCAGGTGACATGCAATAGAAGTGACCCCCTCCCCTGCAACGAGGTAAAGCAGCATGAAAGGGGACCCTTTTTTCTTTAAAGATAAGTCAAAATCAAAATTACCTGGCACTCTTATCTCTTTTATAATATTGTTTTGGTGTAATTGAGGTTTTTTGCACTTGAGTGGTTCTGCAGCAACATCGCATAAATTGTAAGTGCCAGTTATTCACTGCTTTTACCACTCTTGTGTGACTGACTGTGCGTGTGTGTGACTGACTGTGTGTGTCACTGACTGACTAAGGGTTCTGATATCATAACATAATAATAAATAAAATCTAATTTTGCAGTCATTATTTTTCTTTTTAAAATTTTGCTGCTCATTTATTTACGCTGAATATTAAACATCTTTGTCATTTTGTGTCATGTACAGATAATAGTAATTTTGACAGGGCCACTTGTATTATTATGTGTTCCTTGGTTATCCATAAATATAAACAGGAATGAAGCTGTAGTGCATCAATATATATTGATTTAGCAAATATTTTAAAATATTGTTTCTCTTCATTTTCTTGCATAGAGTTTCAAATGATGTTTTCTATTTTAAGCCAGCAGAAGCATTGACTATTAGTAAGTAGAAACCCAACAATTATCATGAAGCACTGTTAAATTGAAGTCTTGGTTGCGATTTTAGCATTAGCCCATTTTGTGTCTAAAATTTAGGTCATTGTCTCATTGCCAAGAAATGTTAATGTGTTGATACCATGATCATTAAGTGGCTGAGAAGTGTTGCAAGGTATTTATTGAGCCGTTTCCTCTCTTTTACAGTTCCACATCCCAAACTGGTTTAACAACCTAATATGGAACTTTGACAGCATACTATTTAATTATTGTACAGTTACTAAGGTATTTAACATTGGGTTAAAGAGGTCCCCTGTATTGGAGGGCTTTGAAAACAAATGTCTTAGCCCCAACGGACCCCAATCAGAAACGCATACTTGTATGGACACCTTACCTGACCCTAATTGTCGCTCATCATACATGACGGTCCCAATTTAGGACCCATAATCGAAAACATAATACTTGCGAACAGTCTCGTGTTTTGCAGTTGTGTCCTGCCAAATTTAGATCTCTGCACTGTGCATTACGTTTAAACTATATTTGTGTATGAGATATACACAGCTTAAACATGCAAGAAGTGAGCTCCAGACATCTTTACCAGTTAGGCCGGAGTTAAGCCTCGTAGGGTAACGCAGTGTCATGTAAACCGGCGCCCTTTTGGCTCTGCCACTGCAAATCCTGTGACTTGATGCTGTTGGCAGGTATGCTGTCCCACTGTCAGAAATACATCCTGTAGTGTCCTGATTATGTGAGACACAGAAGGAGAAAGCACTTATCAACATCTAGCAGCCTGCATTTTTGAAATTTATAGACATGAATCACATCAGATGAGACTTATTCCCAAAAATGTTTCCAAGTACAATTAGTTTGCATAATTTATAATAATAACTTTGGATGAATGTAAGACAATGTCAAAAAAAAATGTTCTGATAGTGTTTAAATCTTCTGCCCTCTGTGTTTATTGAACTGGAATGTAATGTACTGTATCTGGTATTATGAAAATTGTTATAACTAACCGATGGTATTGCCGCTGTTGTGAGCTATATTTCCTATGATGCTCGGCCAGGAACGTTGCTTGCAATCACTGTAGTGCTAAACGTTATCCATCACTAGTGTACAACCTATTGTCATGTGTGTGACTAGCAGGAAGATGAATCTCCATGCAACGTTATAGCTAAAGTAACTATGTGGGTGCCTGCTTGCTGTGTGCTGTTTCCATAGAGCCCTGTTGTCTGGCAGCTCTGATTGGCTAGGTTCCCTAAAAAAGACCACACCCACCGGTTTGTAGTATCTCCCACTGTTTGCATTGCTCCGCCCTTACGTACTTCGTGCCCGCCTATTCTCTCGTTACGTTTCCTTCTCGCCCATTCGTTGCTGTCGCAGGAAAGTGGTGACGCTAGGTGATTGACAGGCGGAAGTTGAAGTGAGTGGAGTAGAGCGAGGGGTGGGATTTCCGGCTGACAGTACCCGGCTCTCCTCGGGGGTTCCGTCTCCTGCGTCTGCCGCCGAGAGACAGGTGAGGGAGGGGGTTTCAGGAAGCAGCCGAAATGCTGGGTTTACGGGGAGTGGAAGAGCGCACGAGTGATGGTAGGGTTATGCTGGGTCATGAAAGGGCTGGGTAGGTTAGTGGCTTGTGTGAAATTCTTCGGCCCCACGGTAGCGCTCATATACAGTAATTGTTCCAGTCATGAGGTGAAGCAATGCGAATGTATAACCATATAAAGTAGCTGAGTGTGTCAATCCATGAGTAATACCGTTCGTGTGCGTATGATTGTAATTTTATATGTAATGTGATTCTTTTTCATGTAAGCATTGATATTGATGGTACCTGATAGACCTAGCTAATATTTCCATAATTACATATTTTACTTATCACTTATGTATGTGTATTTCAGTGATACCTAATGCATTTATCAAGGACCCTAATTTATTGTGGTAGCTTTGCGTCTACCTGAAGTCTTTTCCAGCTATCTAATGCGTTTTTTTTTTGTGCCCCCCCCCCCCCCCCCCTACATAGTCTACCTTAGTCTTACTCCCTCCAAATTACTTTGCTCTTGAGTAATTATGTATGTATCTTTTATGTGAACCCTTAAATAATTTTAAAGTATCTCATGTCTCATCTCACTGTTCTCTATTCCAAGTTATAGAAATGTAAGTGTTGACGTTTTTGTTTGCTGGCTCCACAAAATGTAAATAATCTGCAACAGTTGAGGTGGTAAAGAAGTGGGGACAGATTTCTCTCATATATTATATATTTTGCAGTTTGTTTACATTAATGCAAGATTTAAATGTCCAATTATCAGTACACTGAAATTGGGAGCGATTTAGAATATTACGCTGAATACAAGATCCTTACTCTATGATTGGTCTGTAATAAAATACTTTAAAATAAAGTTTTACCAGATTATATTTAGACGTAATAGAACTTCATTACCTAAACATTTTAAATGCAGTAAATAATTATCTGTGTATTGTGTTAACAGAACTGCAATCAAATGAATAGATGAAAAGTGCAAATGTTTTTACAGTGGCACACAGGGTTATTTTTAACTTTTGCGTGACTAATTAATTAAAAAATATTAAAATACCTGGTGCCACTTTTCAACAGTAAACATGAGATCCGATTGGGGGTTTTGTGGTCCAATGGTCTTGCTCTGCTAGTGCAGAAGAGAGACAGATGGTTGTTTTTTTAGATGTCATCAGTAGAAGGGACTGTGGTAAGGCTGATCGGGTCGTCGACACTAGGAATCATGGTGTCTACCAGTTGGAGGATAAAATGGTATGGCCCTTTTACAAAGTACATCCTTGTACTTGGGCCACTGGAAGCACAAAGTAGATCCACCTACAGTGTCAGAAAAATATTTTAGATAAGTGCTGCATCATGGGAAGTAAAGGACATAGATGTCATTTTTTTCCTCAACACTTATCTTCTAAAACAGCAGATAAAGTGTAATCGGACAAGATTATAGCAAAACCAATAACTATCTCTCCAAGCTCTCCTTATTCTGTAACATTACACAGTTTCTTAGAGCATAACTGCTGTAGAGATCCTTCCTGTATATTTTATTCACTGCCATCACATACTTTACCTCTCTGATTGTGAAACTACAGAACAGTAACTTGTTTTTAAAATAAAAATAAGTGTATTTTACATATGTTTAAAACACTTTCAACATATTGGAAATAAGTCTAGTTCTTCTACTGCCTAACAAAAAGCTACTTCTGATCTAGTAGACACACTTTCACATCAGTGAGCCTGACATGTAGTGAGTGCTGGGTCGGTCTTAGTGCACCATTAGAATGTAGTTGAAACGGCAAGGCCTTTAGCTATCATAGACGCACAAGTGAAAATTGAGTGGGCCTTCTATGAGGACAAACTGGCACTTAAGGTACGTGCTAGTTGATCCTCTGGTCGGTGGCCATGATGCTTATTTCCTTGGGAACCATCAAGGCTGTGGCTGTCCTTAACCGTTAAGACGTTTATTTTAAAAGGGGATCAACAGAAGGGACCATAATAAGGCCCTTCTGTTGATCACCTTCGCATCCGAGGGACTGAGCAGGGCCTGCCCCTGCTCTGCTTTGGCTGTGCACACACTGACACTGAGGCAGAGCCCAGAGTAAACCAACATGTGTCTGTAAAAATTGAGGGTATCTCTAAACATTTTAACCCTTGCTTCCTTTTTGGAAGCAGCAGTAAAAATAAAATGCAGTTTTCCTTATAAATGGTGCAGAAACAAATATCCATAATCTACACTAATAAATCTGAGCCCCTCTTTATTCTTACTATTTGATATTTGAATATTGTAATTCATTTATTTACCTATAAGCTTCGTTAATAAGCTGCAGGAAATCTTTTTTAAATGTTTGAAGTATTAATATTTTTCATAGTTGGAAGTGCAATATTAATAAAATTGAGATGGGCAAAACAACAGACACTGGACAGAGGAAGATTGGAAAAGTGTTATGGGCAGACAAATCTAAGTTTGAGGTGTTTGGATCACAAAGAAGAACATTTGTGAGATACAGACCAAATTCAAAGATGCCGGAGGAGTGCTTGACTGCATTTTTCAAACATGGTGAAGGCAGTGTCTGGGGGTGCAATGGTGGTGGTAAAGTGGGAGATTTCTACAAGGTAAAAGGGATCTTGAAGAAGAAAGGCTATCACTCTCATATTGCAACGCCATGCCTTATCCTGTGGACGGCACTGGATTGGAGACAGTTTCCTTCTACAATAGGATAATGGCCCAAAGCACAGCTCTAAACTATACAAGAACTATTCAGCGAAGAAGCAGTCAGCTGGTATTCTGTCTGTTCTGTAGTGGTTAGCATAGTCACCGGATCTCATCCCTATTGAGCTGTTGTGGGTGCAGCTTGACCATATGGTATGTAAGACGTGCCCATCAAGCCAATCCGACATATGGGAGGTGCTTCAGGAAGCATGGGGTGAAATATCTTAAGATAACGTAAACAAATTGACAACTAGAATGCCAAAGGTATGCGAGTCTGTAATTGCTGTACTTGGGGAGGGGTGTTCTTCATAAGCGAAGTTTACGAAGGACACAACTATTTTAATTAAAAATCATTATTTCTTGTTAATGTATTTATTGTATTTCCTATTCTTTTTTTTTTTTTTTTTTTTTTTTAACTCATTTGATGTATGTTTTCAAGAAAAACAATATTTAAGTGACCCACACTATTGAACTGTAGTGTGTATGATTCACGTGAGTTCAAAGACCCCTGTGCTCTATGAAAAGGGCATCTAATTTGTGGTCCAACAGATTTAATTAACCATATCTTCATTACTTAGAGAGTTAAGCATATTTCTGACCAGGCCACTATTCATGATCTTTAGGGATTCATTCAGTTCAGGTACAGTACCAACAGACTGGCGAAAGGCGGATGTCATTCCAATATTTAAAAAGGGATCAAAATCTCTGCCAGGTAATTATAGGCCAGTGAGCTTGACATCTGTAGTGGGGAAACTATTTGAAGGATTGCTAAAGGTATACACTCAAGAATACATCTTGAACCAGAATATAATTAGTAAAAGTCAACATGGTTTTGTGAAAGACAGGTCTTGTCAAACAAACTTAATAACATTCTATGAAGAAGTCAGTAAAAATATAGATCTAGGTGTGGCAGTTGATGTGATCTATTTGGATTTTGCGAAAGCATTTGATACAGTTCCACACAAAAGGTTACTCTACAAATTGAGAGAAATAGGTTTGGGGGCAAATGTGTGTATGTGGATTGAAAATTGGCTAAAAGATAGAACACAAAGGGTTGTTGTAAATGGAAAATTCTCACATTGGACAAGGGTATTAAGCGGAGTACCTCAGGGGTCTGTTTTGGGCCCTCTTCTTTTTAATTTGTTTATTAATGATCTGCCACATTGTGCTGAGAGCCATGTCTACGTGTTTGCGGACGACACTAAATTAGGTAAGGCAATAAAGACTAATCTTGATGTTTTTTCTTTACAGGAAGATTTGGACAGAGTGGGGGACTGGGCAGTAAAGTGGCAAATGAGGTTCAATATAGACAAATGTAAAGTTATGCATTATGGGAAAAATAATAACAAAGCAACATATACGTTAAATGGTTTTTCCCTGGGAAAAACTACTAATGAAAAGGATTTAGGAATAATTATAGACAACAAACTTGGCAACAGTGCCCAATGCCAGTCAGCAGCTGCAAGGGCCAATAAGATATTGGCATGTATAAAACGAGGTATAGATTCACGGGAGGAGGATATCATCTTGCCTCTTTACAAATCAATGGTAAGACCTCACCTTGAATATGCAGTACAGTTCTGGGCACCAGTCCTTAAAAAGGATATTAAGGAACTAGAAAAAGTGCAAAGGAGAGCTACAAAATTAATAAGGGGTTTGGAGGATCTTAGTTATGAAGAGAGACTTAAAAAATTGAATTTATATACGTTAGAAAAAAGGCGTCTCAGAGGGGATATGATAACATTATATAAATATTTGCAGGGCCAATATAAAGAGCTCTCCAGTGACCTGTTCATTAACAGAAAGGTACAAAGAACAAGAGGTCACCCCCTCAGACTGGAAGAGCAAAGATTTCATAGACAGCAAAGGAAGGGATTCTTTACGGTTAGGACAATAAAGTTATGGAACTCACTGCCAAGAGAGGTAGTGCTAGCAACCACAATAGATGCATTTAAAAATGGTTTGGATGTTTTTTTAGCAAAGCAGAACATACAGGGCTATTAATAATAGAATAAGCATTAATAAAAGAGCTTATTGATCCAAGGAGAAATCTGATTGCCTCTTGGAGTCAAGAAGGAATTTTTTCCCCCAGGAGGCAAAATTCGAAATAGCTTCCTTAGGGGTTTTTTGCCTTCTTTTGGATCAAAAGCTGTAATGATAGGTAGAAGGGTTGAACTTGATGGACTTGTGTCTTTTTTCAACCTAAATTACTATGTTACTATGTTACCCTTTTGAATGTGGCTTTCTTTTAACAGAGGTTTTGTAAACTCTTTTTGTACAGTTTTTTTTTTTTTTTTTTTTTTTACTGTTACATAACCTCACAAGCTATTCTTCACCATCACCTAATATGTATATCCAATTCTGACCACACAACCCGCTTCAGAAAATACTTGGGTGCCACTGCTCCATCGATATAGCTTTGTTTCAAAATTAACACAAACTGAAAAAAGTTCTTCACTTACATATTACTACAGCAAAACAGTGATTCCATATATCTTTGTCAGTATTACTGGGCAGTATTGTTTTTACAAATAAGTTTTTATATATTGAGGATATTAAAACCATTTTAATGGAAAAAAGAATAGAACATGGAAAAGAGACATGAATGGATAGTTTGTGCAAACCTCTGTGATCTCCTTTAAAATCCTAATAGATTTAAAGCCACGTGGTTATAAGAAACACGTTCTCTTTGTTCTCAACCCTTTCAACCTAAATCTTTAGGAGCCAAGCCAGCCTATTCAGTAATCAGCCTAGTTATTTTTAGGAGCCAGGGAAATGACACCCTATAGAAATTTTTTTTTTTTTGAGCAGGTAGCTAAAATGTTATGAGCCCTGGGATGCAAGATTTTCAAGCCAATTCCTATGTCCTGGGAGTGTCCTCCCAGCTCTTAGTTTGACATTCAGGTGTTTTTAATATTTTAGTAAATATTAGGTAATTTTTCTTATTTTGGGTTGAATCCTTTTTCACTAAATTAATAAATTCAGACATGAATGGGACTCTTCCAGTGACTCTTCAGGGCTTATGTTAAACTTTGCCCAGGCTGTTAATGAATGCCTTTTGAATAACAATATTTATTACAAAAATATATACTATTCATTACAAAGATTTAGGTGATTTCGATTTCATTACAAGAAGTGTAGACCTGGTGTCACTCTAACCTATTTTTTTAATTTTGTGGGCAAATGTTCTATGATCTGTCTCTATTTTTGCATGCTCAATGCTTGCTAAGCATGTATGGTTCATGCTTATGTGAACAGGCATAAAATAGGCATGGAACTGTCTAGCTTCAGAAAAATTCTGAGCTGTACACCCCTAGTTGTATATTATCAGACCTTCCCTTATTGAAAATAATTGGGGACGCTTTGGATGTGAACTACATGCTTCTATTTTATCATTTGACAAGTTACTTGGAACTGTGATATCTTCTTTTTTATTTTTTTTTCCTTTATCCATTTCACTTGAGACTCAACATTATGCCAAACTTAACAACAGGGCCGGCCTTAGGGGTGTGCGACCTGTGCAACACCCAGGGGGCGCAAGAGCAGTGACCTGCCGGGAAGTTAAAGAGAAAAAAAAGTATTTCTGATCACTATTATCGTGCAGCCCCTGACTAACAGGGAGCTGCACTGCCCTGTGAGAAGCAGCAGGTCTCTGCCTCTTCCGACAGAGACCTGTTGCTGTCAATCATTACAGGGCCAATCAGAGGGGAGCAGGGGATATGACACCATATCCCCGCCTCCAGACCTGATTGTGAAGAGTCTGCACGAGGGAGCAGGTCTCTGCAAGTCCGAGACCGACATCTCCCTCCACAACACTGATGGCCAGGAGGGTGCCCCACAGACCACCAGGGACTTAAGTCTTCCCCCAGGCCAGAATTTTTTTTTAATAAAAAAAAAAAATGTCTGCTGCTTTAAACTACAACTCCCATGGTTGGCTAAGCATCATGGGAATTGTAGTTCACATCTATAATCTGCAGCCTCCGCTACTGCTGACTGCACTTCCCATGATGCTCAGCCAGCACCATGGAAACATTGGCCAAGCCTTATGGGAAATGTAGTTAACAGCAGATGGTGTGGCAGGTGTTAGTTGTGTACTACAACTCCCATGATGCCTAGTCATGGTGTACACCTGGCTGGATGAGCATCATGGGAATTTTAGTTCACAGCTATAATCTGCAGCCTTGTCTACTGCTGACTGCACTTCCCATGATGCTCAGCCAGCATCATGGAAACATTGTCTGGCTAAGCCTTAAGGGGAAATGTAGTTAACAGCAGATGGTGTGACAGTTGTTAGTTGTGTACTACAACGCTCATGATGCCTAGTCATGATAGACACCTGGCTGAGCATAATGGGAATTGTAGTTCACAACTAACTACACCTGTGAGTGCAATGGCAAGGGATATATGGGTAATAATGGGGGGGGGGGGAAGAGTAAGTAAATAAAAAACAGCAATGTTATTGAAAAAAAAAATATTATCTGTTAACTGTTCCTCACCACTGCCTGTGACTACGCAGGGCGCCTGAACACCTAAGGCCAGCCCTGCTTAACAAGCATCTCAGTCTGAGATGATATAAATACTCAGGATCCAGCCAGCTTTGCAAATTGTCTGAGGCATATAGTGTGCCTCTCCCCAACAAGAGCTATATGTGGAATTTGTGGGTGTGAGTCAGTTGGCTTGAGAAAGTCTTTCCTTTGTAGCCAGGTGTTTATATTTGGTTATATGGTTGATACCAGACAAATCGAATACTAACTCTCTAGCAATCCTGTTCATTTATTTGTTTTTCTGTGTGCAGAATGTTTTATTAAGATTTTACTTTCATTTAAACGGACTAATCACCAACATGCAATAATTTTTCTTATTTTATTTTAATTTTTTTTAAATGAAAAGGAAAAACAAATGACCTCCTTTCATTTTTGTAAATGCCCATATTCACCAGTACGATTACTATGACTATATGAGGTTGTGTCAGATGAATGACATTTGTTTTATGGCATTCAACAAGCAGTGTTAAATGTTTTTGAAAGACATTTGTGTGATACCATCTATAACTCTTGAATGTCAGTATCCATTTTTTTTTTTTTTTAATTCAGCTTCCTTTTGTAGGTAATGAACAAACTAACAATATTGTTTTATTTCAAGTAAGTATAATACTATTAAGTGATAATTATTGGTATTCCATCATTTTCCTGAGCATGATGGGAGCTTTAATACACTCCGCAAGAGATGCATTGCTAGTCGTTGTCTATCCTTGATCAGTGTTTATATGAAACGTAACTGTTTTCCAAGCTTTATGGGCCTTGGTGGAAAAGGTTGCATGGTACAATACTTTTTGTGCAGTGATTTTATAGCAGCTGAAACCTTTTTTTGGTTTACATTTAGTACTGTTTCCAATAGACACTTTTAAAGTACCAAGTTTGACATCAGTCTTAGTAATGTGAATTCTGTGTTTAGATTTTTGTGCTGATGCATTCACCTCAAACCATTATGTACTGTACTATTTTTTTCCCCCTATTTTAAAAACTTTGTACTCATTTGAAATTACGTAATACCTTTTGATTCTATCATCATATCTTTTTATTTTGCCTGTGAGCAGTGCACTTTACCTATGCTTACTTCATGTGATGTCATTTCCTGTGTTATTAAAGAATAGGATTGTTGAACATCTAAAATTGCATGGATTTCAAGATCAGAGACAACATGGGTTTACTTAAGGGAGATCATGCCATCATGTGTCTGTTGGTAATGATCATTTTATATTGAAATAAGGAGTCCAGATAGGTGGGGAGATACAGGTATCTGCATGTACACACACACGCACTTTTAAAGTGTGCGGTGATTGGTAAAATAATTCGGGTTTTTTTTTTTTGTTTGTTTACGGTTTTTTAACCTGGTGTACTAGTGGGCAGGTCTGGGATCTGTCATCTCCAATCTACACAGAACCCCCATTTTATTCTCTCTTTGGCACTTCTTCAGCTAATAGATTTTAGTATGCTCTGTATGTGTCCCTTAATCTGGGACATGCTGTCAACCTTATATTTGGTAATTTTATTGGCTCCTCCCAGGTTTTTTTGAATTCTCATTTTTATGAAGCAGAAATAATTGCTTTGCTACATAAATAAAAGCATCTTATGTGCTCTAGTAGTTTCTGTGCTCCAGAAAGTCTCATAAAATGTCACCTACACATGTGGCAGTAAGTTCCTTTCTCTAAACAAACTGTATGTATTCCGTTTGTTCTCTTCCCTGCAAATTGATCAATCTAGTTAAATTCAGAAGGTAAAAGTGTGAACATAGGTAGAAGGAAGTTACAAAACTTTTTTTTTTTTTTAGATACAATTGTGTGACATGTAGCAAATTGTTCTTTAGTCTTCTAAACCTCTTCTGTTGAAGAGCATTCCATAACTTGTGGTTGTATCAAGTAAATCCTTTGCACCATCACCTTTTTTCTCCCTCACCAACTTCTACATTTTTAGAAACAGATGTAATAATTCTCTTTATTTCATAGCGTTTCAGGGTGTCCAATGTGCGGCCTAGGTGACTTAACTACGCACATTATCATTAGCCCTATAAATGTGTAGTTTTGTTTCAGTAATGTTGATTTAAACTTTTTTATTTAACAGATTTCTATAGCTAACAAGATATTTTTTTGACTACTACTGTAAAAAAACATTTAGCATGGCCCAGTATGCATGTGCATTTGACTGTGTGGCCCAGTTCAGAGAAAACTTGGTCACTCTTGATCATGCATTCCCAACGTCTGTGTGTTCTTACAAAGAAAAATTTGCCTAAAATAACATACAAAATGTATAAAATTACTGTAAATGTCAAGTAAAAGCTAAGACCAGGGGCGGCCAAGTTTTTTTCTGAAGTGGGCTACATAATCAGACATGCATATGCACGTGCGGCACATTATTTATAGTATTGGTGAAGAATAGCTTGTTGGCCGTAGAAATGGTTTGCTTGTTTACTGGTAAAACAAAAGCTGTTCAAAACAAGTATTCAAAGCTGGGCTTTACCTTGGTGCAAGTTGGACGAACGTCCCTGGCTTAGACCATTCCATTATGGGGAACAAAATCCAAGTTCTTACACATTAAAGTGGACACACAAAAAAGATTTCTAACACTGATCCTGTTCTGCTTTTAAAAAGGGATGTCTCCAGTATCTCTGTAGAAGGGCTTCCATCAAGTTGTATTGGTGATGCCAAAGCTTCACGTGTTTGACATGTTGCTCTCATGCTCACTGGATGTCCCTGTCTTTTCTTTTATATATCCACATGAGGACCACCTGAGTGTTTTGTCGGTTATGTGACATCACAGTCACCTAGTGTTGTGTTTTTGTTTTTTGTAAAATGCTCAATTATGCAAAAACAGTGCAGCATGTTGTGCAGTCTGTGTACAGAGGGGAAGTTTTGGATGACTTGTCGACTTCATGTAATAGAGCTGCTTTGAACAGTGTTAACCAAAGTTGGTATGGCAGCTATATTTTCAAAGGTTTAATAAGGAAATATTGTTCCTGTAAGGAATATTATATTCCTATAAGCCAGGGCTCGACAAACCCCAGGCGCCAGGTCGCCATGGCGACCAGGAAATTAGACCTGGCGCCTGGGTGCTGTCAGCCTCCTGGTCCCCTTGCCGCTGCCATCCGATTTTTCCGCAGCGCGAGGGGGTAAAGTCTGTGCCGATGGCCGATGGCCGATGGCACAGACTGCAAGCTCCGCCCCCTCGCGCAACGCGTGTCTGAGTGCCGGGTGTCGTCACGTGACATCCTGGCACTCAGCACGCTGACCAACGGAGTTAAGCTGCAGCGTGAATGTCCCCCTCCCCTGCAGTGAGGTAAAGCAGCAGGGAGGGGGACACATCAAGAAGAAACCCCAAGAAAAGACTGTGTTAGGTGGGTGTGTGTTTGTATGTATTGTAAAGTAGGTGTGTGTGAGGGGTTTGTATATATGGGTGTGTGAGGTGTTTATATATATGGGTGTGTGAGGTGTTTATATATATGGGTGTGTGAGGTGTTTATATATATATGGGTGTGTGAGGTGTTTATATATATATGGGTGTGTGAGGTGTTTATATATATATATGGGTGTGTGAGGTGTTTATATATATGGGTGTGTGAGGTGTTTATATATATATGGGTGTGTGAGGTGTTTATATATATGGGTGTGTGAGGTGTTTATATATATATGGGTGTGTGAGGTGTTTATATATATGGGTGTGTGAGGTGTTTATATATATGGGTGTGTGAGGTGTTTATATATATATATGGGTGTGTGAGGTGTTTATATATATGTGTGTGTGAGGTGTTTATATATATATATGTGTGTGTGAGGTGTTTGTATATATGTGTGTGTGAGGTGTTTGTATATATGTGTATATGTAAAGTATGTGTGTTTGTATATATGTGTGTGTGTGAGGTGTTTGTATATATGTGTATATGTAAAGTATGTGTGTTTGTATATATGTGTGTGTGAGGTGTTTGTATATATGTGTGTGTGAGTTGTTTGTATATATGTGTGTGTGAGGTGTTTGTGAATATATGTGTGTGTGAGGTGTTTGTGTATATATGTGTGTGTGAGGTGTTTGTGTATATATTTGTGTGTGAGGTGTTTGTGTATATATGTGTGTGTGAGGTGTTTGTGTATATATGTGTGTGTGAGGTGTTTGTGTATATATGTGTGTGTGAGGTGTTTGTATATATGTGTATATGTAAAGTATGTGTGTTTGTATATATGTGAAGTAGGCGTGTGTGTTTATGAATTGTGTTTATGTTTGCGTGATTGTCTGGCTCCTAAAAAAAATGTCTGGCTCCTAAAATCAAAATAAATTTGTCAAGCCCTGCTATAAGCAGTATGAACTATGTATAAGAGCCATTTGGTAACACGGTTCTAGAAATGGAGCAACTACTAGAAACCCCCAGTCCTCAATACATTTTATTTGAAGGTGTCAAGACCATAAATTGGGAGCCAGACTTGGCAGTGCTACTGAAAGCTGCATTCCAACAGTTAGTGAGTATATACAGTGTAAACCAACTACTTCATGTGCTATATAAAACACTTCAGTTTAGTTTTACTTGCATTGGCTGCCTGTACATTTTATCTGGTGTAGATAAACTGCTGTGTTCCACAGACCATCCTTCTAGTGGTGAGGAGATGCATTACCAGCACAGGGCAGTTACAGGAGCACTTATCTCTTCAGCTTCCTCTGGTCAACAGGACGCCTTATTGTAACCGTGGCGACCTTGTACGACATGTTTGCTGAGCTCTGCAATATAGAATATTCCTGTCCAGCACTATCTATTTAACTCTCAGCGTTCTACAAAATAATATTTTATACATAATTCCCCTGTACGTATCGTTAAGGAGGCATGTAGTATTTCTATGATTTCTATATTTAATTTTTTTCATACTGTTCAGTGGACAATGCTGTGTATAACTAATCTATTTAAATCTATTTCTCTCCTTTTACAGGTTTAAGTGACTCACGTCGTTTTCTAAAGTTTCAACAAAATTCAATTGGAGGTTGGAATGTACCAGTAGTTTCTCATCTTATGGAGGATTAACCAGATCAAATTCAAACGTTGCTGTATAGGAGGACTTTTAAAGGGGGGGAAGAAAATCGGAAAACATAAGAAACGAAAATGTCTTCTAACAGAAGTCAAAACCCACATGGACTTAAACAGATTGGCTTGGACCAGATCTGGGATGACCTGCGAGCCGGGATCCAACAAGTATACACAAGACAGAGTATGGCAAAGGCGAGATATATGGAACTCTACACGTATCCTTAAAAACTTGATCAGGTTCTCCTGATTTGGTTAGGTAATTGCTGCATGGAGCTGTGTGTGTTCGTTATTCTATTTAATAAACCTTTGAAAGGCAGGTTATTTGTCTTTTTAGTTATTAAAATTTGGGCTACAATTAGAGCATTTTGCACATAATTGGATGCACTGAAATACAACTGATGTACATGGGCTGCATTTTAAATTGCAAGTTGTTAAAGTGATATATAAGAACTTGCATTAAATGTTATGGATAAGAAGACTGTAGATGCTGGAGTGACCCTTGCATCATGCTTTTAAATGGAATGCAAGTAATGTTACTCTATTTAATGGACGCAAATTGCAACCACTCCAGCACTGGAGAGAATGGTAGATGACACAAATGTAATCATATTTTTTTCTTTAAGTTTCCTATTAAAGTTTTAAGGACAAAGTTATGCCAGTTTTTGTTGATATTAAACAGTGTTTAAACCTTCAAATTAAAAATTTGGTAAGGCTTCCTTTGATAATTACATTTTTTTGTTCTGTAACTTGTCTATGAATCTTCAGCATGTTCTGTGTTCCTCTCTATTACAGTGCCAACATCTTTTCTAAGGCTCTGGCTCACCCGTCTTCTCTCTGTCTGCCTGTTCCCTTCTACTTCACTGACATTCTTCCTAACAATTTACTTTAGCTTTGGCATGCATGTTCACATTCTCAATAACCCTGATTCACCATCATCCTTGTTAACCATTCACATTCGCATTCATACACATGCTCGCATTTTTATTTACAAATACTTTCCTCACTCAGACACACCACTAGGAGCAATCCTAAATGCAAAGTATCAGTTTATTGAACTCCTTTAAAGAGAGCTTGCCTAAATGACTGCCTATCCTGACACACCAAGGGGCCGTGCCCATTAGCACAAATTGCGTAATCCTTGTTTAAAAGCCATTTTAGACTAGTAATGTGAACTATCACTGTAATGATATCAAACCAATGTATTTGGCAAGAGAGCACTCTATAAAAAAAAAAAAATTTAATTTCAGAATAGATAAACTTTGCAAAACAAGTATATTGATATTTTTACAAAAGTGGCATTCCTTCGTCTTTATGTGAGCTTTGACACCATGCCCAACTGGTTTAACTACACATATTTTTATTAGCTTTGTAAATATGTAATTTTGTTCCTGGAAATCGTTATGTACATACTTAAAAGTGAGGTTAGTCTGTTAGAAATAAATATCTAAATCACTGTCATAGCAGTGGAGGCTACTGTGTCTGTCAGTCCCCTGGTCTTCATGAAGACACTAATGGATCCGTGTACTATGATTGTGTCATAGGCCAGTAACAGTTGTTTGTTTTTTAAATCTACAATAACCTAAAAATATTTGGTTTATATAGTTTTCTTTTCATTACAGTTGCTTCACTGTAGATTAAGTCAGGGCTCGACAAACCCCAGGCGCCAGGTCGCCATGGCGACCAGGAAATTAGACCTGGCGCCTGGGTGCTGTCAGCCTCCTGGTCCCCTTGCCGCTGCCATCCGATTTTTCCGCAGCGCGAGGGGGTAAAGTCATGGCCGATGGCACAGACTGCAAGCTCCGCCCCCTCGCGCAACGCGTGTCTGAGTGCCGGGTGTCGTCACGTGACATCCTGGCACTCAGCACGCCGACCAACGGAGTTAAGCTGCAGCGTGAATGTCCCCCTCCCCTGCAGTGAGGTAAAGCAGCTGGGAGGGGGGACACATCAAGAAGAAACCCCAAGAAAAGACTGTGTTAGGTGGGTGTGTGTTTGTATGTATTGTAAAGTAGGTGTGTGTGAGGGGTTTGTATATATGGGTGTGTGAGGTGTTTATATATATGGGTGTGTGAGGTGTTTATATATATATGGGTGTGTGAGGTGTTTGTATATATGTGTGTGTGAGGTGTTTGTATATATGTGTGTGTGAGGTGTTTGTATATATGTGTGTGTGAGGTGTTTGTATATATGTGTGTGTGAGGTGTTTGTATATATGTGTGTGTGAGGTGTTTGTATATATGTGTGTGTGAGGTGTTTGTATATATGTGTGTGTGAGGTGTTTGTATATATGTGTGTGTGAGGTGTTTGTATATATGTGTGTGTGAGGTGTTTGTATATATGTGTGTGTGAGGTGTTTGTATATATGTGTGTGAGGTGTTTGTATATATGTGTATATGTAAAGTATGTGTGTTTGTATATATGTGTGTGTGAGGTGTTTGTATATATGTGTGTGTGAGGTGTTTGTATATATGTGTATATGTAAAGTATGTGTGTTTGTATATATGTGTGTGTGTGTGAGGTGTTTGTATATATGTGTATATGTAAAGTATGTGTGTTTGTATATATGTGTGTGTGAGGTGTTTGTGTATATATGTGTGTGTGAGGTGTTTGTGTATATATGTGTGTGTGAGGTGTTTGTGTATATATGTGTGTGTGAGGTGTTTGTATATATGTGTATATGTAAAGTATGTGTGTTTGTATATATGTGAAGTAGGCGTGTGTGTTTATGAATTGTGTTTATGTTTGCGTGATTGTCTGGCTCCTAAAAAAAATGTCTGGCTCCTAAAATCAAAATAAATTTGTCAAGCCCTGGATTAAGTTAATAATCTTTTTCATGGCTTAATTTGCCATTTTAAAAAAGGAAACCTAAAGATTTCTGGAACATGGAGACTTGTTGCTGTTCATGGTTGCATGATACATTGTGAATCAATTTATCCATGACCTGAAAAATTCATCCCTACAATGTCTTCTGTTTTGATTGTGATTGGAAAGATTGAAGGTTACTTATGAAGTATTAACATATTTGATCTTGTCTTTGTTGTAACACATAGACTAGAACAGACTATCACACCATTGCAAGCCATAACTGAATTAGCTGTTACTTGATAATCGAATACACCACTAGTTAACTACATTTTTGTATTCTTAAGAGCCTAGAGATGAATGTCTCAACTGTGGTATCTGCTCAAACTAATATCTATTTTGTATGCTACGTTTTACAGGCCTATGCATGTTTTGTAAGGGTTAATCTACTTCAAGACAGTCAGGAAGGGCCTACTATGTTTTAAAGAGAGTAATATTGTTTTTTTCCTTGTTTGCCATGATGTGAGGGTGTACCAGATTGAAAAGCATAATTTGACAGCCTACTAACCGCATCCACCCACCCACATTGACAGAGGGTCTTACGGCTCCTTCATTGAGTTACACACAACTATAAGCTCTGTGTGCGACGGTCAGTGACTGGATCAAGCTGTATGTTACATAGAATGCAAGTTCTGAATATTGGGTAAATTGAATGTCAACGTGCAATTCTGTTTACCATGTTAATAGTAGTGACCTCCTGCCATAAGGCATACGCTGTAACAGGGTGAGGATTCTTGCATGATCTGCCCTTAGAAGATATACTTAGTGTGAACTGCATTGCCCCCTGTCCATTTTGAAATAGCTAATGTTCTGTGCATAACCTGCATTGTTTCTTATATATTGAGTGGCTGAATCAGTTGTAATGTAACATGAAAAAGCTATTTGTTACTGGCTATTTACAGGATTCTTTAGTTCTTGGTAGGGAAATTGCAACAAAGTGGATGCTAAAGGGGAGGTGATAGAAACTTTACAAAGTAATCAATGTGAAGCCACACTAGTTTCTATGTTGCACTTGTTCCAGAACACTTCACTGTCAGCTGCTTAGGGATTAGTCAGAAGCTTGGGTAAAGAAACTTTTCAGGAGCATTAGTCTGCTTTGAGTCTAGTCTTTTTATAGACCTCCTGTACTCGTGATACCACCCTTCTGAACATTTTGAGTTTATGTAAACAGGATATTTTGTAGAAGGGTTTTATGACTGTTTTATCTTCCAACAGATGTAAACACTCGTCAGTGTTGTACTGTATATTGTGCAGTCCTGTAATACTATTCATACACTTGGCACAGCAGGGTATTTTGAAGGATCTTCAGTTATTTACTATATGGCACAGTCATTGGACAAGTATAAAGTTTGGCTTGACTTATATCTAACGAATACAATTTCTTTTAAAATGGATGAACACTTTTTTTATTTTTTTGCTTTTCTCCAAAGTTCCTTTAGTGCTCAGACCTCCTTGGCACTAGAAATATTTACTATTAGTGGATGTGTAAAATTGATCTCCGTTCATGTCGGCATAGTATTCCTTTGCAAGAGGCTTCTATTTTCTTTTTACCCTTGCATTTTATTTTGTGGGAGTTTCATTTTTATTTTGTCTTACAATATTAATCAATGGTATGTAATGTGTGCATTTTTGTTTTAGACAAGAAACCTTGTAACTTCATCCACCACATTAATAAGAAGTACGGTATGCATTTATTTTTTTACTTTTTTTATTGTAAACATACAAAAACATACAGAAATAGACAAAATAAAAATACATAGTTAAGAATATTCAAAATTGAGCAGGCGATATCATCCAAGAATAATGGTCGACAGATATGAAATTCAACATATTGACAGGTTAGTTTTTTGCCATTTCTGTCTGTAGTTAACAGATAATGCTGCTCATCTAGAAAAACAACATATTCAAATATACCAACATATACAAGATAATATATCAATATCATTGAGGGATCCACAAGGGAGGGTCACGTCGCGAAAGATGTTATTACTATCGGAGGAGGCGAGGGGGTGGGACATACCCGTAGCGTCAGCAATTATCTATAGGGCGTCTGCAAACTATGCCCAGGGTCTACCCAAGTCCAATCAGTTAACTATATTTATTTATCCATTTTTCCCAGGTTTTCCTATACACATCTCCATTATAGTTGTCATAAGCTATAGATTTTTCCATAGAGGCTTGGTAGTTTATTTGGTTTATAATTTCGTTATGGTTTGGGACAGAGATTTCTCTCCAGTGACTTTGTAAATTTCAACCAGAAACCACAAACTTATGCTGGCGTTGTAAAAAGGAACCTGGTTCCCTTATACATATTTGGTGGAATTGTTCAGTTCTAAAAAAATCTTAAACAAGAAATTGTAATTCTTCTAGAAAACTTAGACATCAAATTAAGTAATATATCCACAGAAAACTTTCTTTTTCACTTCGGCCTCCCAAACCTTTCGAAACCACAACACATCTTAACGAAACATATACTAATGGCCACGAAAATATGTCTATCTGAAATTATGCACTTATTGATTATTTTGATCTTTGTAGTAAATCTGTTGTTCTGAAACTGACGGACCTACATGTAAGCTTTGTTTTGTTGTCTGTACAATACAACTTTGGTTGGCTCCTTAACCTTATTCTGTAGTCATGTTTATAACTACTGTACAAGTGTACATCAATCAAATCAGGCACGGGGAGCAGGCGTACCTCCGTCCAAATCCAAAAAAGGCCAAACCCCTGGAGGGGCACAGTTTGTTGGACTGGAATTGTACAAACGGCTAAAAGAATTTCTAAAGAATTATTTGACAAACCTCCTCAAGGTAAGTTCATTTGGTTGTGCTTTACAAGTGGTCATCTTCACAAAAGGCAGACGCTCACTCCTAATGAGTAAAGTTAGAAGCATTCAAATTGAGAGATATGAGCATAACCTAAATGATGAGGTTACTTGGACTCATAAAAACAGATGTGCTGTTGCTGTATATCTTGGACTTGGTTCTGTTTCAGCAGGTATTGGTCAAATTTAAGTTCACTTGGCCTCCGTATTTGTACATTGCGTTAGTTTGTGGGGGTGGGTTTTTTTGTTTTGAGAATGTTTTTGTGATATTTTAGTAGTTGGTATTTAACTATATGATGCTTCATGTTTCTATATAACTAACATTTACCAAAATAATTGAGCGACTGCATGTAACGATTTTGTCTCCTTAGGATGGAGAGGATTTAATGGATGAAAGTGTACTCAAGTTTTATACGCAACAGTGGGAAGATTATCGGTTTTCCAGCAAGGTACTGAATGGGATCTGTGCATATCTCAATCGGCACTGGGTTCGGCGTGAGTGTGATGAAGGCCGAAAAGGAATATATGAAATATACTCTGTAAGTACGATCGGGTTTTTACATGTGTAAAAAAAAATCAGTTTTTTAATTTTACATTCAACTCTATATTAACATTAATTTCCCTGTAAACTCCCTCTCTTCACAGAGGGTAGAGATGGTTTGCGTTCTGGCACACCGTAACCAGTCTCCACCAAGCTGAGCAATCGACCATCGCTCACTTCTTATGTGTTATGTTATTCTATGTTAAACCAAGACTCTCTCGCAACACTACTTATGAGCTGCAGTCAGTGACTGGCTGAGCTTCATAACGTAGTATGGAGGCTGCTGGTCCAGGGATAAAATGTCATGTATCTTAAATACATACTTTGCCCTTGTACCTCATATAACAACACAAAATAAAAACCTACTATATCAACTATATCTAGTGGTAGTTAAATAATTAAGACTTTTAAGAATTTTTTTTTTTTTTCCTCTCTCTCTCTCTCTCTCTCCCATTCAGCTTGCATTAGTTACCTGGAGGGATTGCCTCTTCAGACCTTTGAATAAGCAGGTAAAGTTTTTTTATTTTTTTTAATAAAATTGTGGAATTTAGTAGTATAGTGTATTTCTTGATTATTTCTACAACAATTTGTTGTTGAGTACAGTTTTGGTTAAATACTGAGTTGGAGATTATATTTCTATTGTTGGGGAATAAGTACTTTCATGCACATGCATACTTTTACTGTTCTGTTCAACATGTACGATTTTACTGGTTGTGCATTCACTGCCAAATGCATCAAACTAGAATGCCCTTGTAAATAACTACTTACATTGTGTGTGTATATATATATATATATATATATATATGTGTGTAGGTATGTGTGTGTGTGTGTGTGTATATATATATATATGTATATGTATATATATATATTCAGTGCTATATCTGAAAAGCTTGTGTTTGAAAATAGTGCAAGTAAGTCCCTTTGTTACTGAAGTGGGTTAAGATGTGGCATTTCTCTTATCATCTAATGAAAGTACATGTGCATTGCTTTCTGCCTAAATCAACAGTTTCTTTTTTTGTCTTCTATATTAAGTAAAATCAAGAATTTTACATATTCTTTAAATGATCGAGGCCTGATCAAGAAAATGTATGAAATAAGCTTCAAATGTTTGCATTTACAAGGCTTTCTTAAAATGTGCAGATCAGTGGATTGTGAAGTTGAGAGAGGATTTTATTTTGCGGTTTGATATTTTGTCTAAACCTGTACTCTGCAATAGACCGGTATGTGTGTGTATGTATGTATATATATATATATATATATATATATATATATATATATATAATATGAAACGCCTATGCAAATAGATGGGTATATAGATGTGCAAACATTTATTTTGTGTGTGCCTTCAAAGGTGACAAATGCTGTATTGAAGTTGATTGAGAAAGAGCGAAATGGAGAGACAATCAATACCAGACTTATTAGTGGAGTTGTACAGTCTTACGGTGAGTGCCATTCTACATCTGTTTTCACATACCAGATCACATGTTGCATGAGTACAAGAAGATACAAAGGTTGCATCTCAGGGCCCAGCTTTCACCAAAGACTAGAAGCTGAAAATTGTTGCTGAGATATGAAGGAGCTAAGTGTGTTTCTTAAAAGACTGCACGATAAAATAAAGTTTAGGTTCTTTAAATTTTCTCTAAGACCCTTATACTTTACTATTCAGTATTTTACCCAGGAACCCGTTAATATTAATGAAAGCCATGCTTTCAATACCAAAGGTAGATGACCTTATTGCAGCATCTAGACATCTATTGTTCAAACCCATCAGACCATGACCTAGGTGTATGAGAAAATAAATGCAAATTTAATTTCCTAGTTGTATTTAGAGGCAAATGTGGATTGGGAGGTTCAAAGCTCCACAACATAATGAATGCAGACAATGCAATGACTATCCTTTTACTTTTTTACAGTCGAGTTAGGCTTGAATGAAGATGATGCTTTTGCCAAAGGCCCAACGCTGACTGTGTACAAAGAGTCTTTTGAGTGTCAATTTTTGGCTGACACTGAGAGGTTCTACACAAGAGAGAGCACAGAGTTTTTACAGCAAAACCCAGTCACAGAGTACATGAAAAAGGTAAGTTAAGTAGCCATGTACCTTAATTCTTAAATGGAGTGCCACATAAAAATAGTTTACGCTACGAATGTGGAGTAGAATTGTATACAGAGTTTGTGTATTAATGTGTTTCAGTTGTCTATTGTATGTGACTTCACTTCTGTCCCGATATGCAAACGAACTCCATTAAAGTGGGAAATGTGTAATTTACATATAAAGCCGCAATGCAACACATTTTGGGAAATTTGTAATTTACATTTAACCCCCTTAACGACACAGGAAGTACATGTCTGTCCAGTGTCTTTAAGGCTGCCAGAGGCTATCGGCAATCCATGAAGAGGCATCAGGCACACTGAAAAAGCCGCTCACAGGGCACTTTTTAGATAACGAGCAGCTTTCTGTATCAGTTTCCTTATCCCCATTTAGAGTATAGTTCACTCTCTCCATCCAAGCCAAAGTATGCGTCACACCGGAAGATCAGCACGGTGCTGTCCTGTTGTGGGCAAGAGCTTCACAAGCTGTAAATCACAGCTTCTGTCGCTCTGTTGTTGTTACTAGACTGCCCCTAGCGACAGTCTGCAATATTACAACAACAACAAAAACATTATTTACAGTAAGCGGGTTAAGTTCAGGTTTAGGTCAAAAAGCTCACTGTTGGGGAAAATTATTTAGGGAAAACATGCTACTTTAGGTTATTGCCCTGTACCTTGCAAAAAACAACAAAAACATGGAATATTTCTAAACTCAGGACAAGATTTAAAAACTATATCTTTGGGGTCTTTTTTTTACCAGCTGCAATGGTGTAAAAGATTTTTCAGTTCAAAGTTAGAAACAGTGTTTGTTTTGTATTTATTTTATAGTAAATTATAATTATAACGTCTTATAGTGATGAAAACCATATATAATATGTGTGCATACATTGTAAGTAAAGAAATTTAAAATTGGTTAAACAAAAAAAAAAATCCTCAGTCACTAAGCGGTTTAAAGAGCCATGTGATGATGTACATACAACACATTTTTAATACAATGTATAGATTTATTTTTTGTTCTCTACATTCACTATACAATGTTACATACCCGTTAAATACCTTCTCACCGCCATTGTAGTAACTGTGGCCCATATCAGACCATAAACTAAATAATAACGGTGAGAAAATATATACACTGCCTTAACATTCAAGAGTCTTATCTTCATAGATGGTTCCTAATAACACTAATACTTCCAATATATGTTGGAGATGCAATAAGAAATCAGGGACCATTCTGAATATTTAGTGGGTATGTACTAGATTAAATAACATTAAAATCCTCCAATTTGAATGATTGGATTTGATTATCACAGACTTAACCCCTGAAAACTTCTTATTCCATCTTAACATTTCCAAGTTTTCGCTGGCACTAGTTATTCACAAAATGATGGCTACGAAATTATGCATCTCTAGTTACTGGAGGAAAGTGGCCTAGATGAAATAAAAGCCCAAATAAACGATCACGTTTTAATGGAGAAAACGGTTTACTTTAATAATGTAAATATTACAATTTATATTATGATCTGGGGTAAGTAGTTTTCCTTAGGAAAAAATTAAACACTTGGGAAAGGAGGGTAAAAAGGGGAAAGGAGGTAGGAAAAAGAGAAAAGAAAAATCAGTCTGTGCTGGGCTATTTGGCTTGATCCCATGTTGTTAGGTTAATATTTTAGTATGTCTCTCTGAAGTAGGTACCAATTTTCACTTAGTAACTAGCCCTTTGAATAAGAAAATTACTAATACTGTATTTTCTGGCGTATAAGACTACTTTTTAACCCAGGAAAATCTTCCCAAAAGTCGGGGGTCGTCTTATACGCCGAGTGTAGTCTTTTTACTTACCTCGTTGCTGCTCTGCAGGTGCGCGTGGCTGTGAGGGAAGCGTTGTGAGCTCCCCTCCAGCCGCGCAACTTCAATAAAGTTTGTTTAAACTTTTTTTAAAGCAAACTTTATTGAAGCTACACGGCTGGAGGAGAGTGCACGACGCTTCCCTCACAGCCGCGCGCACCTGCAGAGCAGCAATGAGGTAAGTACTGAGAAGGGGGTAGGAGAGGGGCAAAATCCTGGCATATTGAGGGGAAAATCCTGGCATATTGGAGGGGCAAAATATTGGCATATTAAATGGCACAATAAAGGCATATTGAGTGGCAAAATACTGGCATATTGAGTGGCAATAGTGTGTCTAAGGTTGTGTCTATTGGTGTCACTGTGTGTGTGTTAGTGTGTCACTTTCTGTGTAAGGGTGTGTGTGTAAGTGTGTCACT
This sequence comes from Pelodytes ibericus, assembly GCA_036172795.1. NCBI lineage: Eukaryota > Metazoa > Chordata > Amphibia > Anura > Pelodytidae > Pelodytes > Pelodytes ibericus. The sequence goes on along the minus strand of CM069859.1, from coordinate 159,623,298 downwards.
GTGTTAGTGTAAGGGTGTGTGTGTAAATGTCACTGTAGGAGAAAATGCTTGTTGGAAGAGGGGTAGTCTTATACGGCGAGTATATCCCAAACTCTAAATTTTAACTGGAAAAGTTGGGGGTCGTCTTATATGCCCAGTCGTCTTATACACCGGAAAATACGGTACTTTGAATACTGGATATGAAAGACCTCTCCTTTGATGTTATGTCTATTTTAATTGGTTACATAAAGCATCCAGTAGGACACATTGATTTATCCAAATGGTATTGAAAAAAAAAAAAAACACATCATTGATGCTTAGAGAACTATGCTGTAAATAAGATATTGTGATATATAATATTTATGGATTTGTGCTTGAATAAAAATGTAACAAAATCTTTTTTTTTTTTTAATACAATGTATAGATTATGTTGTGTTCTATACATTCACTGTACAATGTTACATACCTGTTAAATGCCTTCTCATGGTCATTATTGTAGTAACTGTAGCCCATATCAGACCATAAACTAAATAATAAAGATTAAAGTGGTTTTGTTTTGTTTTCCATTTTGTGTGGGCCTCTAGGCAGAAGCACGGCTTTTGGAGGAACAGCGCAGAGTACAAGTGTATCTGCATGAAAGCACGCAGGATGAACTGGCACGGAAATGTGAACAAGTGTTGATTGAAAAACACCTAGAGATTTTCCACACAGAGTTTCAGAATTTACTAGATGCCGACAAAAATGAAGGTAACAAGTTCATAGATCTTTTGTATTATTAAGTTTCACTTTTAACTTATATCATTTATCGAACATTAAATGGCAAATGGTGATTGCACAACAGAGTGCAAGGCAAAGTATAGAAAATGTGTATATTAATATGCAAATGATGTAGAACATATTTTATTTCTGTGGATATTTCCTCCTAATTCATGCGTGTGTATTTTCAAAGGTTTTTCGTTAAAATGTACCAGTCATCCAGAAAAGTGGGGATGACAAGTTCCCGATCAGGTGGCTTAGTGAAGTTTAACCTATATATTTCTGGCATTTATCTCCAGGAAGTTATTAGGTTAAATAGTAGTCTTACTTGAAGCTAAATACCTGGTTTAATGCAAAGCACAACCTCTGAATCTCTATCTCTCTTGCTTCTACAGATCTGGGGCGGATGTACAATCTGGTATCTCGAATTCAGGATGGCTTGGGAGAATTGAAGAAGCTTTTAGAAACCCATATCCATAACCAAGGACTCGCTGCCATAGAAAAATGTGGAGAAGCTGCACAAAATGTAGCTGTTCCACTTCACTTAACATCCCTGATTTTTTTTTTTATTTGTTGGCCATCCATGTAATTCTTTTAGAAAAATATTGACAGAGTAGGCTAGCCACACATTACAAACCTCCCAACTTCTGCCCCCAACCAATCGGGATGGTGGGGCTTGGGAGGTTAAGTGTCACTCAAACTGTCAGCACCTCTGTGCATGCATGGTATGTATTCTTCTGGGGTGTCAGAAGGAATCAGGAATCCCCCTATCCTGCAAAGCTCTACCTCCGGCTCAAAAAGTGAGACGGGGGTAAAGGTCAGCATGACAGCCTCCCAAAATCAGGACATTTCCACACAAACCGGGACTGTGTAGAAGCATGCCATGAACATTTCTGCCTTTGATAGAATCTCTGATGTCTTTGTTCCTATGGGTAGCCTTATACATATCCTTTTTTGGGGGGGTTTTGCATTCATCTTAAATGCTAGTCATCACTATGTCAACTGAAAGGCTATTCTGAGAAACTGCTATTTCTGTAAAATATTGTGTTCTCATGGATTCTGGTTATGCGGACTGGGAGAAAATGGGAGGAATGTCAGAGTAAAAATAGTGTTTTGTAGTATATAATTGGTTATATTTCAGGCCAACTCACTCTTTCTCCTTTAAACCACATATTCTGCGTAAGCAAATGAGAGTACATATTTTAATTGTTTTTAATTGTGTATTTGCTAGTATAGTTGCTTTAGATGTATCAAGTAAGCTATGTTTGAACAAACGCTTTATTTTGTTCAATTCTTTTTTTCAGGATCCCAAAATGTATGTACAGACGGTCCTAGATGTCCATAAAAAATATAATGCACTAGTCATGTCAGCGTTCAACAATGATGCTGGGTTTGTGGCTGCACTAGATAAGGTAACTATGAGTTCAAATGATGCTTCAGATAGGTATTCTTTAGCGGTTTCAATAATGTCTTCTCCCTATAGGCTTGTGGTCGGTTTATTAATAACAATGCTGTGACAAAAATGGCACAGTCTTCCAGCAAGTCTCCAGAGCTGCTCGCCCGATATTGTGACTCGTTGCTAAAGAAGAGGTTTGTAAACACAAAAAAGTCCCTCAAGCAAGGTGACTGAGGTGTGTTCTCTGATGTCTGTGTTCCTGCAAATTATTGTGTGTTAATTTAATAATTATTTATTTGTCTTAGTTCCAAAAATCCAGAAGAGGCAGAACTAGAAGACACACTGAATCAAGTCGTAAGTAACAATGATTCTCTACAATGTGTGCCCAGACATAGAAAAGCAATACTAGAACAAAACAAACCTCTTTAGTGCATAGTTTACTCTGTGACACTAAATAAATACACACATACAATACACACATACCATACACACATACACACATACACACATACACACATACACACATACACACATACACACATACACACATACACACATACACACACACATATATATATATATATATATATATATATATATATATATATATATAAAATATAAAAAATAGATTTTTTTTTTTTTATTATTTTACAACAAATGATGCTGGGTGCCAACTGCAAATAAATGGACATAATTTAGCTTCTTTTTTTTTTTCTTCACTTGAGTCTGCCAAATATTGTAATTAACTTCTTCTACAAATCAGTCTCTTGAAATACTCCAGGATGAAACTCATAACTTGAAGAGCATACATTTTTCAGTCTGTTTTATCATAAATGCCAATTGTCTATGCAGCTTTGTTTTATCAGCCTAAGCATCACCCTTTTCCCCTAATGTTTCAAGAGATGAGAAAGCGCCATTTGTTGAAAACACATTTGTTAAAAAGTAGACATATGATGTAATTGTGAGGGAATCCTCAAACATGCTTTCTCAGGAAAACTGCATATATGGCGAAAAACCTCCAAGTGTAGGCATATATGTTTATATATCTGCAGTACCCAAATACTCATTTACGAAGTGGAAACCTCTTCAGTGTGATAGACACTTTCAAAAAAACATTTGAAGTGGCTAAGCCAATGTTTTAACAGGCTACAGTGCAGATATGCTTAAAGAAGAGGTGAAAGGGCAATAAATTGATGCCATGCTTATGTATCCTGATGCCCTAGAATGAGTGACCAAAAAAGTTATCCTGCACAATACCAGTGGCCAATGGAAAATGTCTTAATGACTCTTCAGATTCCAAATAAGAGCACATGATATAATTTGTACTTTGAAAACTATACGAAATACTCATGCTGTATAAATTGGGCACACACTTTTGAGAAGCCCTCTAGTTTATCTGGCATCTAAAGTTATAGCAGACCAAATGGTATAAACTGTAACTCACATTACCATAGCATTATTTATTTTTTTAAATTGTTAGGTTCTACGTTTATTTTAAAAATACATTTTCTCTTAGATGGTGGTTTTCAAGTATATAGAAGACAAAGATGTGTTTCAGAAATTCTATGCAAAGATGCTTGCTAAGCGACTGGTTCACCAGAACAGTGCAAGTGACGATGCAGAAGCAAGCATGATCTCAAAACTCAAGGTAAGGCCTTACAAATAACATATTTTACAGGCAGAAGACTGAATGGCTTAATTCCTTAATTATGCATGTTACCTGTGTCTTCTGTGTTCAGGGCATGTTGTATGTCCACTGAGCTTTATTATTCTTTATTTGCCTGTTGGTGTAGTCAGTAAGATAACCTTGCTAAAGTTAACTGGTTGGTAACTATGAAGTCTGTCACCTGAGTAAAGGAAGACAAAGTCTAATCTCACTCCATCATGCAGTGTGTGCTTTTTTTTTTCACTACACCAAGCAGATTCTGGGCCTATCAACTTGTTTGCCTGACAAAAAAACACAGCCCTAAGAGTGATAAATACCTTGCTTAAATCTTGTTATACTATGTTTTCAGACAAGTGCAGTTTACCATTATTGCTTTGTACATTTATTTTCTGAGTGTGATAATACATTATAATGCAGTAAATAAACAGCAATTTTATAGTATGGTGTAAATATGCATTTTAGTTTTATAGAACCAGCATGCTTGTTGGTATAGGCACAAGCATGAATTTGCTGTAATAAAGTTGCAGGAAGAGAACCAGTGTGAAATATGAAGTGGCAAGATTCATTTCTGTCTGGAATTAGGTGTCTTATTGTACCTTTTACAAGTGTGGTCAAATATGTCTCACAATGTATATTTTATATTTCAGCAAGCATGTGGTTTTGAATATACTTCAAAACTGCAAAGAATGTTCCAAGACATTGGTGTCAGCAAAGACCTGAATGAGCAATTTAAGAAGCACCTGACTAATTCAGAGCCTCTTGACTGTAAGTATTAATCTTCAACTGGTAAAGGCAAACTGTGAATATGGAGAATAAAATTGATCTATATGTTGTGTTAATGTGTGCTTTCACTTGCATTTCTGTTAACAGAAAACTTGTTTCAATTGAGTCAGGGGTGTTTCCTGTTTATGAAACCTTTTTGGTGCTTGATATGCAAATTACCGTCTCACATATTTCACAATTTTGCATATCAAGCCAGGAATGAGACACCATGGGCATAGAAATGGCTTCTTTGTATTTTAATCTAACCTACCTTTGAGGGGTAATAGAGCTTGCCTATCTATTATATAGGCTTTACTTTGTAATACTTTGAAACATTATTTGCAAATTGTTTTAATGATACATGGAAAATGGAAACCTGCACTGGAGCCTAGCCATACTTTGCATTGCTTATTTCCTCACATCACTACGTCTTTATTTAAGGATGATGGAAGAATCTCACGTGACTCCCTTTTAAGGCTTAGTCTAAGCAAAATGTTTCCACAGTTTTGTTATATGTACCCTAAGCAGCCATTCCTCTCACTTACACTTTGTGAATTGCTGCGGTTTTCTTTCTTTTAAACTGAATGGGTATTATGATATTACTTTCCATTCCATGCTTAATTATGTATGCATTTTTAGGTAGTTTTACAATTTATATGCTGCCCCACATGTGTTCTTAGGGAAATCAGTTAATTACTCAAGGTAGATCCCCTTCTTGAGCAGGTAAGTTACACTATATGGACAAAAGTATTGGGACACCTGACCATTACACTGTAATGGGACAGTATCAATGACCTACACACTCCTTGCCCATTGCCAGGAAATCCGTAGGTCCCCAGAGAAAATCAGCACCACTGGAACTCTTTGTACCAGAATAAAGTAGACCCTACCAGTCTAGTAATCAGTACAGCAAGAAATAACCCTTTATTGTCCAAACACACAGCTATATTACACAGGAAAACATCTGATAACCACATGTAATGCATTAACAGTACTAAACTAGGTCTTCTAATTAACCTGGCCCAGACATACAATGGGGAAAAACATAATTAGTTAACATCACACCTTGAAGCCACAGACATCCTGACTAATGACAAATGGATATGTACACATTTCAGCAGCAACATATAATAACATTTCTTCACACCTCCAAAACAAACATTACAAACAACACATTACAATAAGTTGTCCTTCCCCGAATTTAATTGCAGGCTGCCCACCCGAGTCGCACCTGTTCTGAGCAACCGGTGGTGACAGTCCTGCTACCAAGACCAGGGTTACCCATGTCTCCCCAATGGATCAGATTATCATGGCAAATGGCATATTGTACTTTGCCCAGGATCCATAATCGGTGAGGAGGAGGCTTGCCCTCAAGCCTCTTCAGGAGACAAAGGCATATAGCATTCCGTGATATACACTGAACAGGGACGTTAATTGCATTGCAAACTAAATACATATATATTCATATGTAGTAGATTCCACATTTACAGCCATAATGGCTTCCACTCTTCTGGGAAGTCTTTCCACAAGATTGTGTAGTCCACGGATGTTGGACAAGGAGGGTCTGCTCACTATCTTGGCCAGTCAAATTCTTCAACAGCAAACTCAACCAACCATGTCTATATGGACCTTGCTTTGTGCACTGGGGCAGTCATGCTGGAATAGAAAAGGGCCTTCCCCAAACTGTTCCCGCAAAATTGGATGCATGGCATTATCCAAAATGTCTTGGTATGCTGAATCATTAAGATTTCCCTTTTACAGTTGGCACAATGCAGTCAGACATATAATGGTCTACTGGCATCTGCCAAACTGAGACTCCCCCATCAGGCTGCCAAATAGTGTATACGTTCTGTGACTTTACCTGGGCCTCCGTTTCATGGTTACTACTGTTCCTAAATGCTTCCACTCTCCAATAATACCATTAACAGGTGATTGCGAAATTTCATCCCTACTAGATATTACACAAAGTGGCTTATTGCAAAGGTGGAATCCCACCAGCACCACGCTTGAATTCACAGAGCTCTTCAGAACAACCCTTTTTTTACCACAAATGTTTGTAAATGCAGACTACATGGCTAGGTGATTGTAAAAGGTGTCCCAATGCTTTTGTCCATCAAGACAATGGCTGATCTGTAGGAGGGTTAGTAGAATATATAAGCTTGATATTTGTGAGCAAATTAATCTTTAGAAAACAATTTTAAGAAATAAATACCTTTTGTATATTGATTTTACATTTGCAATATTCTACATTGAAGCTTTATGCTTCTGACCTACAGTTACCCTTGACTGGGTTATGTTCTGTTTACATACCATTATGGGAGTCAAGCAAGGTCTGCATGGAGTGCAGGTCTCTCTCCACTAGTGCAGAAAGACACTCATTTTGAAAGGGGAGCAACAGAGGAGACCTAGATAGGAGACCCATATTGAGGGCCTTTGAAAACAAAGTGAGATTGTCGCCAACCAGGCCAAGAAGCATAGCAGCTGCTGGTCAGAGGATGAACTGGCATGTACTATCAAAAGTACATCCAATTTTATCCTCATACTTGAGGGACTACTCTTTTCATAGGTGGGGAAAAAATGGTTTAGTTGTCCTTTAATGCCCAAGCATTGTATTGTTAACCTTACTGGGCAACTGGCCTTTTTTTTTAATTTTTTTATCCAGTTAATGCTCCAAAATATCCAGAGGTCTAATTTTATGACCATATATTTTAAAAGGTTTACTTGAAACCGAGAGCTATACTAACATATCTTCTTTCTCCCTGCAGTGGACTTCAGCATACAGGTTCTCAGCTCCGGATCATGGCCCTTTCAACAGTTTTGCACATTTGCTTTACCTTCCGAGGTATGTTTTGTTTAATTTACAGTTGCCTTAAAATGCAATTTTACAAATGTAAAAAATGTTCACATTTCATCATGCTGATCAGAACTGTTAATTTAAGACCCAGCATAATCTAATTAGAACAATAAAAATCTAACATAACCAAGTAAAAAAAAAACCTCAGATCTTCCTTACAGTTACATTTTGTTCACCATCTAACCTAACCCATGTCTGCTCACAAGTACAGCCAGGAAACAAGAAAACTTAAAGATAGAGGGAGTGGTAATCTATTCCTTCCTTGTAATGGCCTTAAATTATCGAATTACCGTATAAAAGGCAACAATTTATCTGCTTTTAAGACAGGTATACATGAGCTTGGTCACCATAGTAATTTGAAGGATTGTAACCACGAAATGGCAATTGTTGGTATATAATAGTTATGTGTAAAGAGTATCCATAAATATCATGCAATGTTAGAGCATTGAATAGTTGAGAGAAAAAGGGGGGCTTTAAGTCAGATTGTGCTGTCTCTTGATGTTGCCTTGTGAGAAAGAAATGCAAATTAACTATCACAGTGTAGAATAAAATTAGCATATGATACACCAAGATGATATTACATAGTTACATAGTAGTTTAGGTTGAAAAAAAGACTTGCGTCCATCAATTTCAACCCTTGTCCTATTCCTTGTTTACCACTGTTGATCCAAAAGAAGTCAAATAGAAACCCCTTATAAAGGTTAGACAGCAAAGACCAGTTTTCTTGCAATTTCTCTGGAAAAAGATTGTAAATCATGTTTTATTTTTATTTTATAATCTCATTGTAAGTGCCATTTAGATGACCTTTTGAAAAAACAAATTGGATAGCGCCCACTGATTATTCAAAAATAAAGGAATTAACTACAAATGAAATACACGTAATGACATCTCTTAAATTTTGAACATTTGATTATGCAGAGGCAGTTGAACTGTTCTGCACAATGCATAGTCTGTCAGTAAGATGAAATATTCACTCTCCTCACTTTTAAGGATCTACTCAGTATGCACCAATCTGATCCATAGTGACTCTGCCATAGTACCTGAATCACACAAATTTCCGAAATGCGGTTACTCAATATAGATTAATTCTCCTCCGAATTGACTGTTCAGCCGTTCGGAAACCGGCGCATGAGGGACCTTTGGATAGGGACAATTTCGCCATGAAAACAACGGTTTTCAGCTACCCAATGTATGACGATCACACGCGAATGCATTTCGAATTTGGGGATGCCGGCGTCATTTTGGACATTTCAAATATAAAGCTAGAAATAAAAGGCTACCTGCTCTGACTTCCCATTTGTGTAACGGGTGGTGGGGAGCCATTTGGCCACCTTCCAAACAAACCCATTTTTGTTATCGGGGGAAGTCATTATATTTTAGGGGCCCCATCTGGGCTATTTATTTATTTATTTTGGCAGGACAGAGTACTTTCATAATAGCTGAATTCCTCCTGAAATGAGTCTCTATCGTCCCCATGGGATGATAGAGGCTACATTTTAGCAGGGCTCTGTGTGTGTGTAATCGGCTACAGCAAAGGTATTTGCAAATTGGGACATTTTGGGTAGCTTATTCCAGAGTTCAGAATCACCATTTGGGCCCCAAAGTCCAGCACATGTTGAATACAATTTTAGTGAATAGCTCCCAGTGCGTCTACAGATCCTCATAAGTCTTTTTCAGGAGTTGCTGAAAACCTACCATGTAGTGTCATTGTTCAAGATTTTTAGAACCTCCTTCATAAATTGATTATGTTGTTCATGTAGAAACTACTCAGTTTTGACCCAGTCACTCCCTGTCTAGAACATCAATACAACAAAATGGATTCCTAACTTATAGATTAACAGACTTCTTATTTTCTATGTTTAAAGGCGTCACATTATTTCAAATTGTTTTCTTTCTGAAGTACATTACGTATGGTCTTTAGATGTGTTATATTTTAATGTCCTCATAGTTTCCTAGTGCTTACATTTTTTTTTTTTTTTTGACAATACTGTTGTCTTGGAGACTGAGGACACAATAGAGTGTGGGTGGTTTAATAAACAAGTTTCACGCTGTAGTTAGCAGTCATTTAAGGTCACTGTTCTCACAAAAAATCTGTATGCTTGCATAATTTAGACGTGCTCGTCACTACTCCTGTTTATAGAGATTCCCTGCTAAAAGCAGCACTGAATATTTTATGTGCTAGCGTTTGTTGCAGTTCCAGTTTTACCGTCCTTTTAAACAGCTTGCAATTTATTTTTTAAACAACCTATTTTTTGTTGCGGTTACCTTCATAATTTAGTTTACAACTCACTAAATGACTTGATTATGTTTACCTGGATTTTTTTTCCCTTAATCTATTGATTCTCACACCCTTTTTCATACAGAAAATGTAGTTTGCGATATAAAATGAAAGCTTGTAGTTTTCCAGAAAGGTGTTTTTTTTGTTTACATTATTTAAGTATAGCCTTTGTTTTGTAAATCCTACTTTCAACACTTAATACCTTCAGCAGCACTCAAGCCTCGTTAATGCATATGGTTAAGATTGCTTGGTGTGAGTGGTTCTAAAGGGGTGAATGTAAATAAAGATTTGTTTTGTTTGTTTTTTTTTTATTTTAAGAGGTAAGTATTGCAGACTATTTTATTTTAAGAGGTAAGTATTGCAGACTATTTTATTTTACGTGGTAAAAATCACAAATTGTCAAAATGCTAAATCTTTAAATCCTACACCTCACACACAAGTTGTGGGTGTTTTTTAATATCAATATTTTTATCAATAGATCAGATAAATTCATACATGGAGAAGCTTCTACCATTCAATGCCACTTAAAAGGGACACAACCATACATATTTTTATTCTCCTGTTTAACTTTAAACACATTCTTAAGTATATTTGAATATAGTTTTATTTCCACTAATATGGTTGGCAGATTTTCATTTCATTTAAAAAAAAAAAAAAACAGATTCTCAAGTTTTGTACTTAATTCTTTCTCTCACGCTTACGGAAAAGAGCCAGATTTAAAATCATCTTTTATACAGCAAGATTTTTTAAACTGGCTTCAATATGCCTAGACAGTCACTCAGTTTATATCCAATGAGATCTTGCTGATAAAACTGTTGTTTATAGACGTTTTGTTTGTTTGTTTGTTTGTTTTCAGTGCAAGAGGTTAATAGTTCTGTCACACTTATGAAGTTCCTATTTTACCACATTCCCAAATGTATTGCACAATAATGTATATAGTGCATAAAATTATGTAGGATACACATTAAATAAAGGATTTTGTTTCCTTTTTTTTGAAGCTGGAGCGGAGCTACCAGAGGTTTACAGCTTTTTATGCCAGTCGTCACAGTGGAAGGAAGCTAACTTGGTTATACCAATTGTCTAAAGGGGAATTGGTTACCAATTGTTTCAAAAATAGATACACCTTGCAGGTGAGTGGTGTATTGTTTCTTTTTATTTGACAGTTAAAATCTGAGACCTCAAGTGTTTGTCATATAATGGCAGGATTCCAAGTTAAATGTGTTTTCACCATTGTGCACACATTTCTGCCATAACACGTCAACATATGGCACAGTGAGGCAGCAAGCCACCAATAAGTTACCCATGCAGCTGGTTCAGGCCATATTTTCTTGGTGTGTATATAAATATATAATTAACTTTTTTTTTTTTTTTATGTTTGTGGAATCTCTTTTACATTATATTCTATATATACATTTGTTGAATAAATGTCCTATTTATTTGATGATCCAGGCATCCACATTCCAGATGGCTATCCTGCTACAGTATAACACAGAAGATGCCTATACAGTTCAGCAATTAACAGACAGCACGCAGATTAAAATGGTATGCTGTAGTTTTTTCTTTTTAACATTCTGCAATGTTGTTATTGTTTTTCCAAAACAAATCCATGATATCACTGATTACACAGACTGTGATTTGATTGATTAGAAGTCCTCTGAATGATGGAGTTACAGATTCCCTGTAATTAAAGATCTGAAGGCTCTATCCAAAAATATTTTCAAAAAATAATCTAAGAGGAAGATTTTTATACAGCATAGTGTACAGTATCAAACAAGCGGTGTGTAGTAACTAATGATGTCTTCTGTTTTCAGAGCAGCTCCTTGTATTTCAGGAGAACATAAAATGTTTTAGTATGCCTACAGATATGTGTTCATATTCCAATCCATGTTATACATACCGTTTGTTTCTAAGGCAATAAAGTGATATTTACTTTTTCTGTACCCCTGACACCCCCTTTTTGTTCTAATATATGCATCACTTAAAAACAAAGTGACATTTTAATCTATAAAGTGTGCAGATATAACATATTTTTCTTTTTTCAATTCTTCGATAATAATTCAATTCTACCTGTAATGCCAGGGGAGTCAATACATGTACTAGGAATGTACTTCTGTAATGTTAACAAGGTTACTGATGTGTCTTTGCTGTTACAGGACATCCTGGTGCAAGTTCTTCAAATATTGCTGAAATCAAAATTATTGGTGAGTCATTTAGCTTCTTCTGTACTTCTTGTTTAGGCTGTTAATTACCATACTTTTTAATAAATCTGTAAAATAATATATGCATTATACTTTTTGTGTATATATAATTTTGATTAATGTATGCAGTGTGAAGGAAAGTACCAAAATGTGTGTGTATTATCAACCAGTCCTATGGATGGACTGTACAATACTTGCAGTTATGTGCAGTCTAGAGACTGATTTTCACCCATACTGTTCTGATTATGGCTAATCTCACTGGTGTAGAGTAGAGGTTGGTAGGGACCAACGGATGTTCATTCTTTCCTGATTGAAATGGTGAATTTCAGAGGACTTGAAGGTAGGTAGGCAATGCAATAGAGCAGCAGGAAATGCTAGCAGAATGCTTGGTTGCATAGGGAGAGGTATTAGCAGTAGGAAGAGGGAAGTGCTCATGCCATTGTACAGAGCACTGGTGAGACCTCACTTGGAGTATTGTACGCAGTACTGGAGACCGTATCTCCAGAAGGATATTGATACTTTGGAGAGAGTTCAGAGAAGGGCTACTAAACTGGTTCATGGGTTGAAGGATAAAACTTACCAGGAAAGGTTAAAGCATCTTAACATGTATAGCTTGGAGGAAAGACGTAACAGGGGGGATATGATAGAAACATTTAAATACATAAAGGGAATCAACACAGTAAAGGAAGAGAGTATATTTAAAAGAAGAAAAACTACCACAACTAGAGGACATAGTCTTAAATTAGAGGGGCAACGATTTAAAAGTAATATCAGGAAGTATTACTTTACTGAGAGGGTAGTGGATGTATGGAATAGCCTGCCAGCAGAAGTGGTAGAGGTAAACACAGTCAAGGATTTTAAGCATGCGTGGGATAGACACAAGGCTATCCTAGCTATAAGACCGGGAACGGGGGACTGATAAAAGTACTCAAAAAAAAAAAAACAATTGGGCAGACCTAGATGGACCGAATGGTTCTTATCTGCCGACACATTCTATGTTTCTATGTTGTGCTCACCACATTACATGTATTTCTTTTTTTTTTTTTTTTTTTACACAGCTATGCTGTAGGTTTTAATTTACAGGCTAGTGAGAATATGAATAAGAAATCATATTGGATAACTATTGTGAAAGGGAACTTTATAGGGGGGATTGTTGAGTATATGTTGTGTACACTTCCGCTGCTCACATTGGCTGTATTGTCGCATCTCATAAGTTGTGATTTCATTTTTTATTTTATTTTTTAAACTAGGTTCTAGAAGATGAAAATGCAAATGTGGATGATGTAGAGTTGAAACCGGACACCTTAATAAAGCTGTACCTTGGCTATAAAAAGTAAGCTGTAGTTCTTATATCACCAAAGCAGTGACCATAGTGTTTCTTTTATTACTGAAGCAGTGTTAATTATGACAATTATTACCAACCTATCAACTGGCGCAATTTAATTTGTTTGAACACAATATTAGACAAAAGTTGCTAAAGAAGCTTAGAAAATAGAGTTTAGATGTAACAGAACTGTTTCAGTGGAATTGTTTTATAAGACTATGGTTGCCATTGCAGTAAGAAGTTAAGGGTGAACATCAATGTGCCGATGAAGACCGAGCAGAAACAGGAACAAGAAACAACGCACAAAAACATAGAAGAAGATCGTAAATTGCTCATCCAGGTGAAACAATAACCTTTTTTTATATATAGATTGAGTTGACCACTTTGTGACTGTAAATTGGCCAATACATCATCCAAATGGCTTGTAGCTTGGAACTACTGCTCCCTACTGAACATTTAGTCAAATTTATTTCCTGAATAAACAAAGCAACCCATCCTGGTATTGTTTTTTGTTTTGTTTTTTATATACACTTTTGTGCAATTACCTGACAAATATGTACTTCGATTTAGGCTGCTATTGTGAGAATTATGAAAATGAGGAAGGTCCTCAAACACCAACAGCTTCTTGGAGAAGTCTTGACACAGTTGTCTTCAAGATTCAAACCACGTGTCCCTGTTATTAAGGTAAATTTACAGATAATGGTTATCCTTTGTCAGTCTTGTTAAAGACAGGATGGGGAAAAAACTGGATGAATAATTTCATGTTAAAGCTGACCATTTAAACATTTTTTGTTTTTTTTGGCAATACTTAACTAGAAATACAGCTTTTACAGGCACAATGACCCCACCAGCTCAAGTCATAGACTAATGTTATCCACATCTTCAAGAAATAAACAGGAAAGCAGTTACTATATTTAAATGAGCTGGGTTTTGCATATGCTCAGGTTCGTTGCTAGGTCTACAAAAAATCTGGGGCTGGAGCCTGTGATAGATTTGATAGAAGTGGAGTAAATATGCTTAGGCGGCATACAGACTGATATAATTGACGCCAATGAACAATAGGTATATATGGGTATACATCAGGGCTCAAAAAATTCTGGGCACCAGGAAATTATACCTGGCACCTGGTTATTGTCCCTGCATGGTGCCCTCGCCGCTGGGATCATTTTATTTATTTATCCAGCGGCGCACGAGGGAGCAGTGTGTGCACCGGCTGTAGTCTTATAGTGTCCGAGCACTGAGTGTCCTCAGCAGGGCACAGAACAGGCTAGAATGAGGTACAGCAGTCAGGAGTGGGACATATTGATAGATGCACTTTTTTTTATTATCATAAACAACCACAAAATTCCTGACTTGTGTGTGTGACTGTGTTTATGTGACTGACTGTGTGTATGTGTGCCTGTGATCGACTGTATGTGTCTGTGACTCCCTGACACACACACACACACACACACACACACACACACAAACAACCTAAAACACCCTTATACACACAGATGGCCCTTCCCACACAGATATTCTGCCACACAGACACGAGTGTAAACCTGCAACTCTCACACAACCTGGGGAGAATAGGCTGAGGTATGAAGGTATGCTCCTTCTACCAACCTCATAAAAGACAGAAGTGCAGGGAATTGAGATGGGAATTCATCTGAATGGTAGAATTTTTCCAACTCTGCTACTTTAGCCTTAATTTTGAAATTCCCATCTCACTTCCCTGCAATTCTCTCATGAGTAAAGCCCATAATATAATGAAAAGCAGCACATTCATTCATAATGTATTGTTTTAATGCTATAACAAGGTACATGGGATTTGTAATGCCATGTGTATGGACTTTTATTGCCATTAATATAAAGACTATAAATAAAGATGAATCACTATTATTCATATTGAATGTGATAATCAAATGTGAAACAATGCTATCATCTCATATTTTTATTTTCACACTTGATTATCACATTCAATATGAATAATAGTAATTAATCAGAGGTTCTCCTAGTAATCTCACTGGGATTCACACTCACACACACTTTCACTCTCACACACTTACACTTTGCCATATACTCATAACTCTGTTCCTCATGCTTACACTCACTCACGCACACACACACATTCATAACTCTGCTGCTCACACCCACTTATACTCTGCCACTCACACTCTGCCACTTACATACACATGCACACTCATAACTCTGCCACTCACATACATACACGTGCAGACTCATAACTCTGCCACTCTCACTTACACTCTAGGAGACTCGCATTCAAAGCTTGAGGGGGCAGAGTTGAGCGTGAGGGGCGAGGCCGAGGGGGTGGGGTCTAGTGCTGTCCAGCATCCAGATTGCAGCATGCAGGTGGTGGACCGAACGCTAGGGAGCGGGCCTGGTGCGAGGGCACGTGGTCAGTCTCCATTCAGGGCTATGGAAGGGAGATCAGCCCAGTAGTCCCCCCAGTGACGCCACTGCATATGCTCACTAGTTTCTTGCTCAAACCCTCTGAGTTCAGGCAAGCATTCCTCAACAAACAGCAAGGAGAGTGCTAACAAATGCAAGCAGGCATGCAACATGCTAAAGGGGCAGTTCCATATGTAGTGTCCAAAAAAGTATTCGATAACTGCTGCACCATGTAACTCATTCAAAAGGAACAGGTTTGTCTTCATTCTTTTCCTTTTATTGCTTTCTTTTCTCTAAATACTGCATTTAAAGTTTAATAGATCTACTGCCATTGCTGTGACATCACAGTACAGAGGGTTGGTTGAAAGCACACCCCTGAGGTATATATTACTTGTGCAAAAGAGGTCTATGAGGTATTGTTCACATTTTTAAATGGTATTGAAAAGATATACAGGTACACCCAAAACAAGTATGTGTTTGAGTATATAAATATCACAGAATATGTATTGATTTGCTGAGTTTTGCAGCCCAACTCGTACATGATGGATAATATATAACGTCTCTTTCCAGAAATGCATCGACATACTTATAGAGAAAGAGTACTTGGAGCGTGTGGATGGAGAAAAGGACACCTACAGTTACCTGGCTTAAATAACATTTTTATACATATATTTAGCGATTGCCTGAGTGGTAAAACTTCTTCATTTGTGTAACCCTCGGCAGATAGTGAAATTTATGTGGTGGAAAGAATGGAGACACAACTGAACTTCATAGGAGCCAATTTGCTGCCACCTGGTCCTTCACTTTTTAATAACACCAGGAACAGGACTCCAAAAAGCCAGCCTCGGACTTATATCTGTACTGCTCAGGACTGATAACATTTCAAGCATGTAAATATGGAAATATGGACACCAATGCCCTTTAATTTAAGAACAGAGGGGAGCCTGTACCCAAACAGAAGTTTGCATGCTACCACCTCCTTTCTTTTAAATCAATAAATGTTGGCTGTACGGGCAACTGATGTCGGTGAAGACAGTCCCTAGGTATATTGGCGGCACACACTGAGAGAGTTTGAATGGACCTAATGTAATCTGCTATGAAAAAAAAAAAAAACATTTGTATAGTGTGTTTCATTTTTTTTAATGTGTGAAAAATAAAAACAGAAAAAAAAAAACATCAAGCTATTTCTGTACAAGTTGCTTTGGGTTTTTTGTCTGGTTTTTTTTTTTTTTTTCTTTCTTCCTAAATGTAAATAAAAAGAGATCGTTATGAAAACGTCTTGTTATGGTACTTTAAATAATCCAAATCCAGTTTGCTTTTTATATTTAAAAAAAAAACTTAATTATGCAAATAGGGTAGCATGTAATTTACATGTTTGCCTGTAAGCAGGATACACTATATTAAGTAATTAATTTACATACACCTGTTCCCAAATAGTATTCAATTTTTCAAGTCGGAATCTATCATGAATGCAGTGTCAACAGAGCTTTTTCAGGTTTGCATGTAACTTTGACTTCTCACAGACCTCTTGATTTTTATCAACAATTAGGAATGTGATGTCTATTATGTATTTCAGATAACTGAGTTATAGAACATTCTGGGAGGTAAACCAATGAGGATACACTAGGGAAATCGGGGCTTAGGAGGGCGTTAGGTCCCTTTTAATCCTTTTTACTTTGGTGACCTATACTCTTTTATAGGATATGCATAACTTTTAGCTGCTTCTGTGGAAGCAATTAAGATTCACTTATCACTAGGAGTATAATCACTGTTTGTTTTATAGAATACTGCATTGATATATCTATTTTTATAGATATATCATATCGTATATTTTGTATTACACTTCTTATACATTTTTTAGCCTTTTGTAATATATTAAATGTTATTTTTCACACGTAATACTGTAAGCACTATTATTGCCCCTGTTTTTTTGGGCTCATATAGTGACAGAGCACCTTTGCTCCCGATTTTTTTTTGTGTGCTTTTCCCTTCTTTAAACTCCTGGCCTACTCAGCCCTTTAACTCACCAGCCAATCTCCATTCGAACGACGGTGGGCTAGGTCCAGCAGTTTTGTTTTTTTATTCTTTATTTATAGGATTTTCCAAGTTTTTCCTTTTATCGCATAACAAATAGATGTTGCCATGTACAAGTATAATTGTACTTCATTGTACACCATACAGAAATAACAATCATAATAAAAATAACGTTACCAACATGTAGTCCAAAACACGGTAGTCTCTTGAATATGTTATCAATCATTAGAATAATGAAACCTGTGCTGTGACCAAAAATGTTATAACAAAACCACATTAAGGGGTAGGAATAAGAGAAAAAAAAAAGAAGAGTTTTGTAATGAGATAAAGAGATGAGAAAATAGAGGAAACGAAAAGGACAATCGAGTGATGGGGGTAGACTGGATTAAGCAGGGAAGTGTACAAACCAGGGAGACCACAGTTTTTCGAATCTGGTGGGAGTATCATGTAGGTATGCCGTCAATTTTTCCATGTCTATGACTTCTATTACCAGGGATATTACTGTGGGGAGGGTTGTGACATTGGAATTTTTCCAGATTTGGGCAATGGCCCTGCGGGCCGCTAAAGCCACCCTGGCAATTAGTTGGTTTTCCTTAGAGGTGCATGAGTCGAGTGGTTGGGATAAAAGAAAAATACAGGGATCCAGCGGGATTGGCTTGAGGAGAACACTTGACATCAGCCTTTGAACTTGCTGCCAAAGCTTTTGGATCTGGGGGCACGTCCACCAAGTGTGGAAATAAGTACCTATCTCTCTGCAGTTTTTCCAATAGAGGGGAGTGAGAAGCGTGATTCTTGGATAAGCGAGACGGGTATGTATACCATCGCATAAGAGTCTTATATGCTTGTTCTTTGTGGGAAGTACATATCGAGATTTTTGAAGTAACTTCCCAAATGTCAACCCAGTCTTCTCTGTCGATAAGATGGCCTATGTCTTTCTCCCATGCTGTGATATAGGATAGTGGAGGGCCTGGTACAGGTAAAGCGAGTTTGGTGTACAGAGAGGAGATCAGCTTCTTTTGTCTGGGGGAGTCCATACAAATCTTTTCAAACCATGTTGGTGTGGTCTGGGCTGCTTCACGGACTGACGGGGTAGAGGCATAATCTGTCAGTTGGATGTATCTGAAAAAAATCTGAAGTGTTAAGAGCGATTGTTTCGGTCAACTCATGGAACGACTTGAGAAAAGATCGTAGATTCGAGAGATATCTCCCTGGTCAAACCTCTTAAAAATCGAGTCATGCCTGGTGGAAAATCTCTTTTCCTGTATATCGGCGTTAGTGGAGAGTGTGCCGTTGTCAAAGAGAATTTAATAGCATATTTGTCCCAGATTCTGAGTGAGTTTTGTATGATGGGGCATAGTGTCCGTAACAGCGGTCAATGTCTTTTAGGGGTCCATATGTACTGTGGCAACACGTCTGGACAGAAAAGATCATTTTCGATGTCTACCCATTTTATTTGTGAGATGGGAGCGTGAAAGTTGAGCTGCCAGGTAATATTTAGTCACGTCTGGTAGGCCCAAACCTCCTGCCTGTTTAGGCCTGTACATCGTGACCCTGTTTAGACGTGCCTTTTTACCTTGCCAGGTAAAATTGTTAATGAGTATTTGTAGGTTTTTGAAGTCGGCTAAATGTAGTGAGATGGGCAGAGCCTGAAACAGGTATAAGACATTCATTTTAATGGTTGTGAGGCGTCCCAACCAGGAGATATGCAGGAGGTGCCATCTTTTGAGATCCATCTTTATGCCGTGTATCAGTGGCGAGTAATTTAGGTCATACAATTGGGAGTAAGACCCCGTTAGCTTGAGACCCAGGTAAGTAAGGGGCATATCCAGGATGACCAAGTCGAAATTTAGTTGCAGCAGCTTCCCGGTATGTTGGGGGACATTGATAGGGAGAGTTTCAGATTTGCTGGTGTTTACCTTAAATCCCGCTAGTTCTGAGAAATTTTGTAATTCTTGGAAGAGGTATGGCAGGGAGGTTTGGGAATCAGTAACGGACAACATAATATCGTCCGCGTAGGCAGCTACTTTATATTGGATACCAGCTAAAGTGAGCCCTTTTATCTTCGGGTTATGTCTGATGATGTGCAGAAGAGGTTCCAAGGAGAGCGCAAATAATAAGGGTGATAGTGGGCATCCTTGCCTGGTGCCATTGTGATTCCGGAATGTGAGAGATGAGGCGCCTGGTATACAGATTGTGGAAGAAGGTTCATGGTATAGGGCGGACAAACAGTTTTGAAAATTCTGGGTGAATCCCATTTTTTCGACTGTGAGACGTAAAAAGGTCCAGTCCATGCGGTCATCTAATGATATGAATTGCATAGGCGTTTTGTTCTGTGATGCCATCCAGATAAAGTCCTGGTATTATCCAAAGCTTGTCTGTGTGGAATGAATCCCACTTGGTCAGGGTTAATCAGTTTAGGTAGGAAGTGGTTCAGTCGAGAGGCCAGTATTTTAGTGAAGATTTTATAATCAATATTTAACAGTGAGATTGGCCTGTAGCTGGTCGTGCAGTCTCTGGGCTTACCCGGTTTGTGAATCCGGGTCATGTTGGCTGCTTGCATATCAGTTGTGAAGTAACACCCTTCAAGTATGGCATTATACATGGGGAGAAGTTGAGGGGTCAGTTCGTCCCCAAACAGTTTGTAGTCAAGGCCGGTGAAGCCATCTGGACCTGGAATTTTATTGGGTTGAGAGATTTTATGGCTTCTTGAATTTCCTCCAACAAGATGGGGCCATCCATTATGTCTGCTTCTTCTGATGTAAGTTTTGGTAGAGTCAGTTTATCTAGGTAGTTGGAAATGTTGCGAACATGCAAGGCGTTTAAAAGCGTCTTGGTCAGGGAGTGGTGGTCGAGTAGTATGACAGGAATTCTGCTGCTATATCTTGCGGATTTAGTGGAAACTACCCCGGTGCTGGTTTGAACACTCAGGATCAGTTTGGAAGCGGCCTGGGCCTTCAACATTGATGCCAGAAGACTGTCTGCTTTGTTTGCTTTTTCGTAGTATGTACGTTTTGTGTATCGCAAGGATTTGGCAGTGTCGGCTAATAGTAAACTTCATATTTTAGTCTGTATCTCCGTGATTTCCGCAGTGGTTGTTGTGGTCGGGTTTGATTTGTTCATAGTTTCCATTGAGTCTCGAGCTTGTGCTTATCAGGAACCCTCTGAGGACCGATTTGTGGGCTGCCCACAAAGTGGTGGTGTCCACTACAGAGTCTTTGTTAAAATTAAAATATTCTGTTATTTGATTTTTGATTGAGGAAACTACTGGTGGAGTAATTGTTGTGGAGTAATGAGTCATTGAGTTTCCAGGACCAGTGTCTGGAAAATTCTGTCAGGGTTAGTCCAATAGTTACATCTGCATGGTCCGACCAGGTGATATTGTGAATATCAGATGCTGTAATCAGAGGGAGACAGGCTTTTTTAGATGAAGAGTATATCAATTCTGGAATAGCTGAGGTGCGGGTGAGAGAAAAAGGTGTAGTCCCAAGTAGAAGGGTGTTGGAGCCTCCAGATATCCAGCAGATTATGGTCCGTGATAAACTGTAACAGAAAAGTGTCCGAAGGGTGTGGGTTCATCGTCTTTTGCGGAGTGGATCTGTCCAGGCTAGGTATTGGGGTCGCGTTAAAATCACCCCCGACAACTAACTTGTCTGTGGGGTGTGAGGACAGAAAATTGGAGAGAGATGTCCAGAAAAGTTTATCTGGAACAGCCAGGGCATACACATTCAGAATGGCCAGCGAGTGCCCACCCAATTGTCCAGAAACAAACAGGGTCAGAGTGTGAGTATGTGATCGTGAAAGGGCAAGATTGTTGTATTAAAATTTCCACCCCATTCTTTTTACAAATATGGTTAGCCATAAAACAAGTGGGGTATTTACGGTCTCTTAAAATGGGGGCTTTGGTCTTCGGGAAATGAGTCTCCTGAATTAGGGCTATATCCGTATGTTTAGAGTGTAGGTGGCGGAGGAGTGACCTACGTTTTTGCGGGGTATTGAGGCCGTGCGCATTGATGGACAATATGTTTAGGAGAGTCGGCATGGTTTGGGTACTTGGAATAGAAGAACAATAAGAATGGGGGGGTAGGAGGAGGAAAGAGAGAGAAAGAAGAAAAAGGAAGAGGAGGAAAGAAGAAGAGAGAAAAAAGAAAGAAAAAAAAAAGGGGGGGGGGGAGAGGGGAGACCGGACATAAGTGGCCAGTCACAGTGGGGAGGAGGTTAGGCTAGACTAATTCAGGCGGCAGGAGAGGTCTTGGCACATGTACTGGTATGAGTGAATATTAAAGAATATCCAACAATAAGAACAATATACACAAAGACACAATCAAACCACGTATATCTACGAACCGTTAACACATTATGAAGTACTAAGGAGCCATAAGGCTAAAGAATCTTAAGCAGCAGGAGGGGTGGGTGGGAGTGAGTAGTCTCCTGTTTAAGTTTTGGGGGATAATTACCAGGGTCTCCATGCATATTGTGGGGACTGAGGCCCTAACGTGAGCCTCGCAGGTGTTACCAGATGACCCGGGCCTTGTTCTTCAGATAGAGATAAGAGTCCTAAATTGTAGGGGTCTAGTTCTCCTATTAGTATACGAATCAGGATTGAGGAGCCTGAATAGGTGGGGGTAATATCGAGTGTGCTCTTACGGAGAAGGCTTAACTGTGGAGATCTTTGCAAGACAATAACGTCTCGGTCAGACTCTGGCATTGGGACAGGGTGCTGATTTAAGCATCATATCAAGTGAGGGGTGTGATAGGTGTGACAGTGAGGCATGGAAGCTGCCTGGCCCCAGTCTCACCGGGGAGTACCTGTCATCTAACTAGGCCGGGTCGTCTGCTCCAGCGTGCGCTACGTAGGAGATATTGGTTACATTTAAGATGGGCTGGTACACTATAGATGAGCAGACATAACATATAACACAGTATTAAGCATTAAAGGTACTTTAAACGGGTCGTCAGCGTCCAGAGAGTGGTGACTTTAAGTGCCAGTGTTCGATCTTGCGTCAGGCTTGGTAAAGATCTCAGGGCCATGCGGTTTCAAAACTTGTCCCCTTGTGATCCAGTAAGAGGGGTCCGGGAGTTTCCTCGATGAGGAGTCGGGCTCGATCCCTGCTGTGATTGGGCAAAGTGAAGATCCTCATAGGAGGAGAACACTTTAGTGCTTCCATTTTGTGAGATTATGATTTTAAATGGGAAGCCCCATGCGTATTTAATGCCGGCGGCCCTCAGGATATCTGTCAATGGTTTCCACTGCCGTCTCCGGTATAGGGTCACCGGCTCTAAGTCTTGGAAGACCTGGACCGGCACCCCCACGTACTTCAAAGGCGTCCGGCGGGCGGATCGCATAATTTCTTCCTTCGTTTGATGGTAGTAGAAGCGGATGATGATGCCCCGAGGTTGGGAGCCCGATGGGCCCGGGGCTCAAAGGGCTCTGTGTGCTCTGTCCAGTAGCAAACGTTCGGGAGGTATGTTTGGCAACAGCTCGAGGAACATTTGGTGTAGGGCCGACGGGAGTGCTTCCACCCCCACCGTTTCTGTGAGGCCTCTAATGTGCACATTATTACGCTGCGAGCGGTTGCCCAGATCTTCAAGGCCCAGCTCGAGCGTTGTGACTCTGTGGTGGAGGTCCACGGTATCGTTGGCCAGCTGCTCATAATTGGAGGATAGAACGTTCACTTGTTCAGTGTGCTTGGAGGTTGTAGCCTGCAGAGCTGTGATGTCTTTATGGACTGCCTTCAGAGCTGTCCCGATCTCATCGCGGATGCAGGTTTGTAGTCGGGTAAAGATCTCCTCGAGGTCCTGCTTGGTGGTAGGGTTTCCCGCCATTTCTGTCTCTGGGAAGATGTCTGACGACGGAGGTAATTTCTTGAAGATGGGTGCCACCTCGGGTGGTTCCTTCTTGCTGATTCTGCGGGTATTAGATGGGGGACCCATTTAGGGATCCTCAGGGCCTGTGATTGAGAGTGTGGGTAGGCTTAAGACGCTATTAGGAGCTGTAGATGGCTCGGGTACTGCGGAGCTCGGTCTTTAGGCAGCCATCATGACTGGAAGCCACGCCTCCTCCCCCGGGTTGCAGCAGTTTGAAATGGACCAATGGGCGGCTGAGTGACAGGCTCCTTAACCTCTAGGTCTGGTCTGCGGGGATCCTGGCCGCTACTGGGTCTTGGGGGTCTGGCACCGGGGGTGGGGGAAACACAAGTGATCTGCCCTTTTGGGGAGGTCTCAAAACCGGGGCAACATGAGGACACACTGGGCATACATTCAAAGTCTTAACACACCTTTGCCAGCTTGTTTCCAGAGTCAAAGTATTTCGTAACACTTACTTGATCGTATTTTGTTTTTACCATCCCTTTTGTTTTTGGGGTTTTTTTTCTATCTGGTTGTTTTAATTTTCCTTTTACAAGAGGCCATAAGTGCATGTCTTTTGAAGTAATACATCCAATGAGGAAATATATGCCCAGTACTTTCTGCTAAAGAGGAACTTTGCCACCATGCTAGTTACATTTGTGTTATAAAATTCTTTTAACGTGCCCTGATTTTGCTGACTGAAAAATATATTTTTGTTTTGTTTAAAAGATGATATAGATATTGTGTTGCTGAAACTAAGCACTAGGACTCTTACTTTCTTGAATATACACCCCCCCCCCCCCCCCCCCAAAAAAAAAAGCTTAGCAAACTGATAAGTTCCAGGGAATGGGGGGAGGAGGGGATTGGCAATCAGTGGCTAATAATGGACATATTATCATTGGGCTATTAATGGACAAATTATCAGTGGCATATTAATGGACAAATTATCAGTGGCATATTAATGGACAAATTATCAGTGGCATATTAATGGACAAACTATCCGGAGGGGAGGCAGAATTTTTTTTCCGTAAGGGGCCCTGAAATTTCTGATGGCGGCCCTGGCGACTGTACTCCTGCTTTACTCTCATATAAACACACACTATTTTATTTAATGTGTAAAATACAATAAGATCTGAATTTCTTTGGCCCTAACTAAAATGGCAGCTTCCTCCCCAGGCAGGTGATTGTATTAAACACATTAAATTAAATTTGTATTTGAGTGTCCTAAGAGTACATTTGTACGTTAACACTTTTGGAAGTTTTTGCCTTGTTCATACACATGTTGTTGCGAATGCAAGGCTTTAAAGAACTTTTAACGCACAGTGAAAGTCTAATACTATAAGATAATTTTGGGGCTGTGGACCATATGGTGAGATGAATATCTCAGCTCACCAATTTAGCTGTCACCAAAATGTCAACTTTGACCTGCACGAAGTAACCTATTGCAGAAGAATACAAACGTTGGCTTTTCTGCATGGTTTATGTCCTGTGGCAGTTGGCGACACTGGTTAAATTGGAGAATGTGCGAGCCAGTGATGTTACCGTTTGATGTTACAGGCTCTCCATGTACTGTAGACAATGTTCATACATGGTATGCACAGCCCCTAAATTTCATCTCTTTCTAATTCCATCCTTGCAGCAAAGGTGGCTGCTTATTTGTTGTCCAGGTTCATCAAACTTTAGATGTAGATAAATGAAACAAAATTACTGATTTCATATATTTTTTTTTAAATGTTAAATATTCAATGTATGAAACAGCTGGGGTTTGTGTGTGTGGTTGTAGTTTTGTAACTTAAAAACAAAATTATCAGTATAGAAAAAAAACAAACTACATAAAAGTGAGAAAAGGACAGTGTAGTTATTACAATATCTATGGGATTTTTACTACTACAATACATTTAACTAAAACCATGATTTGTGTGTTTATCATGGACTAAAACACATAGTAGGGTTATGTCCCCCAGCGACTAAAAACTGTCACACAAAAAAAATAGTCAAAAATGTAGCATTTTATAAAATGAGATCTGATTTGGATTTGACCCCACTTTTGAGATAGTGGAATAGGATTTGCTGATTGGTCACTATAATTCTACACAAACAAAATGACCCATGAAAAATGAGGTAGGGAAGTAAATAAGAAACTAGTGAACTGGTTTATAAAAAAAACAAATCCAAACAGAATTTACCTATATCGAATGCCTATACTGGCATTTATATTTTTCCAAAAGCAAATACAAAGCCCTTCAATGTTTTTTTTTTAGTTTTGCAAACCTTAAAGGGACAGTCTAATCCCCAATCTCCCTTGTAAGATGAATATTACGGCTTGTACAGTGCACAGGCTTTTTTTCTGTATGGTTTGATGCATGAATCACATTTTTAATATTTGACTCAAGTCCTCCCCAGTGATTACTCTGCATATTTACTGCAGCACCAATTATATAGACACTGAGCATGTACAGTTTTGTTTATTCACTTCCTGTGCTCTTGGAATTGAATACATTGTGTGGACTGTAATAAACTTGTACACAGTAGGATCTCTTAACATTGTCTAGTATCACTAGAGACAGGAAATTCCATTCATTTGAATGAAATTATTCTCATTGGTTCCTGCAGTAAAAAAGGGAAATTGCAAGAAACAAGGACTGCCCACACGATTCAAACTGCTGTAAATTCACAATTTCATCTAGCTCTAAGTATTTTATATTTTAAGCAATGCGAAATGTTAAACATGCATTTTATAGTACTTTGAAAGCACATTATTATTTGGTAGATGCAGACACCCAGCCATACCTGCTCTTGTTGTATATCAATACCAATCAGAAGTAGCAACCATTTTACTACCTACAAATTGGAGAAATTGGAGTGTGTGGTGGTAATTTTTCTATCTTACTTTTACACAGACATTGCTTTTTGACTGTGGTTTAGGAGAGCCTATTATTAGGAGTGACTCCAAAAAAACACAAGTTTGTTTTCTGAAAGGCCTCCAGAGTAAACCAATATCCCACTCATCACCATGCATAACTTTGCCAGGAATTTTGGAAGATAGTCACAATTGTAGGACATGGTCATTTTGATTGAAATTGATGGATTGTGTTTACAATAAAGTAAATTGCAAACTTCATGTTCCAAACCAGTCATATCCATGATGGGGTAGGGCTGTTGAAGCTGATCTGCCAAATCAAACCCATGCCCGCTCATCACCCCATGCCAGTTATAAGCTGTGATACACACTGGAGTGCTTGGAAGAAATATTCGGTTTACATCCCAAACTTCCCTTATACATTTCTTCATGGATTCATCCACAGATACCACCTTTCAAATGTAGAAGAATCTGCTAACCTGGCAGCGAGGATGGTACGCAGGCCTGTCTCCATTCTAGGGGGCACAGGCTGTTGTCACCAATGTACATGAAAAGCAGGAGCATTTCATACCTTTGCCGTGTCATAAAGGTTAATTTGGGAGACATTGTTCCCTAAGACACCTCACAGAAATCGCTGCATAAACTGCACTTGGGAGTATCCTGTAACATCAACATTGATGCCTGGATTGGCATCTCTGGCCTAATATTATTAGACCCTACCCACTCAGCAGCACTGCTAGTGTGAGTACCACAATGTATGTGAACTGACCAGCATCTAAATCTGATGCTGTGTCAGTGGTCTCAGAATCTGTACTATGAGTGTGCTGCACTCAATTTGAATACATGAGAGATAAAAATGTGCAGGCAGCTCATTGCCTAAGCAGTGATCAAAGGGAAATCAACACAGTAAAGGAAGAGGGTTTATTATTTAAAATAAAAAAAAACCCACCACAACTAGAGGACATAGCCTTGTGCCTATCTCATGCATGCTTAAAATCCTTCACTATTTAAGACTATCCTAGTTTAAGATAGGGAACTGGGGACTAATAAAACTACTGTATTTGCTCGAATATAAGACGATCCTGATTATAGATGACCCCCCAAACAATGGATATTCCTTTAGGAGAAAAACTAAAAGCCTGAATATAAAGACAAGATTCACATGTTAATTGCTTTTTAATATTTAATAAAAATGATATAAAAAAAATGCATTTCCTGTTTTTATTTCCTTTTATGTGCCAATGCTGCCTCTCTCTCCCCCCTTCCCCCCCAGCGTGGTCTCTCTCTCTCCTTCCAGTGTTATTTCTCTCCCCCTTCCCCCCAAACTTTTCTCCCCCCCCCCCCTCTCTCTCACTCTACCCCCCCCCCCCCTCCCCGTCACAGCCGGTCCGTCATAATAGACAGAAGTGTCGGGCAGCATGCAGGATGTCTGCACGATAACGCAGACATCCTCCGCTTCATCATAGAAGTCCCGACGGACATGCCAGGCAGCAGCGGAGGATGTAAGCGCGCATTGTGCCGACATCCACCGGCTGTTAACAAGGGGGATCCAGGTCCCCTGCAGCTCTGCCTCGAATATAAGACAAGGGGTCTTTTTCAGAGAATTTGCTCTGAAAAAAACCTTGTCTTATATTCAAGCAAATACAGTTTTTAGAAAATTGGGCAGACTAGATGGACCGAATGGTTCTTATCTGCTGACACATTCTATGTTTCTAAGGTGTTAATGGCTCTTAAATGAGCCTTTGTGAAACTGTAATAAAACTGAAAAATTGTCCCCTAACAATTTGCAGACAGCAAAAAAAGAAAAAGAAAAAGTGCTGCTGTACCAGATCACTGTCTAAGCACTGACCAATACAAAGGAATGGGTTAACAGCATTAGATGGTTTTAACAAGTGCCTTTGTGTTAATTTTTTTTTTTAAATAACCCCTTGACAACAATGGACGTGCCAGGCACGTCATAGGAAAATGTCCCATTTGTGACAATGGATGTTCCTGGCACATCCTGCAGTTCAGATTGTAGCATGCCCGCTGGTTGGCCTGCAACAAGGCTGAGTGCCTGAGACTGAGACACTCCACCCATGTCTGTCACATATGATCCCTGAGACATCAAATCACAGCTATCGTTGACAGCTTTAGTGTCTTCCTGCCCCACAGCGATCGTGAGGCAGAGAGAGACTTATTATAGTATGGCCAGCATGGTTGTACCCAAAGCATCCTTAGTCCCCCAGAATTATTTAAATTGTACTTTCGATGTTGGTCTGGTTAGGTCTACAATGTCACTATAGGCAATTCTAACAAAAACAAAAACACTCTGCTTACTTGAATTCAAAACTATGGGTATCCTTGATATCGACGGAAATTTGGCTCGCAGCAGGGTCTGACTGGCATGTCCAGTGTAGACAAGCAGTTAATTTTGACAGTCTACTGTGTGATACTGCATAAAAATAAAAAACAGTACAGAGATACTCACCCATTCATAGGTTCATCAAGATGCAAGGCCAGATTTGTGACATTGTTAAAATGTGTGGAGACAAAAATTACCGATTGCTTTGTAGACTACATTTCCTACTATGCTCAGCAAGCCAAATGTCTCAATAATAGCAAAGGTTGTCCAAAACACCAAAAATGTGTGGAGACAAAAATTACCTATTGCTTTGCAGACTACATTTCCTACTATGCTCAGCAAGCCAAATGTCTCAATAATAGCAAAGGTTGTCCAAAACACCAAGCAGAAACCTTGGCTCCCTTGTAACGCATCAAGGGATTAAGCACCGGTTCCACTAGCAGTATTTGATAGTGAAATGTCCGTAAAGGACCAGGGACAGTACTGGCATATTAAAAAAATAGAGAGAATGTCATTTGTTTTATCCTCTGCTAAATTAACCCCTAAATCTCCATTTACCAGTGGACTATTATTCCATCCTCTACCTAGCAGAGCATGCAGCTGTAAGCCCAGCAGTTCCTTAATAGTGGGAAAAGCACTCTGTGAAAATCAGGTTAACAAAAACAAACAGCATACACAAAAATACAGAAGTTCAAGTATATTTTATTTGAGGTGGGAAAATGTACCACAATACATTATTGCCAACGGTTTGTCAGTACAAAAAAACATTTTGCAGCCGGCAAAGACAAGAATAATTGTTTTCTTACTTTTTTTAATCTTTGCTATAAATTACTTTTACAGTACTTGGTATATTCAGAACTTCAAAAAAAAAAAAAATCGCATTTTTATTCCTTGTTTCTAAAATTGCGTCGTCGGGATTAGAAATTCCTGAAGTAGGTAAGGCGTTGTTTTAAAGAGGTAGCTGGAATCAGGGGATTTCCATTTCTCTCTCAATTCCGACGTATTTCAGAGCATCGGCTTGACTGTATCTAGACATGAGAAGGAGGGGGGGGTAAACCACATTAATGGAGGATACTAAAACGTATACAAAAAATAAATAATATATCCACAAATCGTTGTGTAATATACTGCTTAATAAGTCGAGAATTTTATTTAAAAGTGCAAATGCATAAAATAAGAAGAAAATATAATTCATATTAAACAAATTTTCAATGGGAAATGTGTATTTGCATTTCAAGGCACACAGTGATGTCATAATCCGAAAACTCCACAGAAACTTTTAAAACATAGTTTTCTATTTTCTATTTATGCATTTCTTTGAAATTCTGCCCCCACAATTTATTGATCATTTTTATTCTCTACATCCATTAAGCTAAGCCATATACTAAAGAATGAAAGAAGATTTACATACCTGTAATCAAAGAAGAGCTCTTCACCTGTTTGAATAGCTCTTTTAGCAAAAATTCCTATTCTGTGATCTCCATTAACCATCATTACTAAAGACAGGGGAAATAAAAAAAAAAAGTTATATGGTTATTCAAAATACATTCTTCAATTTATCATGTCTTTTAACCCCTTAACGACAGGTGACGTGCCAGGCACGTCACGGCAAATCGAGGACTTGCCGACAGGTGACGTGCCTGGCACGTCATGCACTAAATGGAGTAAAGAAAGCGACCAGCTAACGGTGTTGCTACAATGCCTCTAGGTAGAGGCATTGTGCAACACCCCCCAAATGTGCAGGGGCCACGGAGTGATCGTAGCAGCCATTTAAAAATGGCTGCGCCCGCTGCACACATGTGCTTAGAAAGCGAACGATCGTTCGCTTTCTAAGCATCTGCGGTGTTGTTAAAGTGCCTCGCTAGCGAGGCACTTAACAACACCTCCAGGCTGCCCAGAGCCGATGGTGGTCGCTCTCCTGAGCGACCCCATCGGCTCAGTAGAAGGGAACGCTGCCTGTACAGGCAGCGTTTCCCTTCTAATGGCAAGAGCATCGGAAGTGAAAGTATTTCACTTCCGATCCTCTAGGGGGAGCCAATCGATGCCGGCACAACAGATCTATGTGATCTGTGTGCAGGCATGTATGGTAAGTGCTCTGATGAGCACTTACCATACTGTCAAAGGCAATATTAGTAAATATTGCCTTTGACAAGTATTGATCTGCCTCCCTCACCTTACTAGTTATATTAAGGGAGAGAGACAGATCAGATAAAGTAAAAAAATAAAATAAAATAATAAAAAAAATATTTTATTAAATTTTAAACACCAAGGGCTTTTATAAAAGCCATTTAACCCCTTCCCTGCCATTGATCGCTGTGTACGCAGTGATCATACACAGCAGCACATTTTTTGCTGTCTGCATTTTTTAGGGGTTCATTTTTTTTTTACTGTAATTCATTACAGTATAAAAAAAAAGCTCTTTTAAGAGAGATTAACCCCTTTCTTGCTGTAGATCACTGCCTAAGCAGCGATCTGACGCAAATGCAGCAATCTTGCTGCAGAAGCATTTTTAATTTTTTTTTTACTTTTTTATTACACCCGTCACGTGTTAATTATACCCGCTAGGGGACTACGTTTAACGTAAAAAAAAATTTTTTAGCTGTCTGACCGCATGTATAGCGATCAGTAACAGCTGATAAGTGACAAAGGCGGGTTGGCGTTTGCTTAGATGAGCATCACCATTCGTCTGGTTAGATCAATATTTGTAAATATTTGATCTGACCCGTGTAGATCTGCCTCCCTCTCACTTGAGTTTTAGTGAGGGAGGGAGACAGAGCTGTATAATGTAAGTTTTTAATTATAATATATTTAATAGAATTGAGACCCAAAGACTTTTATAAAAGCCGTTTCCAGTATTTAACCCCTTCCCTGCAATTGATCGCTGTGTACGCAGTGATCTTACACAGCAGCACATTTTTTGCTGTCTGTGCATTTTTTTAGGGGTTATTTTTTTTTTACTTTGATTTATTACAGTATATCAAAGGCTCTTTTAAGAGCTATTAACCCCTTCCTTGCCGTATATCACTTCCTAAGCAGCACATATGGTCACTGCCTAAGCAGTGCATATGGTCACTGCCTAAGCAGCGCATATGGAGCAATCTAGTCGCAGAAGGATTTTTTTTTGCTATCAGCATTTTTTTTTGTCAGACTCGCTAGGGGTTAGTTATACCCACTAGGGGATTACGTGTATTCCTTTTGAAGCTGTCTGAACGCGTGTATAGCGATCAGTAACAGCCGATCAGTGGCAAAGGTGGTTTGGTGATTTCTCAGATGAGCATCACCATTCGTCTGGTTCGTAAATATTGTTCTGACCCATATGGATCTGCCTCCCTCTCCTCACTTGAGTTTTAGTGAGGGAAAGAGACAGATCTGTATAACATAATTTTTTAATTGTAATAAATTAAATAAAATGTAAAAAAATTGTGAGTCCCAAGGGCTTTTATAAAAGCCATACCCTTTGTATAGTGTAGTGTATTAACCCCTTCCCTGCCACTGATCACTGCACAGCAGAACCTTTTTTCTTGTCTGTGCATTTTTAGGGGTTAATTTTTTTGTACAGTACTACAAAGGCTCTTATAAGAGCTATTAACCCCTTCCTTGCTCTACATGTTCAAATTCCAAGTTTGAAAATCAAAAAGCGCACCTCTCAAATGTAGCCTTTCAACACCCAACAAAGCTGACAAAGCTATGCATGGGTGGTATCCCTGTGCTCGGGAGATGTTGCTGAACATATATTGTGGTATTGTTTGTCAGTGACACATACCGAAATATGTGAATTTGAGTCTAAAGTACAATGTATGTGGGAAAAAATACACAATAAAATGACTACCACAAACTTTGACAAAGGCTGGTGGTAGAATTGGTGCATGGAAAGTGTTAAAATAACACCATTTAAAATAGCCTAGGGTGTCTACTTTTACAAAATATATACTTTTTGGGGTAAAATACACTGTCCTACTTTAAAAAA
The DNA here is from genome assembly GCA_036172795.1 of Pelodytes ibericus. NCBI lineage: Eukaryota > Metazoa > Chordata > Amphibia > Anura > Pelodytidae > Pelodytes > Pelodytes ibericus. The sequence goes on along the minus strand of CM069859.1, from coordinate 159,590,642 downwards.
AAGTCCCAAATGAAAGATGGGCTCAGGCTGGCTACACGTCAATATTCCAAGTTGAAAATGCGCACCTTCACAATGTGGCCCTTTTAGCCCCCAAACAACCCAACAAACCTATGCATGGGTGGTATCCCTGTACTCAAGAGATGTTGTTGAACACTTATTGGGGTGTTATTTGGCAGTGACACATACCAAAATCTGTAAATTCATGTCTGAAGTACAAGGTTTGTGAAAAAAAAAACACAAAAAAATTACCACCACAAACTTTGACAAAGGCTGGTGGTAGAATTAGTGCATGGAAAGTGTAAAAATACCACCATTTGAGATAGCCTAGGGTGTCTACTTTTAAAAAATATATGGGTTGATGTGGTAAAATACACTGGCTGGTTTCAAATATGTCCCAAATGGGACATGGGTGCAGGCTGTCTGCATGTAAAAATTTCAAGTTGGAAAACAAAAAACTGCACCTCACAAATTTGGCATTTTAGCCCCCAAACAACGCAACAAACCTATGCATGGGTGGTATCCCTGTACTCAGGAGAAATAGTAGAATCTATTCAGCATGTTTTTTCGTTCACTATTGTCGATGAGGAGAAGTTGTTTCAAATAACAACAAAGAAATTTGTGTATTTTTTTTTTTTCACCATATTTTATTATTTTTTTTTAATAATATGATAAGATATGATCAAAAATATGGCATCCATAGAAAGCCCTTTTTGTCCCGATAAAAACAATATATAATATGTGTGGGTACAGCAAATGACGAAGAAGAAAATTACTGCTAAACACAAACAGCACAGAAATGTTAAAATAGCCATTGTCCAGAAAGGACAAAAATGTTTCAAAGGCTCTGTCCTTAAGGGGTTAAACTCTTATCACATCCCTCAAACATTAAAAACCATTAAAAGACCCATCTGTGTGCTAATGATAAAGAGTGGGCTGGTTTGTCTTGGTATGGGTCACTCAGTTTGTTGTTAATTACAGTAGCCATAAGGCCCAGCCAGGCGAACATCCATGATGCTGGCCGAGTATCATGTGAAATTTAGTCAACAGCAAATTAAGTGATCTACTGTTTCCATAAGCATCACAGCAATTGAGGTCTATGAAAGGCAAGCAGTGTCCCATGCCAGAGCATTTATGACCCACTCCATTGCCCATGTATTCCCAACACCCCTTTGTATTGCTGGCAAGTTGTTCCATGTGCCTCCATCAGTCGGGGGACCGGTTGTTATCCGGTGCTCCAATTGATCTAAGTATTTTCAGAGTAACAACAGGAGAAATGTTCTGCGCTTGTGGCGCCTGACTGTACATTCAGGACGACTCTGCACTTCAGAGTGTCTGGTAAGGGTCCATTCCTCTAACCTGCCTGTCTCAACTATGACAATTTTCTCAGAGCTTAATTTGTGAGATGAGGAAATCCTGAAAAGGCTAACGCGTTTCACATCTCAATGACGCTAGCTGCAACTGGGCACCTAGGGTTTGTCAAGCACAGGTTTCAGCATATTAAAACAAAATATAAGTATTAGTTCAACCATTTATTTTTTTATTTTATTTAAAGTTTGAGTTAGTTTTAGAACTACGGTAATAGTTTACAAGATACATAGGAGAATAAGAAAACTTTCATGGTAGTGTGCCTTTTTCGAATGTTAATGTCCATTTAAATTACCAACCAAATGATCTTATATAAAAAAAATATATATATTTTAAACCGAAAACAAAAATGTAAGCGAATAGTGCATTTTATTTTTAAATCCGTAAGCAAATTTTATTGCCTTTAGTTTGCAATTCCCTTCTCAGTTGCCCGCAATTCTCTTTTTTTTTTTTTTAATAAAACCCTAAATTTAAACAGAAAATGTCAGTAAACATTGATGTTTGTTTAGCCCATGTTACCACTGGAGTCTGGGAAACCACCACTACCCTCAGATTTGAGAATCCTCCAACAAGGCCATGCTGCACAACAGAAATAACATACAGTATGTAGTCACAGCCCAGATGCAGTGGAGTCTGTACAAAAGGTCAATAGGGTGCAGTGGAGTCTGTACAAAAGCTCAATAGGGTGCAGTGGAGAGGAATTCTTTGGCTTGCCCTCTGTTGAAGTTTGGAAGTCTTCATGTAACCACAGTATTTTGCAAGTAAAGGTTTTTTTTTTTTTTTAATTCTCAGTTTCCAATAAGTATGCAACTGTATATGTTGCATCTAAGCGTGTTTTTATACTTTCTAAAAGTTACTTATGATGTAAGCAGGAGCTTGGGATTATGTACAGCATGTTATCTTAGTTCACATTTTTAAAAGTAGCAAATGTTTAGCAGCACATTAAAGCTCTAAATAATTCCATTTTGTACATTTTGCTTAAATTAAATAAAAAGCATATTTTATAGCTGTAAAGGTCACCTTCCAAATGGCTGAGTATCACTCTCTCTTCCCACAGTGAAAGCCCCTTAGTTTTACAGTGAATAGCTAGAGAGGATGTTACTTAGCGGTAGCACGAAGAGATATAGATATCAGTTGGGAGTCATTTTCATGTGGCTCTAGCCATCTAACACATCTTAATGAACTAAACAACATAATTAACACACAATGGGAGCCGTGTATAGAACCGGCCCACATGAATAAAGCACCAGAGCTATAGCCACTTATGTGAAACTTATTTTACATAACATCTAAAGTTTCACTGTAATGGCTCTTATTATATGTCCATATATGTGGGTATCGCATACACAAAAAGCCCCACAAAAACAATAAAAAAACTCCACGTTCACTGTACCTTTTGCATAGCAGTTTGGATTCACAGAATGGTTTGCAAAGCGAATTTTATTGCCCTTGCGAGTTGCATCAACTACAAAATCTAGAAAGAGGCAAAAGGAAAATATTAAAATATAGAATATATTTATATTGTTTACCAAAATAAAATAAAAATTCCCCTCCTTCCATTCAGCATGGGGAGCTAGTACATTTTAAATGATTATTATTTACTGGATGTAAAACTATTATAGTATGTACAGAGCTTTGTTGGAAAGGTTACAGTAATCACCAGATACTGGATGGATAACAATCAATCGGGTTGGTACATAAAACAGCATTCTGATTATCAGTTTGTTCTGTGCAATATAGAAAGTTTCCAATCAAACAGTTTTCTGGAGAACTATGGGTACAGTTAAATTAAGTGTGGGACCTAAAGCTTTTAAAGATATTGTTACAAATATTCATAATTACTCCATTACATGCTTTTCTAAAAGACTATGTAATATGAAACTGATGCAAGTACAACAGTCACACAAGTGAAGGACTGAAAAGCTATATATTAATTTTCTTGGTGTACTAAAATTGATCGATTTTTCCTTTTTTTTTTCTTTAAGAGGCCATCCATTTTTTAAAAAGTAAACTCAAATTTCAATTGTCTTGGAAAAAAAAAAAAAAACTTTTAATATGGCAATTCTATGCCAAGCCATGTAATACAAAATATGATTTAGGTTATGTTTAAGTAAAAGCGGAAGTTCATGAACTACTTTAAGTGGGGGTTTTTTTCCCAGCGTTTAAAGATTTTCAGATATGATATCTTAAAGTACCTTTCTAAGAACATTGTATCATTACTGAACAGTGACTGGCATATCCACACCCTTACCATTGTTCAAGTTGAAGAGGAAGCTGCACATATATTTGTCATACACCTTTCCCCTTCGATCGGCTTCATCCTGAGATATGATCTGAAGTAAATAAAATGGGTATTTGGTTATTTAAAAAGCAGTGAGACACATGGCATAGTTACCCTGGAACATTTTTCATTACAGAAAACAAGAATCAGGAAGAATGACTTTCCTAAGGCCTGATGGAACATAGGTTAGTGTCGCAATGGATTTCATGTTTTGGGCTTCCAGGATTGGTTTCTACATTCTTTGGAAAGAAATGTGCAGAATAAGGAGCGAAACACTGCTTATAAATTATGATCTGCAGAAAACGATGGAGGTAACTTAAAAAACTGCTTTCCTAAGCTATTAAATTGACATTGTCTGGTTACAAAGTGCTCAAAAGTTGTTGCAGAAATTTCTTTAGAAACATTGGCATTATTAACCGTATCTATAAATCTATTTTTTTGAAAGCGTTAATAGTCATTTTTAACAACTGTTTTAATCAAATGATTGTTTTTTAAACAAACAATGTTGTTTGAGTGGCAAGGACTACCTTGTCCTCAACAGAACATTAAACCTCCAGGTTTCTGAACTATTATATTCAAAAGGAAATGCGCTTAGGAAAATCATGATCCGTCATTACAAATTCAATAACAAAAAGATGTATTCTGCAAAATTACCATAAACCCATTCACAATGAAAATGTTAATTCCAGTTTGGATAAACTGACAACTTAATTTAGTAGCTGATTAGTTTAGTTATACGGCCTTGTCTGCAGAGGTCAGATCTACTTGAGTAAATTTTGTACCTAATTATTTCCAACTGTACTTAAAACCTGTGAATACCAATGTTAAAGCCGGTTTCTACACAGGAAAACCTAATTTGTTCAAAAAGAGGAACCACGTTAGATTTGGTTTCAGAAGACAGAATGAAAATGACCCCGTTGACACAATGAGTTACAAAATGATCATTATTGTAATTTTCCTGGAAATATGGTTTGCTGAAGCCTTGTGTACATTACTGGTGTTGTGTGCTAATTTAAAATAACACAATGACAAAGTGTACACAACACCACAATTCGCACTAGGCGGTGTTATAGGGCTGGACAACATGTCCTCGCAAGCTGCTCGAAGTAGGCTAGGCATTCTCACAGTGTGGGCCTAATCACAGTCCGGTATATATGAAAGGCCCACTTCAAACAAAAAAATTCCCAGTTTCATTACTTAAAATATAAATCAACTCTCCATCTCAGTCACATTTTCTGTATTGCTACAATTTTCTTGCAATCAACCTACATAAATCAACTTGACTCCTCCTACTTCTAATTCCAAGCACACAAATGTATGTTAAGCCATTCTGAGGACTTATAATAATAAAAAAAAACCTTTTACACTGCCTTGCAGAGTGTATAATACATGTGTTCATGTTACATGCAAAATGTAGAATGCATGCATGTCCAAAGGTAAGCAGTTAATTCATCCAGGGGTGGCTCCTATAGGAGCTATCTTGATTAACTTACTTTCCTCCGAGCTGGATGCTTTTGTAATTCTAATCTTTGTACATTATTTTTTTGTATGTGTTTGTTTTTGGCATGAAAATAGTTTTTACTTATATATTAGGCAGAGAGAAAAGATTAAAGATTTGTTTCGCATTCCAAGAACACTTTAAATACATCTCTCAACTCCATTGTTTCTATCTCCAGGCCAAAACCTGTTCCCTGGGTGCAGATGCAAAGCACAGTGTAACACCAAGCAGTGCCCTTGCTATTTGGCTGTAAGAGAGTGTGACCCAGACCTGTGTCTAACCTGTGGTGCTGCTGACCACAGCGTTCTTTGTTGATATGTCTACAAACATTAGCATCATAAACTAATAAAAACACATTCAGCTCAGATGGAAGTTAGTTAAGCAAGACCGCTCCTATAGGATATGAATTCTACATTATAAGAATGCGTTTCCTGATTTAAAAAAAAAAAACACAGCAAACTGGCTGATCTGGTAACAAAACGAGGCACTGTTTCTGGAGCCGGCTTGGAACTTTTTCGGGTCATATGATGACTAAAATCACAGCAAATCGCCCATGACAAGGTCAATTGACACCAACAGGTTAAAAGGTGGCAAGCAAGGGAAATACACTGCCATAGTGGAACAATAATAATTAATTTAAGATATTTTGGTGTGTTCCCAAACAAATGTAAAAGCAAATAAAAATTCCAACAAGAACAATGCATGTCACCAAACAAAGCTTTACAATAATTCCACACACACAAAAAAACCCTATATGGAAAATATTCCAGCCTACCTCTCCACAGTATTCAGAGATGAACTCATTCTTCTGCACGGGGTCTTTGATGAAGATTCCCCAGCCAGCCACATCAGATGGAGCCAACAATAAATGCTACAAAAATTAAACAATTTATCGTTAGTATTTACAGTGGGGAGGGTAGATCTCCTAAAGTGCAATGCCAGCAATACAATGTAGAAGTGGTTAACTAGATCAGTTGTAGTTATGGTTCTCGATCAATAAATGGTACTGCACTTTATCAAATCCACCCAAGGACAGGGGAAATGGGGGGGGTTGGATGTTTGGGTTTGTGATCGTGATAAGCATAAGCTGCTAAAATCAAAACAACAAAAAAATATTCACAAAAACTGCACTTATTGCAAGGCAGGCATTCAATGAGCTTAGCCTCATCTTTCTGAACAACAATGAAGAAAAGGAAACAGTCAATGAGGCCTTTTCTCACATGACGGTATGTCTCATGATTACTTTAGAAAGAATGTAGTTTGAAATGGCCGGCTCACGCTCTGCACAGTTCTTAATGGCAAGGCAGCCATAGCGCACATTCACGTGCATCCATTATCGTAAACTTGACAGGCCTTACCTAGCATTCTGCCCATTTGCCAAATTTGGATGAAATCTGCCTGTGGAATCAAAAGTTATTAAAATGGGGCAAACAAAGACTGGTTACATGCCTTTTGCCCAAAATATATAAAAAAGGCACAATGTATTTTTTTTTCTCTTACTGTTATATAAACAATCGCTCTGGAAAAAAAAAAAAAAAAAAGACAACATTGCACATAAGACATCGTACTCTTTTTGTCTCCCAATTACACTTCAACAAGATTCATTTAATTTATTTTACTGGTAGCAGTTTTCATTTATTTTAATATGGAAGACCTTAGGGGGGGGGTAAACATCACTGCATAGATGGACCAAATAAACACATTACAAACCTTCTTAGATCCTCGCTGAATGCTGCAGTTCTTGCAGGATACGTTCTTGCTGTCCCAGTGGTCAGCAGCACCACAGGTTAGACACAGGTCTGGGTCACACTCTCTGACAGCCAAATAGCAAGGGCACTGCTTGGTGTTACACTGTGCTTTGCATCTGCACCCAGGGAACCGGTTTTGGCCTGGAGATAGAAACAATGGAGTTGAGAGATGTATTTAAAGTGTACTTGGAATGCAAAAAACATCTTTAATCTTTTCTCTGTGCCTAATATACAAGTAAAAACTATTTATATTTGAAAAACAAACACATACAGGTGACTTTTCCCAACATGCTAACCACTGTGGAATGTGGAGGTCACCATTTGTTTGGTGGTCATATTTAATTTGGTATCTATCATGAAACAGACAGGAAGCAGGAGTTAGGTTAACGTGTCTTTCAGTATATACATTTGTCATCTATTTGGCCAGCACAATGTAGGATTAAACTTTTTTTACCTCATTGAATATGCCACCCACAAGATTTTTTTGAGAATGTGTTCACTTTAAAAGTGGCACCAAATTCATGCATTATTGTCAGCCGGAGCTCTTGCTGCTCCTGGTACGTGGAGCCAAGTTACAGGGAAAAAAAAAGATTCACACAATAAAAGATGCAATCCGCTTCAATGAGGCATAATGCATCTCTACAGAACCTCTGTTGTATTTTATTACAGGAATTAGCTCACCTGGGAGCATAAAACCTCTAGATCTTCACAATACAGCACACTTCCAGATATTTACAGCTGGTGACCCAGTTACAAAAAGGTACAACACATAACACACAATTGAATAGCAGTGTCGCAAGTTACAACCACTGTAAGGACCCGAAGATTCTCATTATGTTGATGTAGCTAAAACTCATTTCTACAACACAAATCAAGAACTGACATTTCATAATAATAATACAATATTGTAACAAAGAAACAAAACAATGCAGAATAGTGGAAACATAAAGAGAGGGGTAGCATTCATCTACGTTTTACAGACACAGATTTTCCTGGCCTAAATCTTTGGGCAACAAAAATATTATGACGGTGGACTGGAGATCATCATTCGAGACCTAAAACAGATGCTTCAAATGGGTTTGTTACTCATTAGATTCTAGCAGTATTCTGTTAAACCACTAGTAATCATTCCTTCATTTTGTAAGACATCCTGCAGGGCAGCTATGCTATTTCTTTTTCAGACACACAACTCTTGACACTGCTCACTCTGTTGCCGCACGCGGGGTTGGGCACATGCAATCCCCACTTGCTTTCGCTCTTGTGTGCATCATGGGGGATTCTCATTACCCCAACAGGTGGAAATGGACACATTGTGGACAGCCTGCTGGTGACTTGGAGCTGCCTGCAACCACAGATATCTCCAATCCTGGTTAAGTGAGGTTTGTTCTAACCCATAACCCATGTTAGACACACGGGCAGGACATCACATCTGCACAGGCATGTTTCCTTATCACCTGTACCCTGGCTCACTTTTTCTCATCCCCCCAAGCATCCCATCGTCATAGCCTTATCTTAGCAAGTGCCTAGCATTGGCTGTACATTTTTTATTTGACAGATTTCAGGTTAATCCAATCTACTATGCTCTCTCTGTGCTCCGTACCACACAGGAGCAGCGGCGGGCCTGTACCAGAACACACAGTCCTGTACTCTCGCACTCCTTAGCGGTCAACAGCGTTCATGTTAAGGTGGCTCTTCAATGGTACAACCAAGCGAAGAGGAGTCAACACCTTTAACTACATGCAAGAGGAGGTCAGCTACTCTTAGTTTTGGATTAGTCATGGATTAATTGGACCTCCCCAACCAATTAAAAAGTTTTATATAGCAGTTTATGCCCATCAGATGGTAGACAGGACTAAGGCCAAGGACGTTTCAAATTGAGGGTGCCTTGATGCATCAGGTAAGCTTAATAATGCCTTGGCCAAATAATATAACTATAAGGACTCTCACTTTTACAATATGTATTCACTTGCAGCCTAATTGGTGAAAATTAGTCTGCTTTTTTGACACACTATGTAGTCAATTAGACTATCAGTAAAAGCATGCTCACTCCTTTTTTTTAGTAAGCATCATATATAAATAGCATTTGAGCCTGTGACAAGCTCACGGGAGCCACATTTTTCTTTCCCGGCTATCAGAATTTTACATGTGCATATTTAGCACAAACCTTTCAATATACTACTATACATTCATAAGCAGTGTTTGCCAGTATGTTATTCTTCTTTTTGACACTTACACTCAGAGCTGCATTGACAGAACTTCTCACAGAAGTTCTGAGCAATGACACAAGGACAAGAGCTGTCACAAGGCTGGCGGGGGTGATCACATGGCTGGTAATTGTAAACATGGTTGGAGGAGCCATCTGAAAATGAGAAAAAAAAAAGTTGATATAAACTCTGTTAATCTAAGAGAACTTAAAATTGGGGAAGAAAAAAAAAAGGAAAAAATGGAGCAACAAATGAAAAATGTAATGAACAAGAGGTACAGTTATGACAAATATGGATGGGGGCAGACACCATTGTATTTCATTATGGATCAATGAAATACATGACTGCAAATTCAAAAGGGAAAAAAGGAATGGAAAATATTCTATAATAAAGTCCATAGAAGTTCTCTCTGAAATGCATGGAATGTAAGGTAGCTTCAACGTGCTCTCTCCATAAATGGGCTTTTCTGCTTACCTTTTGTAACAGCTGGGATCAACCCTTACCAGCCTTTCTCAAACTTGTCATTTTGTACACAAAAATGAAAAAAGGGCATTTTTGTGAGCATTCCAGCACTGAAATCAGTTTGGAATGAATTCTTTAGAAAAGAACCACACCCAGCAGTTTGCAAAAGAGCAAAATTGGTGTGACTACTATAAAGGATTTGTTTCTTGACCAAGTGTTGACCACTGCCGAATTCTTAGATGGAAAACTGTTTACATCCCTTCTCAACTGGATTCACAGCCTTTGTGAATAATCATATTGGTTACCACAAGTCATATAGTTCAGTTTAAGAGGTATTTCACCAAAGGGTTCTAGCTGCATCAACATAGTGCAGACCTAGAGAGTTTCTGAGTTTTCCCACGCAATGCCCCTTTAGACTGGAAACATACAATTGGCTAATGTGGTTTGTGCATGATGCTCACCATCAGGCCAAACAACGTATTTATAAGTAAGGCTCATAGTGTCGCAATGTCTTAAAGCAGAGTGTGAAAATGCCAGGAATGGCAACATGAATAAAAGCAAGAAAAAGAGGAACCGAGGGTGACTTTACTGTTAGAAGGAAGAACTTAAGATGTTACTCAGAGTCAAAGTGTTGAGTAACACTAAGGTGGACAGGACCATGCTGAAGCAGAATTGGAAGACTGGTACAGGAGGCACTTTGATCACCAGGAACAAAACCTGAGTCATTTTTTTTTTTTGGGAGGGGGGAGTGTGGGGAACAAGAAGCAGGAGTAATATTTTGCCCCCACCCACTAAACATTTCCTCAGCATCACTCCAAGAACCCTTTATACAATTGTGTAGGAGGCTGCATCCCCCTATATTTCTTATAAATAATACATACAAAAATTCTAATAATAATTTGAAAAAATACCCTTGATTAGCAACACAAACTTTAATACAACAATATAATTGCTGCCCTGCAGGATATATGTTTTATGAGCACCCCTAATTAAAGAAGTTACCATAATAACACCTTACAGACAGAGAACCATTAAACCTCATTCTTGTCTCTTAGTTAATTTGCGGTTTCAGAAGAAGGAAAAAAAATTATACAGTTCAAGATTAAAATAAATACAATCAACTACCCCTCCTCTAACAGACACTATTGAAATTATCACCTGGTGCCTAAAACTTACAGGTTTCTTTTAAGAAGTCATTCATGGTAATTCAGATAGGTTTCTACATAATAGAACATTGTTCGTATTAAAGGAGATTAAATGTAGGAGAAACATCCATCCATTCAAATGGGAATGACCAGATTTTTTTTTTTTTTTTTTTTTTTTTTAAGAACCCTATCCATTTTAATTTTCCGGAGATTACCAAAAGTCTGTTTCTCTTTAAATACAACACCACAAGACTTGGAAACATAAAACCGTGAGAAATGCGCACCTTTTTTTAGTTGTATTTTCCGGCAATGTGCAGCCCACAACCTGCAAAGATAATAACTATTAGTGACTGCAAAGTGGCATCATTTTATACATGTCGGATAACACATTTCCAATAAATAATAATATCTTGTCAGTGCTTAAATCAGGGGAAGTCGTGTCACAAATAAATAGTTCAACAGTTGAAATCCAGTGGTGATGATGGCAAGACCAAATTAAAGCATTACTTTGTTTGAAATAACAAAAAAAAAGTGGTAAGTCAGTCAGACCTGTGTTTTCGCTTTTTCTTTCGTGGAGGTGTGTCATCATCCTCGGTAATTACAGGAGCAATGATGCTAGATTCCTTTACTCTAAACTCATAAACCTACAACAAAAAGCAATACATTGAAATGAGTGCTGTCCACCTCTTTCTGGCAATCAACAGATCTTTGGTTCAAACAGGAGAGAAATTGGGGGGTTCCTGTAAAACAAATTGAAATCTGTAGGTCCCAAAACCAACATACACACTTTCAGATGGAACTATGAGGCGCATACTGTGAACACCTGTGAGCAAGCATGTCTAATATATTAAGTTTCCATGATTTTTTTCAAGTGTGTGGGGGAGGGGGTTTAGAAAAAAAAAAAAAAAAAAAAACAGGTGGCATTACTACATTTCTCATGATGTTCAACCAACCAAATGGATGTCACATCCATGAAGAGTGCCATTCCATAGCAGTTGGAGTACCAATTATTTGACACCAGTTGTTGTGTATTCACTTTTTCAGTCATGGGAAATGTAGACTGAAAAGCTGGAGTATGTACTAATCCTAGCAGCATGATGCAGACAGGAAATTGAAATAATGAAACGACTCGTCTACATCAAGAAAGCTGCATCTCTGCCCAGGCAGGAACCCAATGGATTTGAATAGCAGCAGATAGAGGGAGAGTAAGTAAGCAGACCAAACCACTCTGACAGCAAGGGGGTGTATAGAATTAAGTAAAAGTTCATTTGCTGCACTCCCTTGCCTACCTGGTGGGGGTTTTTCTCCTCTCTATATATTTCTAGTTAACCTAGCCTAAACACATGGTATGTTGAAGTAAGAGCATAGAGACAAAAACAAATTGCTGCTTATGAATAAAAATATTTAATCACTTCGAGACCTTCAGATTTTGAAGGTCACTTCAAAATCCACAACCCAAGCGTGCCACTCTTTTACAAAGAAATTCTAAGGCGGCAAGCTCCAACTCTCTCTGGAGAACACCGCACATTCAATCAGCAATGTTGTCACATCCCTCATGTGGATCCAGCATACTATGTCTTTTCAGGATCTAAATTCATTCAGCAATAACTCAAACTTTCCCTGGATCAGCTTAAATTACAATATCGGTCATCTTTTCTCAGCACAAGCAGCGCACCATAGGACTCAAATAAAAATCAATCACTCTTCACCAGTACGTATCACACAAAATTAGAATATCCAGTTAACATTCCTTCATCTGTACCCACCACATTTACCATCAATATAAACCCATCTAAACAGGATTGGTACTGGAGGACTGCTTCTCCCCCTTCCTTTCACACCTCTACTACAAGGACTTCAAAAAAACAATTATTCACATCTATAACCTAGATACAAGTGTATTCTTATCCGTTACAATATCTTTGATACAGTTCTCGTTTGGATCTTCAAAACACAGGGACATTTCTCTTACCCCCATGACCTCTGATGATCACAAGTGGACCAATCTCTGTCTAATATTTTATTAGAGTAGATTCTGAAACTGGGTTTTTATGAGCTCTGAAAACAAACCCAAGTCCTAATAGGTCTAAGGCAATCTAGGGTGAATGAATTAATGATTTCCATTTGATTAGTAGTGGTCATGAATAAACATAAACCATACAGAACATTTCAAGATTTTATATGTCATAACTTTCCCCATAACAAATATCTCTGGTCCACACACTGTAAAACAACAAAATGCACAGTCAAGTAACTCAGAGGATTAGGAAGGAGAACCAGGATGTACAGGATAAAGAAAATTGTCACTACCAAAAAGGTGTCACACTCACCTGCCGACATGTTTTGCTGCCGATTAGCCTGGCAATTGCACAGAAGTTATCATAGTAAGTGCCAATGAGGACTCTGAACATAGAGGCTTCTGCCCCACTCCATTCCACATTTTCAGGGGGCTCAATATTTGGCTTCATTTTTATTGGAGTCTGGCATCTAGAATTTGCCTCTGTGGGAGAAAATATTGGTGTCTCACACTTAATGAACTATATGCAGTATACAAAACAGTAGTCACCCACCCTGTGCAACATTTTCTTAGTCTGAAATACTAAACTAGTAGATAAGTGGTCATATTTTGCTTTATGAAACGTGTGTCAAAGAGTCCAACGTTTTAAAATGAACTGCAGTACTTGTAATATGTAAACTACACAATATAAAAAGATACTGGCAAGTTGATCATGAAATGGTTAGTCCAGCAGTAACGTCATTTCTATATTGTACCTCAATCAACTTGTTAAAAAGGTCTCAGATATCTCAACTAACCAGATGAACTGGAGGTCTCATCCTTCTTCTCCTCCTCTTCTTTGTCGTTGCTTTCTCCTCCGGTTTCAGTGCCAGCCTCTCGGTCACTATCGGTGTCCTTCACAGTTGGTGTGCTGGGTCTGCTGGTATTATTAGGAAGACGACCTCTCCTACGTCCACCAGGGCGCTTTGGTGGGGTTTTTATCCTTTCTGCGGTCAGAGCTGCAGCAAACTCTCTTGCTCCTTCCTACAAACCCCAAAAAGATTCAATGAATCTGCTCTGGACATGACAAGGTCCAATAACTAGGATCCACAACTACTAACACATTACTGATAGCACCTAATGTTCCATTCAATTCTCTGCTAAATGCAAATATATATTTTTTTAATTTTTCCTAATTCATTCCTAAATGTAGAATAAGGCAAATATATATATCAGCATTACACAATAGATCGTATCCCTTAATGTTAATATTATTGCATTTACTACCCCACAATATGAATTCAATGAATTTAAAATGTCCTTGAGGAATAAATCAAAAGTTTTTTTGCATATAAGCTTAGTTTTACTTGACATTTACATTACATAGCAATAGAACATATTTACATAGAGGTTTAGGTGGGGGGGGTACAACAACAAAAAAAACGACTTGTGTCCATCACGTTAAAACCTTTTTCAATTTCTTGTTTAATGCCGTGGATCCAAAAGAAACAAAAATAAAAAACCCTTCTTACTATCATTCCTGCTATTGATCCAAAAGAAATGTTAATGCCTGAGACATTCGAGGAGGGCAATTTAAAATGTTTATTTTAGGATTTCCCAAATGGACATGATCTTTCAAAACAAATTAAAAATGCCACTTGCTTAGGCAATTAGGACTAATTAGGATTAGAGACTTCACCATGTTTGATTAGTAAAAAAGAAAGTTACACCTTTTTTACCTTTTAGCAGTACCTGCTGCTTTTGTAAGGGCAGCCATCTTCACTCTGCTTGGGTCGGATATCCAACTCTCCAACCCAAGCCAACTGCGCTCACACAATCCCTCCTCATCGTGCAGTCAGCTTGGGTCGGAGTTGGATAGCCAACCCAAGCTGAGTGAGGACTATATTGGATTGCTTTACTAAAATACTAAGAGTGTGTGCAAAATGGTTTCATGCACTGGCTAAATCAATATTGGTTTGTGCATGACGGTTGTCCTTTAATAAAACGAGTGTGAGCTGTAAAGAATTAGAAGGTGGTGATAGCATAAGACCAACCGAGGAGGCACCCACTGGACACCAAATTGAAGAAAAAAAAAAATAATAAAAAAAAAAAAATCAGTGGTGGAATGCAGTTTGCTGCAAAGTAGATAAGATTCTTATCAACTATTCAAAATAAACACACGAAGAACAAACAAAACAAAGACTTGTGTATTATATATGTAATGAGAGTGTGGAACATGCTCACCAAAACTTTATGGGGCATATGTATATAAAACTACACTGCAACATGTAATGAGTTATTTTAAAAAAATGTAAAAAAAAATGTGCAATTGCCCGTTTGATATGTATTACAGCAATGGTGCTTTTTATTTATTTATTTTTTTTATAACTCCCAACACAAATCAGCTCCCAATTAATATTTTTTATACATAGGCTGCGCTGGCACAACAAGCACCAACACAACCTAAATCTACGCATTCAGCGTAGATAACACAGACTCCCATGAGTCTGCTTTACTCATTGGCACACACATGGGTTATGCCAGTATTTGGCGCTGTTTGTGCGCACCATGTTTATACCCCCTATAGGCAAAAAAAAAAAAAAGTTGAATGTTGTATAAATGGGTTATATTTTTCAGTATGATTATTTAACTTTATTACAATATTTGACATATTTAAAAGCTGCATTAAGACAATTAGTGGCAAACATTTTGAATATGAGCATTGGCGTTAAACGCAAAAAGACACATATCAACACTAAGAGCAAATTAGTTTAAGAAAAATTAAAGACCCTCATACCAAAAGCTGGTAGCAGCTGGGCCCACACGGTTTCCCATCATTAGCAGTTTCATTATTTTTCCTTTTGTAAGTATTCGGAGTGGCGTGAAACGCTGTTTAAAACAAAAAGAAGAAAAAGTCTTGTTATCCTTGAGTGCACTGCTCAGGAGATTGCAAGTTACGCCAAATCAAAACATTTTGTAACCAACTTACAAACCTTTTGGGTCTTTCTTAAGGGCTTCTGAAGGAATTCTTAGGTGACTGCCCACCCACACAAAAGGCAACTTATTCTCTACAGTGTAAATTGGGGCAACACAGTTAGCAAAGCAGAAAGCCAAAACAGAAAAAAATAAAAAAAAATGTCACTGCTTTCAAAATGGTTATGTAAAATGGCAATTTTATGAAAAGATGAAGAGAACATAATCAAGTAATAAAGCCTAGAACACAAGTTATCCCTCTAACAAATTTATTGTAAGGACAAAAAAGAAAAATGCTTTGGAAAACATCTACAATTTAAAAAAAATAAAATAAAAAATAAAAAAATCACATTATATATGTAATTCTCTGGCGGTCTGTGTGCATATATTAAATTTAAGAGGATTTTTTGTAAGAAGCCAATATGTTGGACACTAAACAAAACAGGAGCTGCTTTTCTGTGTGTTTATTTTTCTACTTGTTTCTAATTGGTTGCACACGCGACAGATAATTAGCTATATACCTGTTTCAAGAAGAAGAAAAAAATGCATTTGTTAGTTTTGTGTAAAATATAGAGATAAAAAATGCAAATTGTAATATAATGCAAATCGTTTTTATAAAAGTGGCTAGTTAGTTTATAGAAATAAACCGGGGGGGGGGGGGGGGGGGGGGTTTACAGCTCATGGTTTGATATCTAACAAATTTATTTTGCAACAGAAACACAGAATAGGCACAAAACATTAGCAGGCAAACTAAGTTTAATCAGTCTTCCAACCCTTGATAGAAATATAAATAAAGCAAACAAATCTATACCCATTATGCCAGTATTTCAGCACAAATCCCTAGAAAGTAAAAATTGCGCTAGAGGCAAAGCTGTGTAGGTGGTGTACTTACGATGCAAAAAGCAATCATATTTAAAACATCGTCGACAGAAGAGGGTATGGAATGAATGTAGACTTTGCTCTCTTTGTACAGATTTGGCATTTGGCCCATCTATGTTTGGGGTGCACTCAGGTGGCAATGCTCCTGGAAGTTGCTGCTCTGTAAGTTCCTTGTACCTAAATCAACAGAGATATCCATAAATGTTTTTTACCTCATTTGTAATTTGCCCTAGTATGCCACCATAGAAATAAAACCTTTATTAGAAGCAGCGACACTCATCTTACAGTTTGTGCAGGCTCAATCTGAAACCACAGTAAATGGACCACAACATTCATTGCCCCAGATATCCAGTATAGTGAGGCCACTGTTGTTTAGGTCAAGCTTCATATATGCATGAACCACTTAATAGGGTCACTGTAGTTTAATTTTAGGCCACTTTAGCTACAGGACATTTGGACTATAAAAAAATGGGTTGGTGTCGTGCACATCCTAAGGAAAAATATGACTTGCTTGCCAAAATCTGAATCTTTATAAGAATACAGAGACACGTGTGTCACAAAACACAGAGACACTTATAGTGCAGTATATCCAGCCATATATAGTAGAATGTAAATTGATACAAGAGACTTTTGCATTGACTTGAGCAATCTCCGCTCAGGTATCAAAGTCCAATCAAATCACTACAGCAGGAATCCATCCTATAATGAGCTATCAGTAAGTTAAACACTCGCAGCTTAGGTATTTATATAGGATCTTCTGTATGGTGGTGTTGCAAAATATATCTTTGTTTTTAATTCTTCAGAGGAGTCTTTATCTGGAAACAGTGATTTTGGGACAGTCTTTTTTTCTACCTTATTTGTGCACCACACCAAACCATTTTTTAGCATTCCTGTATATATTGCAATTGTGTGCAGCACTAATAATGAATTAGTGTGGTATTTGTGCTTATTAGTACGTGGCTCTGATTATACACAGAACAACTGGAGCCTATATAAAAGAGTCAAGCTTACATAATTCATGCATACTATGTAGTATTCCTAAATAAGTTTTACATTTCCTGCTCCCTTTAGCATTTCAAATTCTTGTTTTAAAAAAACTATATAAGGAATATGGCTACTTAAGTCAGCATAATTTACAGGTAAAGTGATATGCTGCATACGATATGTGCAAGGAAGTGAAATCCATATTTTCTGGAATAAAAAACATACACAACAGTTTGGCTAGCTGAGCATCCCAGGATTTTAGTCTAGTAACAACTGAAGGGCCACTATTGCCCCCATATCTATCTATCTCCATCTTACTTCTCTTTTAGTTCTTCAGAGGAGCCTTTATCTGGAAACATGGAGGATATCGCTTCAAAAATCTTATCAGAGGGAAACTTGCGTGGTGGACTGGTCACCTTATCTGAAAAGGATTAAAAAAAATAAAAAAGGGGATAGAGAATGGTTACAAAATAAGTTTTAAAAACCCCCACCAACAATGGTAAAGCAAAAACAATATATCAGACTTACCCTCTATGCTGTCATCATCATCCTGAACTTTTGTTTTGTCATCTCTTTCAAAGTCTGGATTGTCATCTCCATCCTCATCCTCATAATCACTGTACTGGCCCAGTGCATTTACTAGCTCCACAAATATCTCATCGTTAATAAAGCCACCATCTGCAATAGCAAAAAGGATCAGCTAGGCATCACCAAAACACGTACTGGCAATTTAAAACATTGGATGGATTCTAGACGTTTAAAGTAATACCATCCCCTATACATTTTGGCACCAACCAATGTAGCACTTTGTTTCACCTTACAAAGCGAATATCAGAACAGGTCACGTCTACCTAAAGGCATCAAGGTTCATTCCATCTGTGATGGCTAGCAAGGTCCCCCCTGGTGTGTAATGCAATCTAACTAGTACATTGGCAGGTAAAAGCTGCCAATTAAATAGTATTACATGAAGTTTGATTCCTGGTTTTTCATTGTAGGAATTGTGCACATACCCACAACAATTAGCGCAAGATCACATAACACATTGTATGCGCCCTGAGTATTATGGATGTGTGCCATAGTTGTTGTTTCTATCTGTAGCACAATATATAGATAAAATACTATGGTTTCTAAGCCAGCCATTCAGGAATATACATTTTAAATGTGTCAGTGGGATCCCATGTTTAGGACATCAACTGATGCAGATGAAAAATTTCCCATTAAAAATGTACTTGCACATAAAAGTCACAGGTTATGTTATAAGCAGACACATTTCCCTTATTTTATGCATTTGTCAAGTTTGCGCCCCCCCCCCCCCCCTTAAAAATTGTAAGGTTGCGAGCAAAGCTCCCTTCCTCGTGTATCTGTTTGTTATGGTTTGTTTAACTTAGTATGTAGTCCCTTCAAAGCTCTGAACCAAGTGTTAAGCAATGTTTTGGCACAATATAAATATTAATGTAAATAAACCTAGGAAAGTGGTATCGTTACATTTAAAAATGTATATATGAAGAACATTTATTGGTTGATTTCCCCCCCAAGGGAGTCTAAATCAGTTACTACTGTAAATAATTTTCAAATTTAAATTATTTCTCCACATGAAATATTCAATAGAGGACATACACATTACCTCTGTCACCATGCACCTTTCCATCATAGTTTTTAATGAGTTCCTCAATAAAAGTCCCATCTTGGTCCAATATCTCATCCCCCATATAAGGAATGTTATGTAAAACAGTCTCATCTTCCACCTGAAGATGTAAAAAGGTAAAAACAAAAAAGGCCTATAAATTACAAATACCCTTTTTAACAAGTAGCAGGAGATAAAACAATGCAGGTTTATTCAAATAAGCATATTCTCTTTGCAGATAGAAAAAATATGTTGCATTGTCCCACCCGGTTCCCACAATTTAGTCCAAGTAAATGGTTTTGCAAATCTAAATGTTTAATAAATTTACCAGTAGAAAAGGAAGCAAACAAAACACTTTCCTCTCACACTTTTCTGCATTTATATTAGCTGGTCTCCAGATACCAACTTTTTATTTACACACTTATTTCTAATCAGAGCGTTCATTTTTTTTTTAAATGTTGCTTGCTTAGAGCATTTTCAGCTCAGAGGCACATTTGTATCTTAAAGGATATTACAATGGAGCATGTAAAATGAGGCCGACACTCGGTTCAGTGTAGAATGTTGTGTAGTAGTGCTGGGCATGTTGCCTATAGAGAGGTTTTGTGTATTGGTAGACCTTATATTTTGATGAAATATTTCTTCCAATTAAAGTATAATGCGAGTATTTACACTGTTCTGTGGTAACATACCATAAAATTCTGCTGAAGAGGAGACCAAGAATACATGATAGGCACAGAGGCAACAGCATTGAGTGTTTTGAGGGGGATAACTTGCTTTGGAAAATCTAGATCGCTGGTCACGGAGCACTAAAGAAAAGAAGGGAAAAAAATGTTATATTGATCAGTGCGACCAAGCACAAACTGCAGGACAAATAGCACCAATACAAGCCTAAACTCATTTTACAAACAAATGGTTAGAGAAGGCATGTACTAACTGGTGGTACAGAATATAGGACGTGCCATCAATAATCTATATTTATATATTTATATAGAGCTGAATTGTGATTTTTGTTTGAGTCAGGCGGTGCCACATTCTGAGATTGACACAGTTATATGTGAAAGGTCTAAAAGTGGAGCAATCACCCTAGAAATACATCACAAAAACCATGACACTAACATGGAGTATGGCAAAAACTACTGCCTATCAATGTTATAGAAATGATGTATATAGAGTAACCCTGGTGCAAAGTTCTATAAAGTGCAAACAGGAATATTTCCACAGTGATGTCTCCACTTAAAATGTTGCGCATGAGCTGACCTTTAACCCCATACATCTTGCTTCATCCTGAAATTTGAACAGTAAAGTTAAACTTTAGGGGCTTTGTTATCTTGCAAGCAATGTATCAACTGGGCACAGAAAAATTATCACAAGTAACAGTTTTGCACAGTTTTGACTGTTTATTTTGTCTTACACCGTATGTTAAAATAAGCACTCCCTGATCATTTTCACTAATTGGTGAGCACTTATATACAGTACTAACATATAGCCATGGACCAGCAGATGACTTCAAGCAGCAATTTATTTATTTAAAAGGACCAAACAGCCTATGTATTGAATAACAAGACAGGTGTTACTTGTGTATGGAAAGCCAAACCATGCTAGGAGTTCCTTTGACTCCTGAACTAAACAACCTATCACTAGACACGGTAGGAATAGCTGGTCGCATCCAAATAGCCCGCAATACATTACTTAGTGAGACATTAATTGTAGAACAGAAATATTTACGGTTATTTGCAGTTGTACTCGGGCGGATGATACAGAGTAATCAAAAGCTATGCTAGATCGAGGCACCTTTTAAGAGATGCATAGTGGAGGGCAGAAATGTTAATGCAGCACCCCAATAAAAAGTGAGATATGGTGGTGCGACCTACACTACATGTCTATGGATACAGAACAACAAAAGAATGTTGATTTTACATATTGACACATAAAACCTGGGCAACAAAATTATGGTAATTGGAATGGCATTTAGAAAGACATTTACGAGACTACTTTAAAAAAGAAATAAAGAATGGAGACTGTGATATTCAAGGTAGAGACAGCAATGTGTTGCTAGCAGTGTTAGGACTGACCTCTCTTGTCCCGCGTAGAGAGCTTACAGAAGTCATAATGTGAACTTGTTGGATCCTTCGTTGCTTATATTCTTGATTCAAAATCTCAGTTCGTTCCACAATCTTCTGTCTATTAGAATTAAACATACTCTGCAAAAAAAAAAAAAAAGAAGTTTACCCAAAAAAATTGCATTGTAAAATCAATCAATCCATCCTGGTTTCAACTGATTTAAGATCAGGGCATGCAGCTAATCATAATGTTTTGCACATGGGACAGTAAACAAGTAAAATGATAGTGGCCATTCCCTAACCTCATAAAAGGAAGAAGAAAGGGGCAGTTAAGCGGCTTGTGTAGCATGTTTATGTGAAACACAAGTTCACTGAAATGCTGGGCTCTTCTGTAAATAGATTAGCACCAAATATATATATTAAATTATATATATATATATATATATATATATATATATATATATATATATCACACAAATACACACGTATGTTTTTTTTTTTATTACCTTTCTTAAAAAAAGGCATAATATTATTGCAAGCTAATGTGATGCTTTTTACCTACGTAGACAAGACTGTGATGCTTTTTGTGATAACATCACTCGAAAAGCATGAACCGTGCTTTCCACCATTATTTTCACGGAAATGGTAGGAAGGATAATTTGTGTAGGACTCATTAAAGAAAAGAAAAAAAAATCTCAAAATTCTCTATTGAAAAACATTATCAATGAGAGCCTGCTTCACCAAATGAAGAAAAGAAAAGCCATTTGTTCCAAGCTGAATCTTCCTTAAACAAATGCATGTGCTAGTCCTGCATCCCATCTCTATTCCTTATCTTTACTTACCTTTACTTCATCCGCCCTCCTAAAGCGCTTGAGTTGCCTCAAACGCATATACTCTGATTTCACTCGCTTCCGCCAGCAAACTGGTCCCTTCTCGGATTTCTTGCCCGTCTGCCCCATGATTATCCTGCAATATTTACAAAAATATGATATTTCTGTTTCTCAAGAGTGAAGGTATATTACATGCACTTTAGGCAGTAGAATGAGAGAATAGTTGCATATAGCTAATCATCTATGTAACTATAATCCAATAACAAGATGTGTTTTGTGATGAAGTCTGAAAAAGGAAAAAAAAAAAAAAAAAAATTATGAAAACATTTCCCATTTCTGTATTGCAATGTCCTAAATAGACAAACGTCTAAACTTGCAAACAACTAAAAACAGCTAGTTTGCATAAATAAGAGTAATAAATATCCGATTTTCTGCCATCACAGACTAAAAATTGCCATACTGATTTCATTAAAGAGTCTCATAAAAATATAAGTATTCTCTTTTCAAAAAAAATAAAATAAAAATTTTATTATTGTCTCTTTTGACAAACATCAGGGTTCCATGTAGGTAATTGAGTTTAATACTTGGACTATATTTTATTTATACAAGTAGTGGATGAGCACTGTATATGGATGTATCGGCTCATTACTTTGCAGAATAGCAGCAGTTAGAGCAAAAAGGATAGCGGTAGGTGAAATGTCTATTTAGTTCCAGTGTGTCTCCTTTTACTCTAAAGACTGCTTTATGCCAGTGATCCAACTCTTGGGAGTATCTCAATCCTCCTTTATGGACAGACTGAAGTGGTAATGTGTGAAGATAATGTGTTCTCTGTTTGTACATAGATTTGCAGAACAACAATGGGATTAAGGTCTTTTCCTGAACTTTGTTTTCCTGAACCAGTCTTCATGTGAAAATTGTATGTTGTCATCTCAGTTTGAAAAACTTGGATTAATTGGATTTGTATCCCAAAAATGTAAATTCGGCATGAATATATAGCCTCATTCTATATAACTAAGCGCTATTTCATGCTGAACAACCTTTTAAAACTATTCTGTTTAAGATTTATTGCATCTTAAATAGAAAATTATCTGTCGATTTTACAACCAAAAGCATTTCATTAAACTAATTTTGTTTAAAATATATATATATATATATATATATATATATATATATATCTCATTGATTGTAATCCACCCTGCTTGAACGTTGTAGCATGTGGAAGCAAGGGTTAGAAACAAAAATGTACATGTCCTTTAAGTTTACAATGACTTTCATGAATAAAACCCATAGTTAGTTCTTTTTTTGAGTGTGTTTTACAAAAATGTAAAAAAGAATGCCACTCCAAGTGCAGGAAGATGGTATATGTGAAGGTGATTGGAAATGGAGTAATATACACCTAAGCATCCTATACCTGCTATATGTAGACTACTGTTTAGTTTGGAAAATGGCCACACATTTAACGGTTACATTCTCATTCTGATATGATAAGCAATTCTGAGGAAACTCAAAAAAAAAAAAAAAAAACACAGAAGTCAGATATACATATAATTGAATACCATTAAAAACCCACAAAATTATCAGTAAAGTCTTTGCCTATACAGAGTAGACATACTTAAAACAGCTTTAAAATCTATAAGTGCACTTACAGACTTCCAGCATAGGACAAAGTACACAAAAGCCTCTTTAGAACCACATCGTTCTAAAAAAGGATAATGACATACTGAAGTTAAGACTCATTGACCTACAACAATGTTTTAGGTTGTCTCAGTTAATTCTTACAGACAACTAGAAGCTGAAGTGAGTTTTCAGACTTAAAAGGGATAGTCGTGCCCCCAAACTCACTTTGGGGCAAGTTGAAGACTACAGTTTATATTGTGCACAGGCTTTTTTTCCCAATGTAATTTGATGCAGGCATTAATAATTGACTCAAGCCCTCCCCCAGTGATTCCTCAACATGCTTACTGCAGGTGCGGAAGCACTGATTATATAGATACTGAGGATATAAAGTTGTGTTTCAATTAGTCCCTTCCTATGCTGCTCTAATAGAATACATTGTGTGGACTGTGATAAACTTGCTCTTGTACACAGTAGGATTTCTTAACAGTGCAACACATTGTCTAATGACATAACTAAAGAGACACGAAATTCCATTAATTTGAATGGCATTAATCCCACTGGTTCCTGCAGCAAAAAATAAATAAAACAAATAGAGATTGACCTGTTTCTTGCAAACTGCTGTAATTTCACAATTTCATCTAGCTGTAAGCATTTTCCAATTTTAAGCAATGCAAAATGTAAAACATGCATTTTAAAAGTATTTTGAAAGACATTAATATGCATTAACATTTGGAAGATGCATTTTGGGCACCAGGCAGTCCCTTTAAGTTTTTATTTTACTGTACATCAAGCAAGAAACTGATTCTTACAAAAGTAAGGGTTATGTGGGTTTCAGCTCTCTTCATGAGCAGCTGTGCAGACAAAAAAGAAAAAAAAAAACCAATTTCATAAGTGCTGTGCATTATTTATTTTGAAAGACTCTGGGATTAAAGGGATTGTGATAAGAAGCAAATCAGACTAATTTCACATGTTCTAGAAAATAAACCTTTGAAAGGTGCCCAGGTATTGCTGCCCTGACAGTATTATTTATGGCAGTCTAGTCTGCTGCTTCCTCGCCGTCTTTCATAAATACTTTCCTTTATGGCTGACCAGTTGTTGAGATATACAGTTCACTTGATGCCAGGGTGGATTAAAATAGATTTATTTTAATGAAATGCTTCTGGAGGGATAAAAAAAAATTAAAAAAAATAAAAATTCGATCTAAAACAGGGGTCCTCAAACTTTTTAAACATGGGGCCAGTTCACTGTCCCTCAGACCGTTGGAGGGCCGGACTATAGTAAAAACAAAAACTATGAACAAATTCCTATGCACACTGCATATATCTTATTTTGAAACAAATCGGGAACTAATACAATATTTAAAATGAATTAAAGTTAAATCAACAAACTTACTTATTTCAATGGGAATAGTGTGCCAGTCAGATGCCCAGGAATATTATGCCAGTCAGAGCCCAAGAATATTATGCCAGTCAGATGCCCAGGGATATTATGCCAGTCAGATGCCCAGTGATATTATGCCATTCAGATGCCCAGGAATATTGTACCAGTCAGATGCCCAGTAATATTATGCCAGTCAGATGCCCAGTAATATTGTACCAGTCAGTGCCCAGTAATATTGTACCAGTCAGATGCCCAGGAATAGTGTGCCATTCAGATGCCCAGTAATATTATGCCAGTCAGATGCCCAGGAATATTGTGCCAGTCAGAGCCCAGGAATATTGTGCCAGTCAGAGCCCAGGAATAGTGTGCCATTCAGATGCCCAGTAATATTATGCCAGTCAGATGCCCAGGAATATTGTGCCAGTCAGAGCCCAGGAATAGTGTGCCATTCAGATGCCCAGTAATATTGTGCCATTCAGATGCCCAGTAATATTTTGCCATTCAGATGCCCAGTAATATTATGCCAGTCAGTGCCCAGTAATATTTTGCTATTCAGATGCCCAGTAATATTTTGCTATTCAGATGCCCAGTAATATTTTGCTATTCAGATGCCCAGTAATATTTTGCCATTCAGATGCCCAGTAATATTTTGCCAGTCAGTGCCCAGTAATATTATGCCATTCAGATGCCCAGTAATATTTTGCCAGTCAGAGCCCAGTAATATTATGCCATTCAGATGCCCAGTAATATTATGCCAGTCAGAGCCCAGTAATATTTTGCCATTCAGATGCCCAGTAATATTATGCCAGTCAGATGCCCAGGAATAAAGTGCCATTGCAATGCTCGTTATACCTCCCTCCTCCCCCGCATCCCCATCACTTACCTCCAGCTGCTGTGTCCCCGGCCGGACGCCTTTCGCAGAGTTTCCCTCCTGCACAGGGGAGGGAAACAGTCACTGGATCCGGATGTGACGTAACGTCACATCCGGTCGCGGTGATTTTTTTTTTTTTTCTTCTTCTTTCTGCAGCTGCATCCGCTGCGGCTGCCCCAAAAAAAAGAAAAAAAAAAAAGGTAAACAGTGGGGAGCGGGGGGTGCCGGCACCCCCCCGCGGGCCGTATTAATGTCGGTGGCGGGCCGCATGTGGCCCGCGGGCCGTACTTTGAGGACCCCTGATCTAAAAGATAGTTTTCAATTTAAGATACATTATAATTCAAAGGTTAGACAGCATCAAATAGAGATTAGTTATGCAACATGAGGCTGTATATTCGTGCAACATTTTTGGTCAACTAATTCAATTAATCTAAAGTTATCCAAGCTGAGATAACATGCGTTTTTTTCCACAGTAAAAATGGTATAAAATAAACAAAGTTCAGGAAAGAACCTTATAAATTCTGTTTAATTAAAAAAAATGCATTAAATGTAGATGGTTTATAAAGAAATCCTTTACTGTAAAGAATACAAATGGAGGTGCAGACATATTGCTTAGAATCTTGGGTCAGATTTTCATTCACCTTGGTTCAGAAGAAGGATCTGACCCAAAATGATCCAAGATTCTAAACATGTCCGCCCCTGATAGACCTATGCAGAGCAAATAGGGCTCAACAAGGTGCTTTATTTGTATTTTCATTAAAGCATTTCAATTTAAAATGCACTGAGTTTTGTGATACAGTTATCCTTTAATCCATTGTTGTTCTGCAGTCTATGTACAAACAAAGAACATGATACTACGCTAAATTATGCTAAATATGGTTTTAGTTAAATGAAACTATTTAAGTAGTTCTCAAAATATGAGTGATTAACCTATTAAACTAAAAATCTGTTCTGATATAGCCATTATATTAGCCATCAAGAATTAGTCTTCTCATTTAAAAAAAAAAAAATTTAAAAAGAAAATTCAACTTGATTTAAATCACATCCACCCTGCTTGATGCTCAGTCAGACAACAGCTGGGGTGTTATAGGACAACTAAACTTTTTATGTGCTTCTAATATAGTGCCCCTAGAATGAGGATAAATAGCCATGCACTTTTGAGAATACGTCAGGTTTCCCTGGGAAGAAGGCAGCCTGGGCTGGTAGGTGATGGTCTCTTATAAGTACCATAATCAGTTCTCCTCTGCTAATCCTCCAGCTAGTGCAGAGTGACACTGTTGCCCTATACAGACCCTGATCAGACAAGCAGGTAGAGCCCAATTATTGATTTACACACCGTGGGAGGTCTTGCAACTTTCTCTCCCGTACATTACAATAAACATGACTGTGTCAATGTTCCCAAAATATCAAGTCACAATCATTGTTGAAATCTGCACAGAGGTCATTCTGGATTAAGAGATAAAAAAAAAAAATCTGCATACATTATTTTTTTTATTCATCTGCCCTTACAAAGGGTTTGACAACTGTCTCAAAGGTCAGTAGTGAGGATTTGACTAGGAAGCTCAATGTCAAATTTTCCCTAATACATTTCATTAGATAAAACCCAATAACACTCTAAACAGGTTTGTTAAGACCTACTTAAACTAAAAAAAGGAACACTTACATGCTAACAGGTGAATAATGAAGAAACCATACAGTTTTATTAAAGGAATATTAAACCTTGTTTAACCCTTGCTTTTAAACAAAACATGTCCTGGGACTTTTAACCCTTTAAGGACGAGGGATTTTCCTGGGCCAAGGACCAGAGCGTTTTTCAATTTTTAATCCGCGGTTTTTTAAACATAAATTTTCCTATCATTTAACGTACCCATACAAGTTATATGTTGTTTTTTAAAGGACAGTTAGAGCTTTCTTTTGATACCCTATACATAAAAATGATTTACATTTTAGTATTAAAAAATACATATAAAAGAAGAAATCTTTGAGGAAAAAAAAAATGTTTTCCCCCATTATTTTCCCAATAATAAGCTACATAACTAGTGCAACACTAACCCACTTATCCCCCCTAATTAACTAACTAATAAAAAAGAAAAATATTGGTTCCCAAACCCCCCATAACAAAAAAGACAGAAAAAAACTCTGAAGAGTGCGATGTCAGATCAGTAAAAATCATGCAACAGGCATGCAGGGGTTAAATTTTATTAAATAAATATATTAAAATTACCTTTATTTATTAAAAAAAAAACTTTACAAATTGTAAAAATTAAAAAATGTGTTAAAAAAAAACTAAATGAGGGCCATAAAGTGGAAGGAAACTGATCACAGTTAAAAACTGTGATCAGCAATGAAAGGGTTCATTTTTTTTTTACCTGTGTATGTAATTAATTTATTTTTACTTGCAGGTCACTCTCTGTGCTTCACTATAACAATGTGAAGCACAGAGAGTGAATTAGAGGCAAAGTCAGTGTGTGAACACACTGACTTTGCCATCTAATTTGCATGTTATCGCGGTGACCACGTTATCACCGCGATCACATGCCCGGAAATCCACCGATCGGGTCCAGGAGCTTTGCCTCGGGTGCGAGGCTTAGTCCTGGACCCGTTGCAGACTAGCTGGCGGTGCCCACGGAGCGCACCGCCGGCTAGACTGCATGACGAGTTAACTCGTCATAAGGTCGCTAATGCGGCGGCTCTTATGACGAGTTAACTCGTCATAAGGTCGGGAAGGGGTTAAGTAAACCCAACGTATATCTGAATAAATTCACATGGGTTTACTATCAGTTGTGTCTCACATGCAAGACACAGCAGTTCCTGGTTGTCATGTGCTGCCCCGCTCTGACTGCGAGGGTTAAGGTCTCCCCTGTTGATCCCATGCCAAAATGAGAGCCGGTCACAACCAGACGGCTGCCTGCTTCCTATGGATGCATGGCAGCGATCGGTCAGAGGATAAACTGGCGTGTACTATCAAACGTACACACCAGTTTATCCTCACAATAGGAACAACTACAATTTCACGTGTGCTTCTATATTAGAAAAATAAAGTTTAGTGTTCCTTTAAGGAACGTAAAGCTTGTTTTTAATGAATACCGTATTTGCTCGAATATAAGACGACCCTGATTATAAGACGACCCCCCAAACTTTGGATATTCCTTTAGGAAGAAAAACTAAAAGCCTGAATATAAGACTACCCTATAGGAAAAAAGGTTTAACTTGTATATATTAACATGTAAATGACTTTTTAATATTAAAAAAAAATATTAAACAAATGCATTTCTTGTATTTATTGTACCAATGCTGCCTCTCTCTCCACCACCCCGCGTTGTCTCTCTCCCCCCTTGTCTTTCTCTGCCCCCCCTCCCCTTGTCTTTCTCTGCCCCCTCCCTCCCCCTGTCTTTCTCTGCCCCCTCCCTCCCCCTGTCTTTCTCTGCCCCCTCCCTCCCCCTCACCTGTTTTTTGCTCCCTGGTGGCTAGTGGGGGAAGCCGGGGGATGTCTGCATGATACGTGCAGACATCCTCCATGCTGCCCGACACTTCCGTCTATTATGACGGACAGCTGGTCCATCATAATATACGGCAGTGTCAGGCAGCATGGAGGATGTCTGCACTAATGTGCAGACATCCCCCAGCTGCCCGATTCTCCTGGTGACTAGCGGGGCATCGGAGGATGTCTGCACGATACGCGCAGAAGGACCCGGCTTCATCATAGAAGTCCCGGCGGTCGTGCCGGGCGGCAGCAGGGGGAGTCTGCGGTCATTGCGCAGACATCCTCCGGCTGTTAGAGAGGGGGATCCAGGTCCCTTGCAGCTCTGCGGGGGACCTGGATCCCTGTCTTATAATCTGACCTCGATTTGAGGTCAGATTATAAGACGACCTCGAATATAAGACAAGGGGGTACAAAAAACCTTGTCTTATATTTGAGCAAATACGGTACTTACCACAGATATGAGTGCTACCACAATTATAATTCTGTATGCATAATCAGTAAACTAAAAATGCTACAGAGTAGCTACCAATAAGAAATGTGTCTATCCTATTCAACACAGCACTTGTTCTTATACAGGTTTGGTAGCAAGGAACATATAATCATACCCAGAAACTTTGTGTTGAACATGAAGTTAAAATATTTATATTTACATTTTTCTGTCTGAAATTTGTCCTTGGTAATCACAAAATAAAAATGCAATCAGCATGAACTAAAACATTTTTTCTGCTGGGATAGTTTTTACTAATGAGAAAGTATATGAACAGCACTAACAATTTCATGGGAATATCTATTCCAACGGTTTATTTTTAATTTCAAAAGAGGTTTTCAGAAGATTAAATTGATGCCAACAATGTGCTGTCAAAGGGACAGTAGCGGCGTCAGACTAAGTGTGATGTACCTTAAAGTGTGTATTAGTGTGTGTGTAGAAATACATGCCGGCCTTCCGGCCAGAGAGTGCTTTCCTTCAGGACAAAGTCTCAGAGGTGTGTCCAAACCAAGAACTTCAGGCACAGCAGAATTCAAGTAAATGTAACCGGCACCTAACTTGAGCATCAGATACATGTACTCTGTCTAATGGAGGAGATCTTTCTGGAGGTCCCCGTAATATGATCTGGAGGGGATGATCATGTGGGGCCAGGATGAGATCAAACGGAGGACCTATGCCATCCTACAGGCTTTTAAGCCCAGTATATTAGGACGGCATAGCATCTTCTATGGGTAGAACGAGTTTAGGAATCTCTCAAGGTTTCTGCTCTAGCCTTACCTCCAGCTATTGTTTACATGAAAAAAGGCCAGTTTGTCTGAACTGGGAGGGCTGTGATTAGTAGCAGTAGGACTTTTATGCAATGTCATTGGTCAATTCCTTATATCTTGCACATGTACAATATTGTATTTCCAAGCATCTCTATGGGAGCAATGCACGGAGTTGTTTTGTTTGCTTAGGCATATAACATTAGGTTCTACTGAATAAAGAGAGAATTGAGATGGGAATTTCAAACTTTAGGCCAATGTAGCAGACTTGGAAACATTCTGCCATTCAGCTAAATGGGAGAATTTTTCCAACTGCTAAAATTAACTCGTGGTGTCTACTTTTTTGTGCCATTTTATACAGTGTTATAGCCAAGCAGAATTCCAAATTCTACATATATTTGTCCAGCTTTGATTTTACAATTAAGGACAGCAGTCCCGAAACACGTCAAGCTGTTTTTTCCACCGAGTGACTGAACAAATCTTTTGGAAAAGAAGCTCTCACAGTGTGTCTATTACTTTTATACTGCCAGTATGCATACTGCATGCAGCTTATTACTCTATATTCAAATGAAAAAGTGTGACTGGATCTGCTATGTTGTGGATATTTTTATTTGAGCCCTATTTTCAAGTTGATTTTAGAACAACCCGTTGGCTACCAACTAGTTTTTACATTAAATTAAAATATGTCTTGGCTGATGGCCCACAAATTAACAGGGCATAGAATTATCGCTGGAGCAAAACAAGAAAAGGTTATAAGGGGTGGGGCATATTTGAGTGGGAGGGTTGTTGCACTCTTCTCCTAGTGGACCTTAAAAACTGAAATTTTTTGTTATGCCACTTGGTCAGGGGAAGAACCCTTTTATGTGTGCATGACTTTTGCAAGGTTGAACACTGAACATGTTCATTTATTTAAACAAGTTCTATCACCTCTCTGTACATTTATCGGCTATAGTGCAAAATTGTATTGCCTGAAAACCAAAGAAAGAATTCTAGCCAATATATTGCATTTTATATAGGTTAATACCACTTAAAAATACATTAATGCCTCACAAAAAAGTGTTGTTTTTCTTTTCCTTAAATCAAGGGCACAGGAAATAAAGTCAGAATGAACCAGCCCCTTTCCTGTAGCTGACATTAACTGTTAAAAAAAAAAAAAAAATGTACAGTGTAAAATCATTCCAAGACCACAGAACAGGATACTAGTTTTTGTACAGGAAGGACATTTAGGGCTATTCTTCTTGGACTAAGCCAGTGAGCATTACACTTTTTTTTCCCGTGTCAGAGAAGGACATTAACATATTTCTCTCCCCCACCCTGTATGACATGACAATAGAGATAGACCCTACTATTTACATATACATTACTAGAGGGTTTATAATGATTAAATATAAAAAATAAAGCCTCTCATTGCACTAGTAGTGAATGAGAGGGTAGTGATTTCATCAGAAAAGTTGTAACCGATTAGAACAATGTTTCTCACTTTCTGTGGACAAAAAAAATATATAAATCCACAGACCAGTAAAAGTCAGTTTAAATCACAGCTTGACAAATCTGTATAAACTTTAGGAGCCAGTCTAGCTATTTTTAGGAGCCAGGGGAATGGAGATTGCTTTACAAATAACTATATGCAATCAACATTTTTTTTTTTTTTTTTTTTATAAACCAGCAGTATGGATTTTAGGAGCCATGGGATTTTTCAATCCCTGACTTAACACCTTGGTGACAGAGGATGTACCAGGTTCAATGCAGTTAATGACAAAAGGACATGCCGGGCACATCCTGTGTTCAAATGAGCTTCAGAAGCGTTCAATAATATTTTCCCGTTGCCCAGCGGTTGTTGCTGAAATTCCTCAAAATGTTGAGGAATTCTGCCACACCGAAATCTATTCCCAGGGCACCTCCATGATCGCTCTCTGTGGAAAGAACAACATCTCATCCTCATCAGAAGAAATAAAAATGTCAATCTAGTGTAGTCATCAATATTCATTTTCTGCAATGTGTTATGGACAAATTATTATACCAAAAAAATGATTTACTAAAATGGATGTGGATAGGGTAGGCAAGACCTGAAGGACCAACTGCTAAAAGTAGAGAGACCATCATTAATCTATATGAGGTTAATATGCGATACATATTACACCACACACCAACAAAGTAATGAAAACTGATGCAAGAATTTTATACATAAAATAGAAATATCCATGTTACACAACACTATAAGACCAGGTTATTCAAGAGACCCATATTAATCTAGTTAAATAAGTGTGAGAAACAGTAAGAGTTTGATTTAAAATACTGGTAAAAAAAAAAAAAAAGCCTTAAAAACTGCAGTAACATTTTTGGTAGCCATTTCTTAGAGTTTCAAGGGTTAATCATGTTCTAAACAGCCATGTGCATTTTTACCTCACATAAAATAAATGGCATCTGCACCTCCAAGTGTGGTTTTTCTTGAAAGCCAATTGTCAAACAACATGGTTTAACACAGTCATGGGAAAACCCGAAAGATTATCTTTTTTAAATGAAAAGGCTCCATATGAGTATGAAGAAAAAGTCCCCACAAACAGGAAGATGGCCACCTCATACACACTTTTTGTCTTCAAAAGATATTTACACACATTTTGTATAGGAAACTCACATGTAAATATAAAAAGGCAACTTAAAAGGACAATTTTATGTAGTGTCACATTGACCAGCAAATAAGTGTATTTTAGGGCTCTACAATGACAAATAGCAGAATAAGTACCAATGCCCCAACAATCAGTTGACAGATAGATATTCATGTCAAAATAGTCAGTAATTACAGTGTAAATGGTATTTAGCATGTACTAGAGAGATACTAGCACTCCGTTGTGTATAGTACTTATTTTTTCATCATCACCCATTTCAATCTGTGTATGTAACAAAGTGATTTTAATTCAGACTATCTTTCAAATCAAAGGGACTCCGTCACCAAACAGATGTGCAGTCAATGAAGAAAATACTGAATTGAAGGTATTTGTCCTTTTAACTGAGACAAATACTTTAAGTAAGCTATTTTCAGGCAAAAATATTAATAATGTGTCATAAATTTGCATAACTGTGGCCACCAATAGGAAAGTGTGGCGTGATATGCTAATGTTCTGCACAACTAGGGTTTTTTTACAGGCCACATACAACTTTTGCAGGCTGCCTCTCAGTATGTCGAAGTCGTCTGTGACCAGAAGGAAATAAATTAACTAATCAATGTGGTTCTGTGGGATCCACTACTTGATAAGTTAATGGATTTCCTTCTGGTCACAGACTACTTCTACATACTGCAATGGAGCCTCCAAAAGTTATATGTGGCAATTAGAAAATGGCAACCCCATGCACAACCCCTCCTGCAGGGGAAGTGATGTTACTATCTCCTGGCAACCAGACAAACCGCTCAGTGCTTGTGTGAAAGAAGAAAAAAACCCACCGCTTTCAAATCTGTTTTTTGACATGAAGATTTTGGAGGTTATCTAATGCTTGGCTTACTGAACTTTTCTTTCACTATTTGTTTGGCAGTGAGTGGTTTATGACATACTATTAGGTCTCAGTGGGCAGGGGGGCTGTGTTCTGTGTTTTATGAAATATTCATGGTACATAACCTGTTTTGTCAGTTCTATTGGTCTGGGGTTGTGTAATGTAGACTAAGCAGACCTTTCCTGAATGGGGAACTCCAGCTCCTCAAAGTGTCATGAACTGGAACAGACCCAACCACATTATTATTAGTTTTAAATTGTTATTAAACACCACCAGCAGGTGGCATTTGTACCTTGTGCTGTCAACTTGGAGAATTTACATACTACAAGGGACACCTGTGATGCTACCAAGATGCTGTCCACTATAGTGCATTCCATTGACTATATTGTCTTGCCTCAATTCTCCACCCTCAAACAAAACGAATGATACTTGAAGCATAGTGAATAGAGTTGAGCGGACACCTGGATGTTCGGGTTCGGCCGAACTTTGGAAAAAAAGTCAATGGGGGACACAAACTTTTGGCCACTAAAATGCCTCTAAAAAAGTCCTGGAAAGGGCTAGAGGGCTGCAAAATGAAGTAAAATGTGGGTGAGTGTCCCCATTCATACGAATAGGTCAATTGACCTATTCGTATGAATGGGGACTCTATTTCGGTTTATAGAAAGCCAATAGCCATGTAATGCTATTGGCTTTCTATAAACCGAAATAGAGTCCCCCTTAATAAGAAATTCTTATGAATGGGGACTCTATTTCGGTTTATAGAAAGCCAATAGCATAACATACAATGTAATCGCCGAACAATGTAATCGGTACGAACCCGAACAGTGCGGTTCGGGTTCGCTCAACACTAATAGTGAACTTGAGCCAACCACTTTCCTCAACTTGGTAGCATTGCTTGCTAGCACATGGGAGTGGAAAACCAACATCCTGACGCCACTCTCGATGTATACTCCCAGAAATATGGTTCTGCATAATGTATGTCTCTTTTTTTACCTCTTGCATTTTAATACCTATATATGTTTACATTTATTACAATAGATAGTAGCTTTTGCAATGAAGACAGAGTCCCTTTAATAATTTCTTTTAAATAATCAAACTCCTTTAATGTCATAAGCAGTGCACCCAAAAGAGGACATTTTCAGAAGAAAAAAAAAAAAGGGGGGGGGGGGGGGAAACCACCTTAAAATCATTTTCACCAAATTGAAGGCCACTCCTGTCTGATTAAAACTGCCTTTTAAGCAGTTCTCCAAACATGCCATTCAGTCTACTCAAACAACCAGTAATTCACTTACACTACACACAACTAATAGCATCTCCTGCACAGCATGTCACAGAGTTGCAGCTTCACAACATGGCAGCCAGCATTGTATTTACAGTAAGGTAACCGTAGCAAGTGCCTTTTTCGGCACCTTCCAAAAGGGAGAGCAGGTTGCCAAGTTCAGAACATACATTTACATAAAGCCAAGTTGCCAAAAAAAAAAAAAAGTCCAAACTTCTTGATATCTTGTAAGACATGGGTATTGTGCTTTGGGAAGTACTATTTTAGGGAGGAAATTATGTTTTAAAATAATTACATATACAGAGTTTATTTTATATGTTTAAAATCATAGAAGAGCCAGTTCCTTCTGTTACTCTAGCATGTGATAATTAAATCTAACCTCATAACATTAAGGTTTAGAACATACATTTCCTTTGATGCTTTGCAGCAGGACAACTGTAAGAGCATTATGGGAGATGCCTACCCCTGCTTTGGGATCTTTTCTTGATGTAATAGTATACATAGATGCCTGTTGGCAATACAGACTATGTTTTGATTTGTATGTTACAGTCCCTTTAAATTAAAATTTGTTACACTGGGGGAAGAAAAAAAAAGAAAAACAGTAAATGTATGTTGTGTAGGTGCTTGAAAAATGTAAGTATTAAACCAGATGGTCAGGGTTTCATCTGCAGGACAGAAAATACTTTCTCTATCCTTTGGGAATTGAATACTCCCATTTGATAGGACAGGGCTATGATGTTAACAGATCTGCTTGAAACATACACATTATGAATAATGTAATTTTAGGTCTTGTAGCTTTACATATATTACAATGTCTTGTAATTAGAGTTGCAACCGTCACTTTTGTTTTGAACCACATTTAAAAAGGACAACTAAACTTTATTTTTCACTTGTTATTCTACTATAGAAGCACAATTTAAAAAAAAAATTGCCGGTATTTTTGATAGTACTTTCCAGTTTATCCTCTGACCGCCAGCTGCCATGCTTACCCAGTCAGTTTGGCGACTGTGTCTCTCTCTCTCCCTGTTAATGCAAACATACAGAGAACCTCGTTTTGACAGGGGATCAACAGTGGAGACCAAAATCAGGTTCCCTCTGCAGATCCCCTTTGTAAACAAGGGTCTCTGCACTAGCAGAGAGAGAACCCCAGTGAAACCAGACACACAGCGCAAGCAAGTCAGCATGTGCCAACCTCCAGACCAGCACTGCCTCAGGTCTGAGGCAGAGCTAAGTGTAAATCTGTGTGTATCTACAGAGTTACACATCATCAGGTTTATTTGGCCAAGGAGGACATTTGTTTAACTCTCCCTCTGAGGAAGCAAGAGGTAAAAAAAAAAAAAATATATATATATATATATATATATATATGTATAATAAAGTTTTGAACGTGATAGTTAATCTGTGATAATTACATGCAGGGATGATCTGTGTGAATCATGGTTGTTTTTCACTACATTTACATTCTAGCTAATAAACTTGGTGTCAGCTTTCTGACACCAACATTTTCCATAACTATGTCACATTCCCTAACAATCCCATTGAACGGTATAACACAACTAAAATGTTCTGTGATAGTCTGGGACATTGGTTCAATTCTCATTGGAGTTATAAGAGGGAAGGATGACTTTAAAAAAAAGATACTACAAGCATGTATGTCCAACTCCATGATAATAAAAAAATAAATTGAATATGTACACAGGTTAAGTGTCCCTTATCCAAAGATCCAAAAACCAGAATGACCCATCGATCAATTCGGGTAAGGGCTACTGACCTTTCTGGCGTCTAGTGGTGAAGCTCCTTTGCTTCACCCTCCCGGGTGCCATAGATGAGAAGCCAGCGCTCATGGGATAGTTCCCAGAGCGCTACGACGGGAGGGAGGGAATACACGTGAGGGACAGATCATCTCGGCAGCACCGTGGAGCAGGTAAGTTCACCAGCTCCACTGCTGGAAATAATCTATATGACCTAAATTCAATGTGAGCAAGGTGCTCACATTGAATTTAGGTAATATAGATCATTTTTCGGGCTGGTGTCGCTGAAATGATCTATTATCCGTAAGTATCCATTATCAGAAATGCTGCCAGTCCCGAGCATTTCATATAAGGGATACTCAAAAATCTATCTAAATATAGTTTCCTATTTAAGATACATTATAGTTCAAATGTTATTCAGCATGAAATAGAGCTTAGTTATGTAGCATGAGGCTGTATACTCATATTGATTTACTAAATCCAAGTTATACAAGCTAAAAATTGTATGAAATAAACAAAGTTCAGGAAGAACACCAAAAAATATGTATTTTTTTTTTTTTTAAACAGTCTATACCTGTTTTGTAGTTGCTTTTCCTATCAACCCTTATTGAGTGATTTCCCCAGTGTCATTTCAACCACCTATTTTCCTTATTACAAAATCTACCTTGCTGGTCAGTATAGGATTATAAAATTCAAGTCATTAACTCGTGTATAGAATAGTAAATAGCTGTTTTTGCAACAGAAGTAAAGCAAAATCTGTAACTTACTATGAACATATTCTCTGTACATAACAGGTAATTAAGCCCAATAAAAGGACTAAGTTTTATATACAAATAACTGCAAATGAAATAAATGTAATTTACCTTACACAAGCCAGACAATGTAAGCAAATTATTGTAACGCTGTATAACTAGCTTTACACTGTACTACTTCCTGTACTGGTGACCTTTTAAAACATCCTTGTTCCACCATACTGTATTTTTCATCATCACAAGTCCTTATGGCAAGTGCCTTCCAAAAGCATAATACAGTTTAACCATTTACTACCCATCATAAGGATGCCATCGAATGACTACTGTTGCAACAAAATAGGTCAGACAGGAAACCATAACTTATTGGGTCGTAATTTAATCCCCTATATAAAAGGAATTTCAAACATTACATTTTAATTAAAAAAAAAAAACAGCACTAACTTGGATACTCAACTATCAAATGAGTGTAAAAAAAAAAAAAAGGAATAGTTAAAGCTTGTGTGATCCTGTAAATGTGCCCATTCATTCTGAAATTGGGGTAAAAAGCAATGCATGCTGCATGAAGGCAAAGCAGATTACAATTTTTACAAAGCTGGTTAACTAGTTTTCATTGGGATTGTAAAAAGTATTACAATGTTGCAATCTGACTCTTCTTCGCGCATTAATGAAATGTTTGGAGGAGTCACACCTTTTTATCTGCACATGAAACTGTAGTCAAGTATTTCCATTTAATACATTCACTGATGGAACTAATCACACATGAAAGTTCCCTGCCACACTACACGTTATTATACTGCAGCCATAGGTAACCTTTGTCATTCCAGCTGTTCTTGACTACATTCCCCACAATCCTTAGCTAGCCATATGATCCCCTGATAATTATCCAAAGGGTTCCTGTACCTGCAGCCTACCCACAGTCCATAGTATCTGTGGTGATGCCTGGGAGCCCCTCCTCCTCTCTTGCCTAGGGGCGGCCCCTTTGTCCTCGTCTGCACTCACTGATAGCCCACAGTGTAGCAATGAACATACTGCAGTTCTTACACATTACCGTGTTTGCGGCTTATTTTCCTCTGGCTCTTTCCTTCTTTTTTGCCCCTTCCTTCCCTTCGATCACTACTAACAAGCCGGTGAATATCCTCCCAGATAAACACACTCTCCACCGGTCCCGGGCGCCAAAGTAAACCTCCCCGATCCTCCTCTTTCCCTTGCTCAAACCACGCCCACACCGGTGTCTAACCTCCGTTTCCCCATTGGCTGGCTTTGTGGAGCCCGGTACTACATCAGCCAATAGGGAAGCAGAGAGGGAAACGAAGCCGGCGCCAGCTATTCCCTCCTTCAGTTAGTCGTGCACTCGGTCTTCTTTGTTCTGCTCTTTCTCCCAATCGCTGCGGGCACGCGCACAATAACTCTCTTAATCAAGCTTGCTGGTTTCCGCATGCTTATTACCAAAGTTTTATCAATGTACAATAACCTGAGACAACGGTGGCTAATTTCTGATTCTCTAATTGTTGTGCGCTCGATTCTTCCAGGAGCTATGGTGTTTAGCTAGCCACCAAGCTGACTGAGGATCATGGGAATCTTAGTCTGCAATGCCAAGGCGTACAATTATTTTTTTATCGTTTTTTAACCATCTTATTGCCAAAGTGCTAGTTAGCCGATGCATTTATGTCCTGTTGAAATATGTGACTCCACCAACTATTGATTAGGGCAATATATGCAGCGTTCCGTAGAAATAAGGTGGGCATATAGCCACATTTTATTCCTTGTGTACGCCCACTTTAAAGGAGTTAATCCCGCATTAATCTGACGGCGGGTGCATATTTTGGGCGGGAACTAGGATCGAGGCTGTTAAGCGTTTGAATTGTAACGTAAACGGTCACACAGAACGAGTGCTAGTGGTACGTAGCCTCCCCTTGCTGTAGTCACACCTCTCTATACGAGGAGGGCTTGGCTTCAGGAAGAGCGGGTTAAATCACCGTCTCTGATAAGGAAGCATACCTAGTTACTTTAACTGTAGTAGAGTGTATAAATAATGTAAATCTTATCCCTGGCAAAATAGCATAATTATCTATTTCAGAACTGGTTAATAAATTATGACAGGAATAAGTATTTGGATTATGCAACACGACTATACAAGGAAATCATAAATGCTGGATTATGGAATTCCTAATTTTGCTACATGTGTAGCATAACACTGTTCAATATTGAAAACATTGTTATATATGTTGCAGTTCGATATAGATTTGTTGGTAGTACCATATTTGCTCGAATATAAGACGACCCCCCAAACTTTGGATAGTCCTTTAGGAAAAAAACTAGTCTGAATATAAGACTACCCTATAGGAAAAAAGTTCACATGTAAATTGCTCTTTCTCTCTCTACCCCCATGTTATCGGTCTCTCCCTCCCCCAAAACTTTTCTCTCTCTCTTCCCCCCCTCCCCTTGTCTCTCTCTCCCCCCCCCCTCCCCTTGTCTCTCTCTTCCCCCCCCCCTCCCCTTGTCTCTCTCTTCCCCCCCCCCCCCTCCCCTTGTCTCTCTCTCCCCCCCCCCCTCCCCTTGTCTCTCTCTCCCCCCCCCTCCCCTTGTCTCTCTCTTCCCCCCCCCCTCCCCTTGTCTCTCTCTTTCCGCCCCTCCCCTTGTCTCTCTCTTTCCGCCCCTCCCCTTGTCTCTCTCTTCCCCCCCCTCCCCTTGTCTCTCTCTTCCCCCCCCCCTCCCCTTGTCTCTCTCTTCCCCCCCCCTCCCATTGTCTCTCTCTTCCCCCCGCCTCCCCATGTCTCTGTCTCCCCCCTCCCTCACCTCGATACGTGCAGACATCCTCCATGCTGCCCGACACTTCCGTACATTATGACTAATAGACGGAAGTGTCGGGCAGCATGGAGGATGTCTGCACCTATCGTGCAGACATCCCCCGGCTGC
The DNA here is from genome assembly GCA_036172795.1 of Pelodytes ibericus. Taxonomy (NCBI): domain Eukaryota; kingdom Metazoa; phylum Chordata; class Amphibia; order Anura; family Pelodytidae; genus Pelodytes; species Pelodytes ibericus. Next base: position 159,549,806 of record CM069859.1, on the reverse strand, counting down.
TCAAATCTCCTGGTGGGCAGTGGGGCAGCCATCCGCTGCTGCCCGGCACTTCCACCGGGACTTTTATGATGAAGCCGGAAGGACCCAACTTCATTATAGAAGTCCCGGCGGTCGTGCCGGGTGGCAGGGGAGGATGTCTGAACGTGTCGTGCAGACATCCTCCGGCTGTTAGAGAGGGGAATCCAGGTCCCCTGCAGCTCTGCTGGGGACCTGGATCCCAGTCTTATAGTCTGACCTCGATTTGAGGTCAGATTATAAAACGTCCTTGAATATAAGACATTTGCTCTGAAAAAAACCTTGTCAGAGCATTTGCTCTGAAAAAAACCTTGTCTTATATTCAAGCAAATTCGGTAAGACCTACAAACAATTGGTTTGCATAATGATTCTTTATATCACAATAGGTAATGTTTGAAGTTAAATGCACAGACTAGTCCCCAAACTCACTTCTGTGCAAGATGAAGATTACTGCACAGGTTTTTTTCCCAGTGTGATTTGATGCATTCTGCATAAATCATATTTTTAACATTTGGCTCAAGATTGCTCTACATGTTTACTGCAGGTGCAGCACCACTAATTATAAAGACGCTGAAGATATAAAGTTTTGTTTCATTTAGTCAATTCCTGTGATCCTCAAATTGAATACATTGTGTGGACTCTAAGTGAATTTGCTTTTGTACACAGTAGAATTGTTTAACAGTGCAACACACAGACAGGAAAGTCCATTCATTTGAATGATAATATTCTTATTGGTTCCTGCACAAACGAGGAAATTACTTTTAAACAGCTAGTGTGGACAGTCCTGGGTTCTTGCAAATTGCTGTAATTTCACAATTTCAAGTAAGTATTTTATATTTTCAGCAATGTAAAATGCAACACATGCATTTTAAAGTACTTTTAAAGCACATTAATACGCATTACTATTTGGAAATTGCATTTTGGGGACTAGACAGTCACTTTAATTTAAAGGAACTCTCTCCATAAAATATTATTTATGCTGTTCACATTTCCCAATAATGTAGTTAATTTGCATGTTCTATCTATACATTGTGTAGGCAAAATTCTAAGCAAATGCCTAAATTATGAGAAAATGTGTTTTTTAGTGCATCTGTGGAGTCTCCTGTTTATGACATCACCTGTTGATTTATATGCAAATTACACATTTCCAATTGAAACAGAGTTCATATGCATATCAAACCACAGGTGATGCCATAAACAGGTTTGCATGCAATTTTTAGTCCTCACACCTCTAACAGTCCAGGATTTAGGGATTACTGACTTGTGTTTAAAAAACTCAAGTTTAGTTTCTGAGTTTGTTTTTTTGGAAACCACTGCTATACAATCACAGTAAAAAACAATGTTTAGGTGTCACAGTCCCTTTAATATATGCATTTGATTGCAATTCACCACACAATGTATAGATTTGTTTTTTTTTTGCTTTTTTTATTCTCTCATAGTATAAACAATGGTTAGGTGTAAGAGTCCCTTCAACAGTTCTGCCTGAATCAAGATAATATTAATCAGACATTTCTGTGAAAAAAAGTCAGTTTCTGTAACATTGGCAAAAAAGTAGGGAAACCACATTATTGCTTTATGCATGAAGAATTATAATCAGTTCCAGTGCTATAACCTGTAGACCAGATTACAGTCCTTTTTAGGCATTTTTATAAGCTTCATTAAATAAAACAGTGACCAAACCCTGGCCTGTTCCCCGAACCAAAAGCCGACTAATTTCGGATACTCCTCGTAACTCGTCGGCCTATTGGCTCCAGAATTAAAGAGCTTCCTATTGTCGAATTACTGGTGGGTCATGTGTGCGAATATTATAGCCTGTGTTTTTATAAAATGTCATACCAGCCAAATCAACACCCTAAGCAGCTTGCTTTAATAAAGGTTAAGGCCAGCCGCTCGGGTGTCTCCGGCTCACATAGAGAAGAGTACCAGGGGGCAGGGCCAAGAGTAGGCACTCTCCTGATTAGCCAGCTATTGCCAAACTCAGTTGAAGTTAGAGGGATTAAAAGGCGAAACCTAAAGAGCCATCCCGCTCCATTCAGTTTGGTCCCCTATAAGCAATAAATTTGATCAGGGCCGGCCTTAGGGGTGCAACACCCCAGGGGGCGCCCTCCCGCCCAAAGAAAAAAAAAAGCCGGTAGAGGCACTGGATTGGGGAGATTGAAAGATCCCCCCTCACCAGCCCTCTGCTCGGCATGCTCTTCTAGATCCGCTCAGCCGGTTAGCCCCGCCCCCTCCCTGTTTCCACCTTTGAAGGCAAAGGGAGGGGGGGGGAGACAGAACAGCTGGAAGGGGGAGGGAGAGAGAGAGACAGAACTGGGGAATGGGGAGAGAGAGAAACATAACGGGGGGGGGGAGAGAGAGAGACAGAACAGAGGAAGCGGAGGAGAGAGACAGACAGGGCAATGAAGAGGAAAGGGACAAACATGGGAAGGGAGGGAGATACATACATGGGGGGGCGCCACGGGGACATCCCGCACAGGGCGCCGGAACACTTAAGGCCGGCCCTGAATTTGATTATCAGTTAAATACATTATCCCTAAGTGAATTAACTTTCGCATTGTTCTAACACTGTTGTACTGCTGTTCATACAATATGAGTCTTGTCCACTTATTACGAACAAGAAACAGGAGTTCCAGCCGTGCTAGCTGTTATTCTCGCTGAAGGCAATAGGGCTAGCGGAGGATTTATCCCATAACAATGAATGGTGCAATCGCTGACATTTGATGTTTAACAGTGACTGCAACTTTTTTTTTATTTTTATGCATTCCAACATTTTTATCACTTTAAATAGTTTTTTTGCCTGATATAATCACTGTCAGTGACATAATCATATGTTAGTGTACTTACATATGGGTTTACTCAGCACCACGGCAGAGCTCTTCTGGATGGTGGCTCACACTGTCTTTGTCAGTGCGAGCGCAGCCAATTGATTGGGGACTCACCGCAAAACTATTAAAAACAGGGGCACTAAACATTTCATTTGTGCTTCTGTATTAGAAGAACACTTATTTAAAAAAGGAGGACACCCCAAACACAGCGATCTCATCTTTATAGCTTCATTGCCAGTGCCTGGCTTTGATAGGCCTAGTTTTTCTCTGGCTCACAGCAATTTTGGGGACTAATAATAGCTCCGCCAGTTCCCCAAACATCCCCATGAGTTTTATTTTTAAAAAGTAAACTTTATTTTGTCAGCGAGTTAGTGTTTCAGGGTTAATGTGTTTTCAGTGGCGTCTCCAGGATTCATATTAAGGGGGGGTGGGGGGGGGCAGTGACAAAAGTGGGGTGCAATTATAAAACATGTGTGTGTGTGTATATATATATATATATATATATATATATATATATACACACACACACACCACGGAGAACATTTATAAGTTATCAAAATTCAGCTTTCCAGCAACATTGTGAAATATGCCAAAGTCAATCTACTATGCTCTATATGGTCTGCTCACTCTGCTCCCCTTTGCTTGCTCTTCTCCTCATCATTAGGATCTTACAGCCAGGACACGAGGTGAGAGGGAGGGGTAAAGCAGTGCTCCTGCGCAGCAGCGCTGGCTGCATGTTTTGTTATGTCAAGCAGAGCCGCTTTAAGACCCTAGTGGGCTCTGGGCAAAGTCTTTAGCGTACCCCCTTGACCCAATTTTTCTTAAGTCACATTGAAAAAAAACTGTATGTAAATGTAAACTTTTTAACATATGCAACTATTTTCAAATCACATTCAACTGTTGGTATATGTAATAAAAATGTTATTGAAAAATTTAATTTATTGTTTATATTCCCCTTTTCTGCACCCACATTGCACCTACAGGATTTAACACAGCACCATACAGTACCCACAGCACTTGCCATGCATCTATATTGCACCCACAGCACTTGGCTTTCACTCATATTGCACCCACACAATTTGGCATGCCACAGTATCAATTTGTCCCACAGAACTGCCCCTGCAGAACAAGCCACAGTGTCACTTTCCCCCATAGCACATATTATTTTGGCCTACAGCACATGTCACAGCATCACTTTGCCAATTATAATAAGCCACTGTCAATATGCCACAGCTATTTTGTCATTAAAATGCCAGCAGTATTTTGCCATTAATATGCCAGTGTTACATTGCCACTAATATGCCACAGCCAATTTGCCCAATAAAACGCCAATATTATTTTTCCATTTAATATGCCCCAGCAAATTTGCCCAAGAATATGCCAGTATTATTGTATTATGTTGCTATTTAATATGCCCCAGGCAATTTTCCCAACAATATTCCAGTATTATTTTGCTATTTAATATGCCCCAGCCAATTTGCCCAATAACATGCCACTATTATTTTGCCATTTAATGTGCCCCAGCCAATTTGCCCAATAATATGCCAGTATTATTTTGCTATTTAATATGCACCTGGCCCCCAGCCAATTTGCTTAATAATATGCCAGAGTTATGCTGCCATTAATAAGACACAGCCAATATGCCACCCTCCTTCCCCAGTACTTACCTCCTGGCTGGTCCGTGTCCCCGGTCGTCTCCTCCATGCAGTCTTCCCTCCTACACAGAGGAGGAAAGTCATACTGTCATATTTTTTTGGGTTATATGAAAAAAAGAATTTGGTATACCAAATTCTTTTTTTCATATATATACCAATCGGCCATATAACATTATGACCACTAACAGGTGGCAAGCCGGCAGAGGTAGTGTGATGGTTCAAACAATATTCTGCTGGGAAACATTGGGTCCTGCCATTCATGTGGATTTTAATTTGATATGTACCATCTACATAAGCATTGTTGCAGACCATATACACCCTCATGGCCTCTTTAAGCAGGTAAATGCGCCTTACCAGAAAGATAAAATGGTTCAGGAATTATTTGAGGAACACAACAATGGGTTGAATGAGATCAGTCTTGATCTGACAAAAGGGTGACAAAATTGGCTGATCCTTCTCCATGGAGTGATCCATGATTGTATTTTGAACATTAAAAAGAATACACAATATATTTTATTTAATGTATAATATATGACTAAAATTATACTTTCTTGCAATTGTATGTATGTAAAAAAAAAAAAAAAAAAAATATATATATATATATATATATACAGGGCCGATCCTGGCTGGTGTGCGGGGTGTTGGGGAGAAAGCCCCGCCCACTCACACTCTGGCACTGTTGGAGCACCGCATGTCAGTGACATCCCTATGCTCAAATAGGAACTAGCCGATACCATGGAACCATCCCCCTCCCTGCAGCTAAAGGGGGAGCAGGGAGGGGGAACAAACAAAACGTGGAAGCCTATCTGTGTGGAAGTATGAATCAGTGTATGTGTGTGTGTGTGTGGAAGTGTGACTGTGTGTGTAAATGTGACTCAGTGTGTATGTGTGGAATTGTGACTGATGTGTGTGTGTGGAAATGTGACTTGTGTGTGAGTGTGTGTGTGTGCATGTAAGTGTAACTTTGTGTGGAAGTGTGACTGTGTATTTGTGCATGTGTGTCTGTGTATGCACATGTGAATGTGTGTGCATTTAATATGAGTATTTTTTTATTATTTTTTATTGCTGGACAATTTTAGGATTTTGCTAAGTCATGACGTAAAGTCATGATTTATAAATACACGGATGCTCCTATTATGCATAACTCTTCCTTTAATTCCCTCAGCAGCAATGTTAGGAATAACATGTAAGATATGAAAACAAATTTAAACCAATCAAATTTCATAACGTAAACCCCTCCCTCCCAGTATAAAAACCCAATGTCCACAATAGCTCTTCCTCTTTCTTTGATGACGGTAGAGCTGATATAACTGAAATCCAACTTCTAATTCATCTCGATAAACATAACGAAGTAAACTCTGAACGATGTAAACGATCGAAAATCTTTCACAGGAAACTCCTCAAACTGTAGGGAAGGAAAGAAAAACGGGTAATCTACTGTGGGTATATTGAAAATAAATACTATATTCGATATACAGACTCAGTATAATAAATATCTATAATGTCATACTAGGGTAGGGGAAAATCATACCGGGTGGGTAGAATACTCGCCTCCGTGTATTTATAAATCATGACTTTACGTCATGACTTAGCAAAATCCTAAAATTTAGAAATACACAGAGGCTCCTATTATGCAATTTTAAAGATGTTTAATCACGACAGCAGAAAAATGGGTGCAAGGTTTGAAATACAATTCTTTAAACGTTGATTCCCTGGACCAGTCAGCCGCTTTCATGATATCTTCTAATCTACACCCTAGATTAAAAGCTTTGGAAGCCATGGCTCCTCTGACTGAGTGAGGTCCAAACATACTGATATCAACACCAGATTCTTTAAGTATCCATTTTACCCATCTGGCTAAGGACCCTGTAGACACTGGGGAATGAGGTTTGCGTAAAGCGAGAAACATATCTGAATACTCTGGCCGACGCCAATGAGCGGTGCGGCATTCATACTCTTTGAGGCACAAAACTGGGCATAATTGTGGGTGCAATGGAAAGGCGGGGTAGGATACTGACTTAATTGCAGTCTTAGTTCTTTTGGAAATATCAAAAAGGACCCCTTCTGGAGAAAAAGACCGTGAACTTACGTCTAATGCTCTAACGTCTGCTACCCTTTTACACGAAATTAGAAAAAAAGAAAAACCAATTTTGCAGACAATTGTTTTAATGAAAGATCTTTATTGGTTGGCCAGTGTTCCAACAATTGTAGAGGTAAAGTAACATCCCAGAGATCAGAATATCTTGATAATGGTGGTCTTGACAACCTCATACCCTTCAGTAGCCGACATATTAGTATGTGTCTGCCCGCCGGGCCAGCATAAAAGCCTTCATGTCCTGCAGAGATCGCTGAACGTAACACGTTGACTGACCTATATGCTAAGCCGCCATCGAACTTGAATGTCAAGAAATTTAATATGTCCACTACAGGAGCTGATACGGGATCCAGATCTCGTTCCAAGCACCAATGAGCCCATGACTTCCAGGCATTTCCATATAGTTTTCGACTGCTTGGTGCCCAAGCTCCTGCCAGGAGTGTTTCAGTTGACTGTGAAACGTTTGGTATGCACCAGGGTCCCCTGAAAGCAACCAAGCTACCAGAATCAGGCTTCCGCTCAGAACCAATGGATGAAGATTTCCTTCCGGATCTGTCAGCAGGTGTGGAACCATCGGGAGTATGTGCGGCCAATCTATTGACATTTCCAGTAACATCGGAAACCACGGTTGAGAATCCCACCAAGGTGTGATTAGAACCGTTGACGTCTTGGATCTGCGAAGGTGTACTAACGTCCTGGCTATTAGGCAAAACGGAGGAAAAGCGTAATGCCTGCTCATCGGCCAAATTTGAAGGAACGCATCCATGGCCAAAGCTTCGGGATCTGGTCTCCAACTGTAAAATTTTGGGCATTGAGTCTGCAGCCGAGAGGCGAAGAGATCGATATTCATCGGGCCCCACAACTCCTGAAGTTTCCGGAAAATTGATTGAAGGAGATGCAAATTGCTCGTGTCCCTGAGGTGCCGCGAACCCCAATCCGCTCCTTTCTTCTCTAGACCTGGAATGTGTATCGCTTGCACTGACACGTTGTGTTCTAGGCAAAAATGCCAAAATTTCATTGCTAGGTGTGCGAGATCCGGAGATTTCGTGCCACCCAGGTGATTGATATAATGTACTGCTTACACGTTGTCCATACACAGCAATACTGAACAATTTGTTAACTTGTGCATAAAACTTCGCACTGCGAAGGTGCCTGCCAAGAGCTCCAAGCAATTGATGTGTAAATTTTGTTCCGGTCGTGACCACCGCCCTCTGGTGACCGAATAACCGCTGGTGGCACCCCATCCGTGTAGACTTGCGTCTGATGCAATCACCGAATCCGGGGATGAGCTGAATATAGCTCTGCTGTTCCAGGCCTCCATGTGACGTAGCCACCATTTCAGCTCTTCTTTCGCCTCGTAGTCCAAAGGTATTGTCTGATCGTACGTCCATCCTTGGTGTAGTGAACGAGTCTTGAGACGTTGAAGCGCCCTGTAATGTAACGGGCCGGGAAATATTGCCTGTATTGAAGCTGACAATAGACCTATGACTCGAGCTAGGTGTCGAATAGTCAAACTGGGTTTTGCTAAAGCACCCTTTATTTCCTTCTTGATCGTCTTGACCTTTCCTGCTGGTAGATGTAGTGAACCGTGTACGGAATTGATCAAGAAACCTAGGAATTCTATATGTTGAGCAGGGGTTAGCATAGATTTGTCCCAATTGACGAGAAAACCCAAATCTTGTAGAAGATTGATGGTCCATGACATATGGAGACGTAATGTTTTTACATCCTGCGACATGATGAGCATATCGTCCAGGTAAATAATGAGTCTTACACCTTTCCTGCTTAGTTGACCTACAACCGGCCTTAGTAACTTGGTGAAGCACCAAGGCGCGGAGGAGAGAATAAACGGAAGGCACATGAACTTCCATATGCGTCCTGGAGGTCCAGCTTCACCATCCAGTCCCCGAGGTAAAGTAGATCTCGAAGGCATTGAATTCCCTCCATTTTGAAGTGCTGGTAACGCACAAATTCGTTCAGAGGCCGAAGGTTGATGACCGGGCGAGATCCACCCCCTTTCTTGGGTACCAAAAATAAATTGCTGAGGAACCCGACTTCCTCCTGATCTGCTATTACAATAGCCCCTTTTGTGAGCAAAGCCTTGACTTCTGAGTCCATGAGTTGTTGGTCCTCTTTCAATAATGTTATCTCTTTGGGGATTACTGTTTGGAAAGGGCATGTTACAAAATCTATGTAAAACCCTTTTACAGTTTGTAGTACCCAAGGATCTGAAGTGATCCTGTACCATTGGTCCGTGAAACCCGCTAATCTTCCCCCTATTATAACCTGACAGGGAAAGTGGAAAAAAGTGTGTCTTACCGTATGTCCGTCTGTGTTGCAGAGAGCCGCGGACACCTCTTGCCTGCCACGATCTACCCCTCTGGGGAAAGAACTGGGGATTAGGTGTTCTAACCTCTTGGAAGACCACCGGTCTCTGTTGTGAGAGGCCTCTGGGGTAACGTGAAAGTCCCCTGTCGCCATGGCCGGCCAGATGGCCTCTACCTCTGCCGGCCCTCTGAGAAACCCGAGGCTGGAACAACCTGCGCATGGTGGTCTGAGCTCTGTCTAGAGCAGAGAAAGTTTGAACAAAAGAACCAAGGTCTTTGACGAACGTGTCGCCAAAAAGCATTCCGTTAGCTTTTTGCCCCGGTTCTGAAGCAGCCATACTAATAAGTTTAGGCTCGATTTTAAGCAGGATGGCCTTCCTGCGTTCACTGGCAAGAGCCGTATTGGCGTTCCCTAAAAGGCATATAGCCCTTTGGACCCATCCTCGTAAACTTTCCGGGTCTACCATAGTGCCCTGGGTCGTGGCTGTTTCGGCTAGTTCGAAAATCTTAGTCAAGGGTCCCATAACATCCAGGACCCTGTCCTGGCAGTTACGCAAGGAGTAATCTAGCCCTTTACGGGCTTTCCAGCCGGTTTTTGATAAAAACTGGGCTACCTTAGGATCGACCTCTGGGGTCTTACAGGCCAAATTAGGCACTATAGGCCTGGGGCATTCGGCCCTCAATTTATCTCTAGTGGTTTTATCTAGAGATTTGCGAATTCGAGTCGCAATATATTCAGCTACGTGGGCAGATGGCACCCAATCGGTGGATCTGGGGTGTAAAAGTTGTTCCGGATCGAATAGTGGGTTACCACTAGGATCCAACACACCACCACCAGCCTGTAAAAGGCTCGGTTCAGTCGGGGTATCCCCCTCGGAATCATAGGGCGTCTCAAAAGTTACGCCAATTTCCTCTTGGTCGGAATAGTGTGACCCTTCTGAAGCCCCCTCTGAAATGGACTCTGAGTCCTCATCTTGCAGGGCTTTAGCCCTTTTCCATGATCGCATCGATTTAGCCTGATGCAAGGCTCTTTTGCGCGGTGACGCGCCATCTGTGACATGACGTACCATGTCCGGTAATAAGGGTTTGAGGGCATGTTTCACTTTGGCCGTGGCTTTGTGGCCCACCATCTGTTTGCTGGTTTCCCTATCTGACAAATCCCCGTGGAATAATGGGTCCTGTGCAGCCTTAAGGACTGCAGAAATAGAAGATGCCAAACTGGCAGACATCTGACCCATTGCTGATTGAACAGCTTGGGTGACAGATTTTTCCATAGACACATCCAATAATTCCTGCAATTCTTGAGAACCCATAGGATTGGAAGATGGACCCTGTAATAATGCATCCACCATAGGGTAGGATGAAGTATCTTTGTCAGAAATATTATGCTGGCTGCATAATCAAATATAAACCAGCAATAATCTAACAGTAAATATTAGCAAAGGCAATAAAGGATATAGAAAAACGGAGCTGCAGTACCACCAACCGTCTCCAGTGTCCTTGGGCGCCAAAACGAGGGGCAGGACCGTTGAGGGGCGGGAAAACAACTTCCCCGCCTAGTAAACATGAAACTCAGTGGAGCTCCGTATGTTACATATACGGACTCCGAAAAAATGGCCACCGCGAGCTTCGCGCATGCGCGATAGCTCACCAAGGACTACAGAAAGATGGCCGCCGCGCTAGAACAACTAGCGCGACGGTTGAAGAAAATAACCAACGAAACTGTCAGGTAGTGGGAGGATAAGGTCCCCACTAACACTGACCATCTAGTGTCCCAAAGGACACCAACAAATAGGCAGAAAACCAGGTACCTAAAAAACGGGAGGAGAGGGAGGGGTATAATCGCCCCAGCATAAAAATGGAAGTAAAAGTAAATACATATTGTTAAAGAAAAATACCAAAACAAAGACAGTACAGGGGACAAGTCGCCTGTCAAGCAGAAAATATATATATCAGAAATATATCATTTATTCAAAATAATAATACATTAAATAATATACATTAAATAATACACATAAAAGTTCACTTAGCTGAGGGAGCAGCAAAGAAAGAGGAAGAGCTATTGTGGACTTTGGGTTTTTATACCGGGAGGGAGGGGTTTACGTTATGAAATTTGATTGGTTTAAATTTGTTTTCATATCTTACATGTTATTCCTAACTTTGCTGCTGAGGGAATTAAAGGAAGAGTTATGCATAATAGTAGCCTCCGTGTATTTATAAATCTGAGATAAACTCACACACTGCACATTACTGTGATATATATATATATATATATACATACATACATACATTTTCTTTCAATGAAACATGAATGCGTCCCATGCACAAACAGATTAACGGTGAAGTGGCCCACTAAAGAATAAACTTGGACACCCCTGGCACTATGTAATCATGGATGTACAGCATTGGTTCCTGGTATTTTATCCATCTTAATATTATTTGGCAAATTGGCTGTGGCTTATAAATGGCGAAATAACACTGGCAAATTATTGGGCAAATTGGCTTGGGGCATATTAAATGGCAAAACAATACTGGCATATTATTGGGCAAATTGGCTGGGGCATGCTAAATTGCAAAATAATACTGGCATATTATTGAGCAAATTGGCTGGGGCATATTAATGGCAAAATAATACTGGCATATTAATGGCAAAATAAATATTGGCATATTAATGGTAAAATAATACTGTCATACTAATGGGCAAATTGGCTGTGGCTGGTTTTGTTTGTCTATTTCTGATTTTGTAATGCACTGGTTTGTTTGTCTATTAATGATTTGTAATGAACTGGTTTGGTTTGTCTATTTATGATTTGTAATGCACTTGTCTTGGTTTGTCTGTTTATCATTGGTAATGCACTTGTCTTGGTTTGTCTGTTTATCACTGGTAATGCACTCGTTTGATTTGTCTTTTTATCATTGGAAATTCATGGGTTTGGTTTGTCTATTTATGATTTGTAAAGCAGTTGTCTTCGTTTGTGCATTTGTTATTTATTTTGTACACTTGTTTGGTTTTAAAGGTAAATAAAGGCATCTAGTTCTTATGTTCTATGTATGCACTTGAATTTATAACTTCATTTTTATATGTTTTTGTTTGTGGTGTTCCATGGAATTCTGGGAAGAGCTTTGGTGTGCCCTGGGTCAGAAAAGGTTGAGGAGCACTGATCTAGTCCACAGAAGAGGAAGTACATTTTACAATATGAGGCAGTCACTAATATATTCATTACCCACAACGCTTTTGACATGCTAAAACGTTAAACCAGAATGTCCTGTAAAGACTTTGTACTATCTTTTAAATTTTACTTGTTCCTATTGTGAGGATAAACTGGTGTGTACTTTTGATAATACACGCCAGTTTATCCTCTGACCGACAGATGCCATGCTTCCGTAGGTTGCAACCCTAATTACAAGACATTGTAATCTACGTAAAGCTACATAAGGTCCTATTAAAGGAACACTAAACATTAGATTTCACTTGTCTGAAATGTTAGTTGTTCTTATTGTGAGGATAAACTGACATGTACTTTTGATAGTACACACCAGTTTGTCCTCTGACCGACAGATATCATGCTTCCATAGGAAGCAGGCAGCCGTCTTTACTCTTATACTGATTATGTTGTGTTCATTATGTGTCTTACTGTGTGTTTTGTAATTAGGTTTACTCATTGTATGTTAATTCCTATTTGGTTTGACAGAAATTGTAATGCATTCCTAGCCCCAGTTAGTTGGAGAACTATGCCTAGTTACATCCCCCCATTGTATACTAATGTCTGTGATGTCATGTTTATGTAATTTTATAATTCTGTGTTGTTTCACAAATAAAGTTTTGTTTATTCTTGCTGTACCTAACTGCTAGTGGTCCTGTCTGCTATTTGGGTACAAAGAGCAAGGGTCCAGGAAAGACTTGCTGAGTGGATGCTGAGCTTAAATCGGGGGCTAAGCAGGACACTACATCCGGTAGACAGTCCGTTACAGTCTCTTTTAAGATACATGTTGGGTTTACTTAAAAGTCCCGGGACATGTTTTGGTTAAGTGCCAAACAACATCTCAATATGTGTTCGGCAACATCTCCTGAGTACAGGGATACCACCCATGTATAGGTTGGTTACGTCATTTGGGGTTAAAAGGCCACATTTGAGTGGTGCACTTTTTGGTTTTCCAGCTTGGAATTTTGACATGCAGAAAACCTGCGCCCATGTTCCATTTGGGACATTTTTGAAGTCTGAAAATGTATTCTACCCCACAAAACCATATATTTTTGAAAAATAGACACCCTAGGGTATTTCAAATGGTAGTATTTTAACACTTTCCATGCACTAATTCTACCACCAGCCTAGGTCAATGTTTTGGGTAGTAATTTTTTTTCACATACATTGTAATTCAGGCATGAATTTACAGATCCTGTTATGTGTCAGTGCCAAACAACACCTCAATATATGTTCAGCAACATCTCCTGAGTACAGGGATACCACCCATTTATAGGTTGGTTAGGGTATATGGGGGTTAAAAGGCCACATTTGAAAGGTACGCTTTTTGGTTTTCCAACTTGGAATTTTGACATGCAGAAAACCTGCGCCCATGTTCCATTTGAGACATTTTTGAAGCCAGAATGTGTATTCCAATTCTACCACCAGCCTTTGTAAAAATTTTTAATGTTTTGTTTCCACATACATTGTACTTCGGGCATGAATTTACAGCTCCTGTTATGTGTCAGTGCCAAACAACACCTCAATATGTGTTCAGCAACATCTCCTGAGTACAAGGATGCCATGTATGCATAGGTTTGTTGGGTTGTTTGGGGGCTAAAAGGCCACATTTAGGGAGTGTGCGTTTCCAACTTGGAATTTTGACATGTAATCAGCCTGCGCCCATGTTCCATTTGGGACACTTTTGAAGCCTGTCAAAGTATTTTACCCCATCAAACCATATATTTTTGTAAAAAAGACATCCTAAGGTATTTCAAATGGTGTTATTTTAATACTGTATATGTACTAATTCTACCACCAGCCTTTGTCAAAGTTTGTGGTAGTAAATTTTTGGAGTTTTGTTTCCACATACATTGAACTTCAGGAATTAATTCACAGGTTCTGATATATGTCACTGCCAAACAACACCCCGAGTACAGCGATACCACCCATGTATAGGTTTGTTTGGTTGCTTGGGTGGTAAAAAGCATATTTGTGAGGTGCGCATCTCAAAATTCCAACTTGGAATTTTGAAATGTAGTCAACCAGCGTCCATGTCCTTCCTATATGGGATATATCTTTGAAGTCAGCCAATGTAATTTACCCCCACCAAACCATATATTTTTTAAAAGTAGACACCCATGACTCCTTGTGGCAAGCGCTCAGCAGCCACCGATACATCACTAGATGATGTATCAGAAAGCTGACCAGGGTCAAAATCGAACCCTGAGTCAGCGACCTCAGAATCAGTGCCTAAGCAGTGATCTACAGCAAAGAAGGGGTTAATAGCTCTTAGAAGAGCCTATCTAGTACTATAATACATTACAGTACAAAGAAATGAATCCATAAAAAAGTGCAGACAGCAAAACATACTGTTGCTGTGCAAGATTACTGCTTCTACAGTGATGAATGGCAGGGAAGGGGTTAACACACAGGGAATGGCTTTCATAAAACCTGACAATTTTATAAAATGTTATTTTATATTGCTAATACTGATCTGTCTCTTTCCCTCACAAAAATGTAAGTGATGAGAGGGAGGCAGATCAAAATTGGTCGGATCAATATTAACAAATATTGGTCTGACCAGGCGAATGGTGATGCGGGTGTGTGTAAAAAAAAAAAAAAAATGCATACAGATAAAAATTGCTTTGGCGTCAATATCATTGCGTAAGCAGTGATCGACGGCAAGGAAGGGGTTAATAACTCTCAGAAGAGCCTTTGTAGTACTGTAATGAATTACAGTACAAAAAAATTAATCCATTAAAAGTGCACAAACAGCTAAAATAAATGTGCTGATGTGCAAGATCACTGCTTAGGCAAGATCAATGGCAGGGAAGGGGTTAAACACAGGGAATTGCTTTTATCATATTTATATTATTGTTTTATTATTAGTGTATTGTGTATTTATTATTTTATTATACTTTAATTTACTTTTATTACTTTGATCTGTCTCTCTCCCTCACTAAAAAATGTGAGGAGAGGGAGGCAGATCCTAAGTGGTCAGATCAATATAGGGTTAATATTGATCTGACCAGGCAGTGGGGGTGCTCATCAGAGAATCCCCACTGCTTGTCAGTCTGCCTGCAGTCACAGATTGCCTCTGTGATGAGGCAATCGTGTGACTGCCACAGAGCACAGGAAGCAGCTACTTCCTGCCTCCTGTGCTATTGCCCTTAGAAGGGCACCGCCATCTTGGTCACGACATGCGAGGCAAGTCAGCAACACTTTACAGAGCATAGGAAGCGATTAAATTCGCTTCTTATGCTCTTTTTTAATGCCCGTCATTTTAAAGGCACTGCGCCTTTAAAACCGGCATTTCAATCACTCTCCGTAGCGATCGAAATGGCGACGGGCATTTTTTTTAGCATTGCATGATACTTCCATACGGAAGCATTGTTGCAATGCCGTTTGAGCACTGAAAGCGGAAAAAATCCTCTTTCAGTGTTCATTTTGACACAGGATGGACTAGGTCCGTCCTGTGTCACTAACGCCACGCCACATAGGACGGACCTAGCACGTCCTGTGTCGGCAAGGGGTTAATCACCATTATTTTAAAGGCAAGATATAATACAAATTAAAAATAAAACCCAGAATGCAGTTTTATTTGTTGGTCCTAGGACCGTGGGTTATTGTATTACACACCTGCCATGGATTTCATCTCTTTCTCAACTGTGAAATTAGACTAATGTACTTTTTGGGTAAATGAACATACAACTTTCACCTATAGTTATTATGAAATAATTAAGTTATCGCCTCTCCTCTATCACCTTTTTTTTTTATACTTTTGGTACAGAATGAAGACAATGTGAATGTATAAACCGGGTAAACAAGTACAAATGAAGGAATGCAGATTAGTATTTTCCACGTAATGTTACGATTTTGACTATATGTATTGTGTATTTTGATATTTTCATAATAAAAAAAAAAAAAAGTACACATGAAGGATCCACTCTGGTAGAAATATTATAAAAAGAGAGGAAAAAAAGTTAGCGCTGAGAACATTGTCAGCACTGAAAAGAAATATGAAAGATTATATTACCCAGTATATAGAAAGAGGGCAGCACCAAGCAAGTTGCGGTCAGATTGGGTCGTCCACTTAACATGGTGAAAAGAATAATCAGCGTAGAATGAGATATTTGGTCAAAAAACAAAAAGGTTAAAAAACTAGGGTACGGTGCAAAATGGACAGTTCAACAATTCAAATCCTTAAAACAGTAACATATAGCTGCATAGTTGATATCCCTGAGGGGGTGAGGTAGCTCCGGCCACAAACAGAAAAATAGCGTCCATAATAACAGAGTTCCATAAGTAACTAAAAACAGCATAACAGTCCCGTGTAAGTAACAGTTCCTTTGGACGGCTGCCAGAGTGGTAGAATCGTCCGTAACAAGTGTAAAGGTATCCTCTGAGCGCCCTTGGATAGGATCAATGCCTAAATCCTGTAGAAACGTGGGTATAGCGGGATTGTCCACCAACAGTTATTGTCACACTTACCACCGTGTCCAAAGATGTTCCGATCATGGAACTACAGCCAGCTGCTCCTCCACCATACACCCGCCACGTGGAAAATCCAAGATGGCAGTCGCAACTCTAAAAACATCAAGGGAACTAACCCACAATGGCGGACTCACGTTTTATGTCTCCAATAAACGGATCCAACATGGCGGACGCAAGTCCACACCAGCAAAAGAACACTTCATAGTCACCAACCAATGACTCCACAAGCAGTGGTGTGTCAATACAGATCTCCATAGCAACATCCCAGGTGTCTGTCCTGACACCTCCCTAGTAATTACAAACTCATTACCTACAGCCTATATAAACAACACCTTACCAGAGTATCATTGCTTCTGGTATTTGGAGCTGTCAGTTAGTTAAGTTTACTTACTACTGTTTGTGCCTTGCTGAGATTTTGATTCCTGTTGCTGAACCTTTGCTTCCCTTCTTGACTACGAACTTTGAGCCACCTGTCCTGACCCTTGCCTGTTCCTGACTTCGAGCCTCAGCTTCCAGCCCACGACCTTGGATTGCCTGACCTTGATTACTGCTTTGCCCTCCTGTACCTCGTTTTAGATTTACCGTGTGTACACCAACTCACCAACCAAGTTGTTGTTCCCATCCTCAATAACTTTGGTTGGTGTCTTTATTTGTTCATAAGTGCCTATTGTCATATGCATCTGGACTCCACTTCTGTCTGGTAAGAGACCCTGACATTACAGTTATTTATCGTCTCTGGACACGGTAAGCATAGATGGGAGGCCCCACCGGTATTTAATTCAAAGGGTGTGGAGAGATAGTCTTTCTCCAGGTGTAATTAAAGGCGGAAGGTCCTCATATATCTGTAGTTTGTCCTTTCCAAGAGAGATTGAATGCAGGTTACGGGAAGAAACCAATATAGCTGTCTTATCATGTGTAGTATTAATTCATAGGATAACTTCCTGAGGTGAGGACTGTGGAGCCTTCCTGGCTTTCTTGACTCTGAGGCACTCTCTTATAGGCTTATAATCAGCAGCGGTATTAGGCATTCATTGTTTGAGTAAGCCACATAGGTAGGTACAGATCTCGGCAGGCCCTACTGTTTTTGGCACCTCTCTAATTCTTACGATGGATTGCCTAGATTTGACATCAAGCATCAGAGTCCGTTGGTGAGTTCTGTGAAGTTATGGTCCATTTAGTGAGTTGTGTCCATTTGAGTCTGTTGCAAGCAGGGCCGATCCTGGAAGGGTGCACGGATTAGCTTAAAAAACAAACAAACAGTTGAGGTGGAGGGGGGGTTCTCTGTCCAATGCCGGCACTACTCAATAGATTTCCTGGGGCCCAGTCAGCACTGTTGCGCTTTAAGAGCGTGACCGGGCCCCAGTTATGATATCAGAGCTGGGAGGAAGCCATCACTTCCTCATAGCTAACAGAGCGCCATGCGGGAGGAGACCGCCGGGGAGGCAACCACTAGACCCCAGGGAAGTCACCCTCCTGCACCTAATAGGTAGGAGGGGACAAGTGTCTGTATGTGTATCTGAATGTTTGTCATTAACATGTGTATATCTTTGTCTGCATGGGTATTTGTTTGTCTGTGTATCTGAATGTTTGTCATGTGTATCTTAATGATAAACATTCAGATACACATACAAACAGATACCCATGCAAACAAAGAGATACACATCTTAATGACAAACATTCAGATACATACAAACAGATACCCATGCATCTGCATGCGTGTCTGTATGTGTATCTGTTTGTCTGCATGTGTGTGTGCCTCTATGTACCTGTATGTCACTGTTTATATCTGTATGAGTGTCATTCTGTGTATGTCATCCACAGTAGGAACTGAAGAACCCCCCCCCCCCCCTTAAATATGATACAATTTTAATAAAAAAGACTGCTGGTGTGTGTGTATATGTATGTGACTGACTGCATGTGTGTGTGTTTCTGTGTGTATGTATGTGTATGTGACTGACTGCATGTGTGACTGTATATTTGTGTGTAGGTGTGTATGTGACTGTGTATGTGTGTGTTTCTGTGTGTATGTGACTGCATTTGTGACTATATGTGTGTGTGTTTGTGACTGTATATATGTGTGTCTATGTAACTGTGCATACTTGTAAATGACTGTGTGATTATGTGACTGTGTATTTAATTATGTATGTGCATGCATACATAATCACATATACACAATGGGGGGCATGTATAAACACGGCGCACGCTGGTGCAATCGGCGTGTGCACCAATGTATAAAACAGATTCACAGGAGTCTGGGTTATCTACGCTGAATGCGTAGATTTAAGTAGGTTCGCACTTGTTGTGCCGGAGCAGCCTATGTGTAAAAAATAAAGCACTGAAAAGTGCCTGATATGGGGCAGGAGTGGAGACAGAAAGAGAGATAGACATGGGGCAGGAGTGGAGACAGAGAGAGAGACAGACATGGGGGCAGGAGTGGAGAGAGACAGATAATTAGGTATGAGTGGAGAAAGAGAGAGAGACAGACATTAGGTATGAGTGGAGAGAGACACACACACATATTGGATATGAGTGTAGAGAGAGAGAGAGACATGGGATATGAGTGGAGAGAGAGCGAGACAGTCATTGGGTATGAGTGGAGAGAGAGCGAGACAGACATTGGGTATGAGTGGAGAGAGAGCGAGACAGACATTGGGTATGAGTGGAGAGAGACAGAAATTGGGTATTGGTGGAGAGAGAGAGAGAGACAGACATTGGGTATGAGTGGGGAGAGAGAGACAGACATGTGGGTATGGGGAGAGAGAGAGAGAGAGAGAGACAGACAGACATGAGGGTATGGGGAAAGAGAGAGAAAGACATGTGGGTATGGGAAGAGAGACAGACATGTGGATATGGGAAGAGAGAGACAGACATGAGGGTGTAGGGAAAGAGAGAGAAAGACATGAGGGCATGGGGAGAGAGAGACACGTGAGTGACTGGCATGGTGGAATATTATTTATCGCTCCTTCTTTTCCAGTGATGCTCAGCCAGACTTTGGCTGGTTGGGCATCATGGGAACGGTAGTAAAAACTCATTCTGCCAGCCAGCAAAAACTCTCCCATGTTGCTGGCTGAGCATCATAGAAATAAATAAAACCACTTCACAGTATTATGGCAAAATATAAATCTTTATTTAAAATAAAAGTTTGTGTTGGTCCTTTACATTAAAATAAAGTTTGTGCTCTCCCCCCCTCTCCCCAATAATGAAATGGGCATGTCTGGAACAGACATGTGTAAAGGGGAGGAGTTCATAATATAACCACGCCCACCTTTGGGTGCCAAAAGAAACCTGCACCCAGGCGCCCGTGACCCTAGGATCGGCCCTGGTTGCAAGTTCGCAGTGACTGATTCCAAGGTGGAAGTCTTTGAGTGGAGTGAGGTGACCGCCATTTCCAACCTCACCATAGATTGTAGGTCTCCATAGATCTCCCCTAGTCACCGGGGTCTTATCAGAATAGATATCAGGCAAATTGACAAGGTTCCCCCATCTCTCAGAGGGATCTGAGTCATCCGAGGATTCATCTGGGTCCGAAGAAGCTCTAGGTTGCACAGCCTCCGTCACTCCAGCTGCAGGCTTTTGAGGCATAGATGGTAAAGTTACAATATCTTGGGACACCGACTGTCTGGTCAGCTCACATTTCCCATTGTTTTACCCCATAGCATCAGATTGTCGTGGGGTAGATTTTTAGGCCAATTTGATCGGTGTAGCTCTATAAAAACTTGTCTGCTCGCAGCCAGTGCTAGCTCCACACCCAGTTGTTTTTTCTTTTGAAACAATTATAAACAGTAGTTAAGCAAAATTATAATACAAATGAACAATGTATTTATATTTGTAGCAACTGCTCAACGTACAATAGAAATCAGTAAAATGAATACAAGCTGAAAATCTTTCTTTGACACTTTCACTGTGTGAATTTATCTATTTTTTTTTATTCAATATTGCAGGTTACCATGAAAACATATCCCAATATATCCATGTATTGCCAATTTTGGCCTAATTCTGCACATTGTGTAAAACTACTGTATAAGTGTTCATTTTATCTTTTTATTCAACTGGCCAAGGAAGTGACAGTTGCAATGTGATGCAGTAAATAATATATTCATTAACTACAATGCTTTTGAAAATGCTTTAAACTAGATCACTTTGTAGAACTTTTTACTGTCCTTTTTAAGCCTAACACATTTAAATTACAGTAAATAAACAGAATCATGACTGGACTTTTTGAAAAAAAAAAACATATGGCTATGATAAAATTTCTGCTGTGTTTTGTGTTTTGTGTTTTGCTGTAATTTTCCTCTTTCTCTACTGCATGCATACAAATTATACATTTATTTTCAGGATAAGAAAGGCTTTCTATAGACGATCTCCCAATTGTCCTGCTTTACTAGGGACAATGAAGATTTTGGGGCTCTGTCTCAAAGAGCTCCATCTCTGTCCCACTTTTCACTTTTTTTTAATTTATTTTTTACAGAATTACCTATCATGATATTTTCACTTACAGTGTCAAAAGCCTTACTGAAATCTAGGTAACACATAGAAGGCCTATACATAAACTGCAATCTTTGAGTTTGGATTCCAATATTGTTGAATGGATTAGACAGGCAATTGAGGGTTGTAGTCAATGGAATATATTTGAAGCAAGGTCTTGTTAATAGTAAGGTTTCCCATTTAATATTTTTATTAGTGATATTGCATAAGGTCTTGATGGTAAGGTATGTCTTTTTTTTTCTGATAATACAAAGATTTGCAAAAGGGTACCTGGAGGGATACGCCAACTGGCAAATGATTTTGGTAAACTAAAAAAAATGGTCAAAGCTGTGGCAACATTTATTGTGGGTAAGTGCAAGACAGTTTATCTTGTGCGTAATAACCCAAGGGTAGAGTATGGAATATTTAATTCTGAGTAAAGGGATTTAAGAGTAATAATTTCACAGGAATTAAAGGTAGGTAAACAGTGTAATAGAGCATCAGGAATTTCCAGCAGAATGGTTGTGTAGGGAGAGTTATAAGCAGTAGTAGTTATAAGCAGTAGTTATAAGCAGTAGAAAGAGGGAAGTGCTCATGCCATTATACAAAGCACAGGTGAGACCTCACTTGGAGTATTGTACACAGTACTTGAGACCATATCTCTAGAAGGATATCCATATTTTGGAGAGAGTTCAGGAAGGAATACCTAATTTGTTCATGGATTGAAATTGAAAAATTGCCACAACAAGAGAACATAGTCTTAAATTAGAGGGGCAAAGGTTGAAAAGTAATATCAGGAAATATTACTTTACTGAGAGGGTAGTGAGATCGTACTTCCAGTGGAAGTGGTAGGGGTTAACACAGTGAACGAGTTTAACCATGCATGGGATAGGCACAAGGCTATCCTAGATTTAAGATAAGGCAACTAATAAAGGTATTTAGAAAATCAAGAAGCGTAGATGGGAAAATTGTTCTTATCTGCCGACACATTCTGTGTTTCTATGTACACCACCTAACTCTATGGAGGATGTCTGCAGTATCGTGCCTTCCGGCTTCATCATAAATGTCCCGGCGGAAGTGCCGGGCAGCAGCGGAGGATGTCTGCGCGTATCGGCTAGTTCCTATTTGAGCATCAGGGTGTCACTGACATCCGGTGCTCCAACAGGGTCAGAATGTGAGGGGCTTTCTCCCCTGTGGGAGGAGAGAAAGCTCTGCTTCCTCGCGCTCTGACGCTGCTGGAGCACCAGGTGTCAGTGACATCCTGGTGCACACTTTGTTGCAGAGGCTCAGAGGTGCAGCTATGCTGCTACACTCAAGCGGGTCACACCTCTCTGGCTGGCCCCATTTAGCCCGAGGGCCGCATGTTGGACACCTGTGCCCTAGAGGAAGTGGTGACTTGCTGACATTTCATACTGCTCCACTCCTATTCTTTCCTTGCTATGACTTTTTTAATAGCTGCATATTTTTTTTTTACTACCAAGCAATGGCTCAAAGTCTATAGGTCCTGAAATTCCAGTAAATGCAAATCTATTTTTTACTCACTGTGCTTGAAGATAAACTATCCTTTAACATATTGAAACACTTTCCTCTTGAACTCCAATGTATGTCAGACTATCAATGTAGCTTTATAATAATAATTAATATATAACAGTAATCAATTAAATGCTAACACATATAAGGAGATCTAAATAGAACTATAGTCTGTTTGAACACACACTAAGTAATTCGGCCACAGGAGGAAAAGGGACATCTGGAAGATTTAAAGTTTAGGAAGGTTTCCCCTGAAAAAAACAAAGAAAAAGTAAAAGAGAACATAAAAAACATAAAATATCAGTGGCTTGAAAAATATTAATTTAGGTGGAGATCCTTTTGCTCAGTTGTCTGTGAGTCATGGAAATATGCAAAGTGCATTTGTCACTAATATATTCATTACCCACAATGCATGTTAAATTGCTCACATACATGCTGTAGCTTAAAAATGTATTTTCTGTGATTTAGTTTCACATGTTGAAGAGAAATATACTTTAAAATATTCAGTTTAAATACGTTAAATATATCTAGTTTTTGTCTATCATATTAATAATGTGTCACTTTAAGTTGATCCAGAGGGAATATTCTGAGGTATAAATATAAGTTTTGTTCCTTTTTTTATATGTGTTGGTCCGTTTACAGTGGGTTATCGTTATGTTACGAACCTCTCCCCCCACTGTTGTCTTTGACTAACATATTTTTGATTTTGTGTACTATATTACTGCATAGAATAGTTTGCAACAAAATATTTTAGTAGCATTGTAACTATACTAACCTTGCTGCCTATTAATATTTAACCCTGCCTCTCATTTACCACAGCCTTGTTTAAAAGCAGCTTTCTTTATTTACCCTCCAGTACTATTTAACCCCTTGCTTCTAATTTTTAATTTAATTCTTAAACACATCTTTCTCCCTGCTACACATTTATCTTTATTTAACCCTCACACATCATCAGTTGCATCACTCTGGGGCAGCGGACTTCACCAGACAATACTGTCAGAAGGGATGACACCATTTATAAAACTATTTTTTTTACCTAGCATGCTGTCTCATATCACTAGGGAACACATGCAAGCTGTAAGAAGGGAGCATGTTATGAGGGGGAAAAGTGTGTGATGGCGAAACTAGCATAGACTACTTGCTCCAACCCCTCACACTCTTCTCTAGTAGCATAGTTGGAGTGCTTGGTGTCATGTGACATCCCCATACTTAATTATGAGTATTGCTGGGACTTTGAAAAAAAACTAACCCACAGGCAAGCTGTTTGGGGATGGCACAGGCAAACCTTTGGTGACAAGATTGGCTATTTGAGGGACAAGGATGATACAGGCAAGCAGTTTAGAGGAAAAAGGATAGCACAGGCTAGCTGTTAGGAGAACAAGCAGCACTGGTAAGCTGTTTGTGGGGCAAGGATGGAACAGGTAAACTGGGGACAAAAAGTGGTGCTAGTAAGCAGTTTGTGGGACAAGGATTTTCTTACAGAATTTTCACTTTAATCATATATTTGTTTGGTGTTTATTGTGATGATCATTCCTCCAGGTGGGAAGAGGTGTCCATCTCTTCTGCAGCAATTGATTGTGTGTGGTGAGATTGTTGCACCCACAGAACAATGACAGAGATTGACAGGACTCCATCCTGTGGCAGCTAAGAAATTTGGTCGAGCAACTGTCTAACTGCAGCCAGGTAGTCTTTGCTTTGCATATGGTGGAATACATTTTGAACAATGCACAATAGGAGCACAATAATAAAAATGAATTGGTGGATAGTGTTGTACGTTGGGGAAAAAAATGAATGTGCAGATGATAAGGTGCAAAATAAGAATAATATATCTCAGTCGTGACAGTGCCATCTGGGTTAAGATGGAGAATAAATCCCTTTAAATAACCAGTTTAGAGGAACTGGAACAATTTTTTTGTGAGAGTCTGGGGGGTTCGGTAGAAGTCCTTGATCTGGTGAAATGAGATCCATGAGGCCAGTTTTTTTTAATTCCAGCTGGGTAGAGGACCCATGTGTCTATCTGTTCTGGCCCAGATGTGCTTAGAGATTGATAATACCCACATGAGGAAGATCTTCATGTGCAAAAGACCCTTGATCCCACCGTTTGGCCTCCCTTCCAGGAAGAGCTGCTGCCAAGTCTACAGGATCGACCTGCTGGCATTTTCTTGATAGACTCATCCGAATAACATCCCCTTGAAAGGGCATGGATCTAAGGTGTTGTTTGGAGGAAAAATCCCCCCCCCCCCCCCCCCCCCAGACTGTACAGCACTAGACCTAGTCCTACTTACTGGCTCCTACACAGGAGCCATTAAGAGAGCAGGGGTGTATCTCATGACATCATCATGTAGGCTCTGGCCACAGCTGTAAAGTGAGACTTGCTGGAAGATTTTGGAGACTGTTGCATCATGGGTAAAATGCTCAAAAAGAATGCTGGAGACAGATACATAATTTTATTTTTACTTTTATATGCAATTAATTCCAACATATATAGAGAAAAGAAAATGGCATATGTCTTATATATGTGTTTGTTTTAAATGCACAGGTAATCTCATTATATCTTATGTAAGTGAATATGTCCCTTAAAGGTTAATATTCCTCTCTGTTTTTATCCCATTTGGAAAACATAAGATCTCTCATAAACTTGTGTAAAGGGAATGATGCCTCACTGTGTTTTAAATAAAGAAAATATTTGTTCAAATCAGCATTCTATTGTTCCTCTAATGGAATACTGAGGGTCGACCGTATCAGAGGTAGTAGAGAATTTATGTATCTGCTATCCAATAAGTCTGGAATAGGAGCCATGTCTTAACCCAAAGATTGGTCAAATTCCTCCTGGTACTCAGCAATGTCTGAACCCAAGGTGTTTACTGCCTCCATGGTCTCTTTCTCTGTTGGGAAGCAGCCTGGATAAACCAAGTTACAGCTTCTCAGATCCATAGCTTGAAGTTTTGAATATGACTAGGATAATCTCCTGTGGCCACTCTGAGACGGCCCAAAAATAAGAATTTTCCCACTATTGCCTTGCTAGAGTATGCGACACATGAAGGAGATTTTTCTCTCTGCTTCCTGGGAGGAGATGACTGGTGTCTTGAGCTAGAAAGGAGAGTAAGTGTATATGGTAATAGGCACAAAGCTACATACTGGGTCCAAGAGAGGTGGATCTTCAGATAAGGGTGGGCCATAAAATAATAGTGATAATCTTCTAAAGAGAAGTATGTTCTAGATGGAGGACAGGGAAAAAAGACTTGACATTCTAGTGCTAAACAGGGACCTTATACACCATTCAACCAATTGCATCCTGTCCTAATGGCTGAGGGGGAGGAGCTACGCATCTGTAATGTTGCCATGGTTAGCCATGAAAGTAAGATTTTTGAAAAAGTTTTAGCTCTGCATTATCTATAGCTAGCTGACCCCTTGTGCAGGAGAAGCTCAACACGTTTGACCCTGTTGGATGTTTAGGTGAGTTGTCTCC
Organism: Pelodytes ibericus; assembly: GCA_036172795.1. Lineage (NCBI taxonomy): Eukaryota > Metazoa > Chordata > Amphibia > Anura > Pelodytidae > Pelodytes > Pelodytes ibericus. The sequence continues at coordinate 159,523,747 of CM069859.1, read as the reverse complement.
CTAGAGCAGAGGTGTCCAACTTTGTTCTGCAGTGGGCCACTTCACTGTAAATCTATTTGTGCGTGGGCCACATTCATGTTTCACATTCATGGAAAGAAAAAAAAAAAAGAAGAAAAAAATAAATATATATATATATATATATATATATATATATATATAAATATATATCTCTCACAGTGATGTAGTGTATCTCTTGCAGTGTGTGGGTGTATCACAGATTCCCCTACTATAAAACCGCAGCCATAAAAAATTATAAAAAAATACTCACATTAAATGCACACACATTTACACGTGCATACACAGTCACATTTCCACACAAAGTTACACTTGCATACACACACTCAAATACACACATAGAGTCATATTTCCACACATATGTACACACAAAGTCACATTTCCACACACACACACTGAGTCACATTTACACACACACACACACTGAGTCACATTTACACAAAGTCACACTTATACACACACACTGGGTCACACTTCCACACACTGAGTCACATTTACACACACATACACACTGAGTCACACTTAAAACACACAGTAATACTTACACACACACACACACACACACACACACACACACACACACACACACACACTGAGTCACACTTTCACAGACACTGAGTCACACTTCCACATACACACTGTCACAATTCCACACACACACACACTGAGTCACATTTACACACACACACACACACACACTGAGTCACATTTACCCACACATACACAAAGTCACACTTCCACACACATAGACACACAAAGTCATACTTACACACATACACCGAGTCACATTTCCACACACACACACAGAGTAAAAATTCCCCACACACAGTTACAATTCCACACACACACACAGTAACACTTCCACACACACACTGATACTTCCGCACACATAGACTTAGCTTCATCTTTAAAAAAAAAAAACTCACGGTTACCTTTTAGCTGCAGGGAGGACGTTTGTTCCATGGTAGCGGCTAATTCCTATTTGAGCACCGGGATGTCACTGACATCCGGTGCTCCAACAGGGTCAGAGTGCGAGAGGGTGGGGCTTTCTCCACTGTGTGAGGGGAGAAAGCTCCGCCCCTCGCGCTCTGGCGCTGCTGGAGCACCAGGTGTCAGTGACATCCAGATGCGCTACCATGGAACAATCCCCCTCCCTGCAGCTAAAAGGTAACTTTGTTGCAGAGGTTCAGAGGTACGGCTACCACTGCTACACTCAAGCGTGCTGCACCCCTATGGCTGGCGGGCCGCATTTGGCCAAAGGACCAAGGACTGTTGGATGCCCATGCCCTAGAGGAAGTGGTGACTTGCTGACGTATCATACTGCTTCACACCTATTCTTTCCTTGCTATGACTTTTTTAATAGCTGCATATTTTTACTACCAAGCAATAGCTCAAAGTCTATAGGTCCTGAAATTCCACTAAATGCAAATCTATTTTTTACTCACTGTGCTTGAAGATAAACGACCCTTTAACATATTGAAACACTTTCCTCTTGTACTCCAAAAAGTAATATTTCAAAAGATTTCTTTTGGCATAGTGATGTATGTCAGACTATCGATGTATCTATTTAATAATAATTAATATATAACAGTAATCATTTAAATGCTAACATATATACGGAGATCTAAAAATTTGACCACAGGAGGAGAAGGGACACTGGAAGATATAAAGTTTAGGAAGGTTTCCCTTGAAAAATAACAAAGAAAAAGTAAAAAAGAACATAAAAAACATAAAATATCAGTGGCTTGAAAAATATTCATTTAGGTGGAGATAAGTTTGCTCAGTTGTCTGTGAGTCATAGAAATATGCAAAGTGCATTTGTCACTAATATATTCATTACCCACAATGCATGTTAAATTGCTCACATACATGCTGTAGCTTAAAATTTTATTTTCTGTGATTGTTTCACATGTTGAAGAGAAATATACTTAAAAATATTCTGTTTAAATACGTTGAAGATATCTATCATATTAATAATGTGTCACTTTAAGTTGATCCAGAGGGAATATTCTGAGGTATAAATAAAAGTTTTATTCCTTGTTTTATATGTGTTGGTCCGTTTACAGTGGGTTATCGTTATGTTACGAACCTCTCCCCCCACTGTTGTCTTTGACTAACATATTTTTGATTTTGTGTACTATATTGTAGACTATTTATAGTTTGAACAAAATATTTTAGCAAGCATTGTAACTTTACCAACCTTGCTGTCTATTTATATTTAGCCCTGCCTCGCCTTTACCACAGCCTTGTTTAAAAGCAACTTTCCTTATTTACCCTTTCTATATTTATACTCCAGTACTATTTAACCTCTTGCTTCTAATTTTTAATTTAATACTTAAACACATCTATCTAGGCTTTATCTATCCCACTGCTACACTTTTATCTTTATTTAACACTCACATATCATCAGTGGCTTCACTCAGGGGCAGCGGACTTCACCAGACAATACTGTCAGAAGGGATGACACCATTTATAAAATATTTTTTTTTACCTAGCATGCTGTGCCATTTCACTAGGGAACACATGCAAGCTGTAAGAAAGGAGCATGGCATGAGAGGGAAAAGTCTGTGATGGTGGCACACGCATAGACTACTTGATCCATAGCATAGTTGGAGTGCCCTGTGTCATGTGACATCCCCATACTTAAATATCAATAGCGCCGGGGAAAAAACGAACCCACAGGCAAGCGGTTTGGAAAACAAGGATGGCACAGGCAAACTTTGGGGGACAAGATTGGCACAGGGAAGCTATCTGAGGGACAAAGATGATACAGGCAAGCAGTTTGGAGGAACAATGGCATAGGCAAGCTGTGGGACAAGGATAACACTGGTGGTAATCTGTTTGGGGGACAAGGATAGCACAGGCTAGCTGTTTGGAGAACAAGGATGGCACAGGCAAACTTTGGGGGACAAGATTGGCACAGGGAAGCTGTCTGAGGGACAAAGATGATACAGGCAAGCAGTTTAGAGGAACAATGGCATAGGCAAGCTGTGGGACAAGGATAACACTGGTGGTAATCTGTTTGGGGGACAAGGATAGCACAGGCTAGCTGTTTGGAGAACAAACGGCACTGTTAAACTGTTTGCGGGGCAAGGATGGAACAGGTAAACTGGGGACAAAAAGTGGTGCTGGTATGCAGTTTGGGGAGAAAAGGATTTTCTTACTGAATTTTCACTTTAACCACATGAAGCTATGTGAAATTCAAATTATGCCCGATCCAAATCCAATACGGACAGGTTATATATAGACCATATATTTGTTTGGTGTTTATTGTGCTGATCACTCCTCCAGCTGGGAAGAGGTGTCCATCTCTTCTGCAGCAATTGATTGTGTGTGGTGAGGTTGAAGCACCCACGCAACAATGACAGAGATTGACAGGACTTCATACTGTGGCAGCTAAGAAATTTGGTCGAGCGACTGTCTAACTGCAGCCAGGTAGTCTTTGCTTTGCAAAGAATATGGTGGAATACATTTTGAACAATGCACAATAGGAGCACTTATTGTTAGCTCTAAACATATTATTCCAGTGAGGAAGGAAGTTCATAGGGATTGTGGCAGTTGCTTTCCATGATACATGTGAGGTTACTGAGGTAATGGCTGTTTGATGAACATTGGCTTCAAATGTATTAATTTTTTTTTTTTAATTGAAAGATTGAATTACAATTAGGCATTTTACATAGTAATATTTTAATGAAAGAATATAAATAAAGTACCTTATAGACCCCTTTTTGCTTGTATAACTTTACCAGTGGGTGGGCAAGTTTTTTCCAATTTAGAGGCACCTCTTCCATCATCTGAACCAAGATATCAGCCCCCTGATAATGCTAAATAAGAGGACTCAATAAGATATTTTATTCATTTTCATTCATAATAACATTTCTTTTGAAAATCTGCCTATTTTATAATAATTTCGAGGTTAGTGACTAGTTTATCCCGAGTAGTCAAAGGGTTAGCAAATTCTTTTATCTTTTGCAGCAGAGATTTGCAGATCTCACACAATCCATTCTGTGGTCAGTTTTGCCAAATTCTTCCGGATCATTCCACAGAACATCTATGCACACAGCAATTTAGAATGCTTAGTTCATCTCAGATTGAGGAGATGGAGTAGGGCCAACATACGCAACATCATTATTGTATTTTAACCATAATTGAATAGGAACAAAGTGTAAAACTTCATTTTCAAACCACATATCTTCAACATTGGAGACAATGGCCTTGATTCAATAAATTCTGCCAGTGAAAAAACTGCTGAAGGTAGTTTTATCATTCTGTGACCACGGATATGAAGCAACAATATTGATTAATTGCACAAACGAATAACACACCCATAGAAATCAACAACAATAACACACAATATTGACAGGACCACGTCCTGTACCCCAATGGATAATAGAACATCAATTGAGCCAGCCATTTTACAACAGGAGATTCTGTGTTTTAGTACCAGGTGCCATTGTCTTGGGCCATATAATTAAACTGTGTGTTTTGCATGACACTTGCCACCATACCACACACTTTAATTTATTTAATTGTGACACCATTCATGACTCTTGCCTCAGCTGGGTGAAACTGCCTCTTTAAAAAAGGGTACTAAGTCCAAAAGACAGATTTAATTAGGCAGAAGGAAATGTTTCCCTAACAAAAGACATTTTGAACAATGCATCTATTCAAAATATATTCCTGTCTATCTAAAGATTGACATTTTATGTATGTTGTACTTCGACTTTAATGGAAAATGTGAAGATATAAATACAAAGATCCCAACGTTTGAGACTAGTGATGCGTCAGGGAGGAGGCCTCTCATCCATGTGTGATATGTTACTGAACATGAACTGTAATAATGTCATACAGTGCACCTATGCATTGCCAAGCAATGTCAAATAGATTAACTACCAAGAATGTGTTGCACGGTGGTAAATATTTCTCAGGCTTTTCGAACCTGATATTAATTGGGCCCTGGGCAAGAAATCTGGTGCTTGAGGCAAGTAGTATGGTGGCAACATAATGCTGTGGCAAGTATTGGGGCTGATGAAGCAGTCTGTTACTGTGAGAGCAATCTAATGCTGTGGTAAGTACTGGGGAACTGTCACTGCATGGTACTGTGGGGGCAATCTAGTGAACTGGGAGGATACTTTCAGTCTAGTGGATATTTTCATGCCTAACATTTTGCTGCAAGATATTTTGATGTATATCATAATGTTGTTATGAGTTTATGATGTTTACAGCATTATGACATGCTCACCATTTTGCCTAATAGATTGCCTAAAAATAGGCAATCTATTGTCCCATTATGTGTAGCTTGCTAACGCAACAAGTATAGTTGCTACACACCATTGGCTAATTATATACAGGATGAATTAACTATACTGTACATTCAGGACAACCTAACAAAAGAACTATAATAATGGTAACCTGTGTAAATGTGAAGCATATGAGGTATTACAATTGCTATTTGTTAGTTGCTTACTATAATTTAGGTTATTATATTATTCACACTTCTGAACTTATTTTTATGTATTCTATTTTAAAAGTGGGGTGATTAAAAAAAAAACGCTTGAGGAGCATGACAGTAAATTTAAACTGTTTGTAAAATAAAAAAAAAGGAATATGAATTTATTAATATCTCTCCAATGGTATATGACTTATGTCCCAACAACTTAACCCCTTCATGTCCTTATGACCAGCTAATTTGTAATTCATTGCAGATGGTGGTGCTCTCATTGCTAATTGCCTCCCAGGCGGATTGGGGGACAGGGCAGAGGTATTGGACCTAATCAGTGGCCGTGCGGTCATGCGATTGCTGTGATTAAATAATAACAGTGATTACATGCAAATCCAATGACAAAGTCAATGTTCTTAAACCTTCACTTTGCCTCCAAGTAACGCTGATTGTAGGTAGGTGGAGAGAGTGACAGACCTGTAAAAAAATTTCAAAAGTGCATTAGTTCCTGTAACATAAACTTAACCCTTCCCATCCCTTGCTCATTACAGTTTATTACAGTGATCACTGTCCTTCCTACTCATTATATTTAAAGGACAAGTGTAGCATTAACATTAAGTTCTGTTTAATTGAAAGGTGACATTAAGTGTGAGCATTTTATATAGAAATGGTTTAATGAAAGAATATAAATAAAGTGCTATACTTAGCTCTCTTTGTCCCGTATAGCTAAATCAGGGGACAGAAATGTTGTTTAGAATCTTAGGACACTTCTTCATACACCTTGGTTATTGACTAATCTGAACACAAGATTTTAAACAACAAGTCTGCCCCCTGTTAGAGCTATTTGGACCAAAGAGAGCTCAATAAAGTACATTGTTTGTATTCTTTCAGTAACAAATTTCTGCACTAACTATCTAGACTTAATACAATTTTTCAATTAAACATAATTTACATTTTTTACAATATATATTTTTGCAATTTTTTAAAAATATGCTAACTAAATTATTTTATTATATTAGTTTAACTACAGTTAACCCCTACAGGCCATGTTGTAGTTCTGATTGCACTAGTCAGAGTATATTTTCTGGTTGTTTTTTTGTGTGTGGGAATCTTGGTATTTCTATAGGTTGATACATGTTTACATATATTTTATACATACTGTATTTGCATATGGTAACCAAAGAAAGCTCTGTCCTTTTAAAAACAACATATAACTAGTATAGGTGCTCTAAATTACATTTAAACAAGCACATATTCATTGAAAAATGTCTCTAGTCACTGAGCAGGACAATCCCTGGTCCTTAAGGGGTTAATAGATAATGCTTCTACCATGCTTCCTGACTGTTCTCAAACACAGCTAGTAAACTGAACATTCCTATTGCCTGCTTCCTCACTGACACGTCACAGCAGCCAATAGGAGAGCGATCTGCTTGTGACTGTATAAATCAAAAACATGTATATTAAGTGATACTCATTTACATAATGATTTCTTCTTCTACTTTATTCCCTTCAAAAAACAGTCTGCTAGTGGATACCTGCTCCTCAGTAGATATTAATTTATGCATTACCCACAATGCCTCTAAAAACCTCAATATCCGTCTATCTTTCTATCTAGCTTCACATTTTAAACATTACTTTTGGTGCATTTGTTTTTTTCCTTTTTGGGGAGTGGTAGACAAGTTTTAAAGTTGTCCTTTGACAGTAAGAGTGAGGAGAGTCATATTCAATCTCACTATGACTTGAAAAGGAAACCATATTAAGTGATATAAATACAATTTGATCAACATTATTTTCTAGCTGGTCCGCTTTCAGTGGGTTATCGTTCTATTACGAATCTCTCCCCCCACTGTTGTTCTTGACTAGTGACATTTTTTATTTTAAATAAATAGAAGTATCTAGGTTTTTTTTTTTTAAGCCATATTTAATTCTTTGCTAAAAGGTTGTATGACTGTTGTATTTTGATTCCCACACAGCTTAGAACTTTACAAAATAAATGAAAACAAGAATAACCCCTACTGTTTAGATCTCTGACAAAATAGTAGTGCCTGTAATGTTTAGTCATGGTTTCAGACCCATGTCCAGCATCCCAGTTCTCTCCAAGACACTGGACAGAAGTACAGATTGTGCACATGTGCAAGAATAGTGCTGTCTGATATACCAACCAAGGAATTACTGGCACAATATTACAGGCATCTGAATGGCACAATATTACTGGCATCTTAATGGCACAATATTACAGGCATCTGAATCATAGGCGTGCGCACGGGGTGTGCCGGGTGTGCCTGGGCACACCCTAATCAAGCCTCAAAATTGAGGCTCTCTCACCTCCGTGCAGGGCCGTCGTTAACGCGGGGCAAACGGGGCAGCTGCCCTGGGCCCATTTACTCCTGGGGGGCCCCAAGGCAGCTGTCCCGTGGGCCCCCAGCCCCTGCTGCCGCGTTCACAGCGCATTGCGCTTGTGAACGCTTTTTTCCGGCAAGCCGCATCCGATGGATGCGACGGCCGGAAAAGAAAAAAAAAATGACGCCGGATGTGACGTCGAGTCACATCGGGTTTCTGTTTCCCTCCTCCGTGCAAGAGGGAAGACTGCACGGAGGAGACATCCGGCGGGGGACACGGAGCAGCTTCATGTAAGTACGGGGGGGGGGGGGGGGGGGCTGGCTGGCACAATATTCCTGGTATCTGACTGGCACTATATTACTGGGTATCTGATTGGCACAATATTACTGGGCATCTGATTGGCACTATATTACTGGGTATCTGATTGGCACTATATTACTGGGTATCTGATTGGCACTATATTACTTGGCATCTGATTGGCACTATATTACTGGGTATCTGATTGGCACTATATTACTGGGTATCTGACTGGCACTATATTACTTGGCATCTGATTGGCACTATATTACTGGGCATCTGATTGGCACTATATTACTGGGTATCTGATTGGCACTATATTACTTGGCATCTGATTGGCACTATATTACTGGGCATCTGATTGGCACTATATTACTGGGTATCTGATTGGCACTATATTACTTGGCATCTGATTGGCACTATATTACTGGGCATATGATTGGCACTATATTACTGGGTATCTGATTGGCACTATATTACTGGGTATCTGACTGGCACTATATTACTTGGCATCTGATTGGCACTATATTACTGGGCATCTGATTGGCACTATATTACTTGGCATCTGATTGGCACTATATTACTGGGCATCTGATTGGCACTATATTACTGGGTATCTGATTGGCACTATATTACTTGGCATCTGACTGGCACTATATTACTGGGCATCTGATTGGCACTATATTACTGGGTATCTGACTGGCACTATATTACTTGGCATCTGATTGGCACTATATTACTTGGCATCTGATTGGCACAATATTACTGGGCATCTGATTGGCACTATATTACTGGGTATCTGACTGGCACTATATTACTTGGCATCTGATTGGCACTATATTACTGGGCATCTGATTGGCACTATATTACTGGGTATCTGATTGGCACTATATTACTTGGCATCTGATTGGCACTATATTACTGGGTATCTGATTGGCACTATATTACTGGGTATCTGACTGGCACTATATTACTTGGCATCTGATTGGCACTATATTACTGGGCATCTGATTGGCACTATATTACTGGGTATCTGATTGGCACTATATTACTTGGCATCTGATTGGCACTATATTACTGGGCATATGATTGGCACTATATTACTGGGTATCTGATTGGCACTATATTACTGGGTATCTGACTGGCACTATATTACTTGGCATCTGATTGGCACTATATTACTGGGCATCTGATTGGCACTATATTACTTGGCATCTGATTGGCACTATATTACTGGGCATCTGATTGGCACTATATTACTGGGTATCTGATTGGCACTATATTACTTGGCATCTGATTGGCACTATATTACTGGGTATCTGACTGGCACTATATTACTTGGCATCTGATTGGCACTATATTACTTGGCATCTGATTGGCACAATATTACTGGGCATCTGATTGGCACTATATTACTGGGTATCTGACTGGCACTATATTACTTGGCATCTGCTTGGCACTATATTACTGGGCATCTGATTGGCACTATATTACTGGGTATCTGATTGGCACTATATTACTTGGCATCTGACTGGCACTATATTACTGGGCATCTGATTGGCACTATATTACTGGGTATCTGACTGGCACTATATTACTTGGCATCTGATTGGCACTATATTACTGGGTATCTGATTGGCACTATATTACTGGGTATCTGACTGGCACTATATTACTTGGCATCTGATTGGCACAATATTACTGGGCATCTGATTGGCACTATATTACTGGGTATCTGACTGGCACTATATTACTTGGCATCTGATTGGCACTATATTACTGGGCATCTGATTGGCACTATATTACTGGGTATCTGATTGGCACTATATTACTGGGCATCTGATTGGCACTATATTACTGGGTATCTGACTGGCACTATATTACTTGGCATCTGATTGGCACTATATTACTTGGCATCTGATTGGCACAATCTCTACTCTAATTTCAAATTGTATTAACACTTTTAGACATTTAAACATATATTGTCTTATATTATACTCACAATCCAGGTGTAGCTATAAACCATGACCTCATCTCATTTAAATTAAATACACCCATCCATTCAATTGGCTAGAAGTTACAGAAACAGGGTGTGAATCTGAGATAAGGTTTGGTTGATAAGTTGATACAGGGGGTGTAGAGAGGAGGCTGAGACAGTGCTGTATTTACCGCGAGGCATCGTAGGCGGATGCCTATGGCGGCAAATTTTGGGGGGCGGCAGCGCCCCCCAGCACTGGAAAAAAAAAAGTAAAAAAAAAAAAAAAAGTAAAAAAAAAAAATCCGGCCCTTTAAAAAAAAAAAAAAACCCCACCGCGCTTGCAGGCAGAGACGGAGGTGAGAGGGGATCGGAAGATCCCCCTCACCATCGCTCTGCCTGCCAGGCTGCACGGGGAGCCGAACAGGCAGCACAGAGAAACCTCCGTGCTGCCTGTTCGGCTCCCTGTGCAGTGTGCCGACACGGAAGTGCCGACAGTCACGTGACGGGCGCGCTGACGTCATACGCGCGCCCGGTCACGTGAGCTGTCGGCACAATCGCCGGGAAGCCGAACAGGCAGCATGGAGGGACCATGCTGCCTGCCTGCCAGGGAAAGGTAAGTGCTGATGGGAGACTGTGTGTGTGTGTGTGTGTGTGACTGAGTGTGATGGGAGTCAGAGTGTGTGTGATGGGAGACAGTGTGTGTGACTGAGTGTGATGGGAGACAGTGTGTGTGACTGAGTGTGATGGGAGTCAGAGTGTGTGTGATGGGAGACAGTGTGTGTGTGTGTGTGTGTGTGACTGAGTGTGATGGGAATCAGAGTGTGTGTGATGGGAGACTGTGTGTGACTGAGTGTGATGGGAGTCAGAGTGTGTGTGATGGGAGACTGTGTGTGACTGAGTGTGATGGAAGTCAGAGTGTGTGTGATAGGAGACAGTGTGTGTGACTGAGTGTGATGGGAGTCAGAGTGTGTGTGATGGGAGACAGTGTGTGTGACTGAGTGTGATGGGAGTCAGAGTGTGTGTGATGGGAGACAGTGTGTGTGACTGAGTGTGATGGGAGTCAGAGTGTGCGTGATGGGAGTAGGAGTGTGTGACTGAGTGTGATGGGAGTCAGAGTGTGCGTGATGGGAGTAGGAGTGTGTGACTGAGTGTGATGGGAGTAGGAGTGTGTGACTGAGTGTGATGGGAGTGTGAGCTTGATGTGAGTCTGAATGATGGGGCATGTCTTAGGTGTGTAACGTGGGTGTGCAGCTTGGGTAGGGGGGTGCCCGGATTTTGTCTGCCTAGGGCAGCACAAAATCAAGATACACCACTGGGCTGAGATACCTGAAAAGACCTGGGGAGACTGATTTGGGGAGAGCTGCCACTAGTGGGGTGAGAGATGGGAATGTTTTAGAAACGGGCTGAGTCTCTCTCCTTTTGGGGAGAACTCAGGAATATGAGGCTTTTAATAGCACATGTTCACTATAACAATACAAATCTCCATACCCATAGTATTGAGCTAAGCCCCAGGAGTAACTCCCATAACTCAATTCTTCAATGGAAGGAGTCTCAACTGCAAACCAACCTCTGCCGGTAATGTATAAATGTGGTCATTTGTTTCTAGCATAATCTCATTTTTTATGGATGTCATTAGCATATATATTTGGGTAAATTAAACTTAAATCCCACACTTTCTGGGATCTATATGTTTTAGCCTGGTGTTTATCTGTCATCCTTTCTGCAGAAGGAAGCCGGAGGAATATCCTATAGATATTAACAAAAGAACCATAAATTCTTATAGTCTAGCTATTTACCCAAATATGTCATATCTAATCTCCAGAGATTATCTAAGATTCTCATTCTTAAAGTCTGAGCTAGAATACATACATTATCATTTACCGAGCAAATTAAGAAATAGCCACCTTGAGTAGTTATCTGATTTAGTAATATTACCTTACCTAAGCAGAGTATATGTTGGTAATTTGTAGGTAATTATGGTGTACTATTATTAACCCGTTTAAATACTAATCATTGTAAGTTGTATCTAAATAAAATGCATGGCCATCTTACATTCAGAAACGTACTGCATAATAAATTATTCTACATGCATATTGATATAGGTACAGAGCTGCATAATTAATGTTTTGTCCTACTTACTTATGTTATAAGTCATACATGTGAATTATGATTAACATCTATTGATATTGTATTTTGTTGTTATGCTATTTTTCTTACCATTTGATCTTTACTCTATGTTCAATAAATTAATTATTATTTTATTAATAATTGTTGCATTGTATTTACTTTTGTAAAAACGTCATCCAAACTCTCACATACATAACGAATTCTTGATATGGGTATTTTTAGTCGGACCCATGTATATGAATCATTAATTTTCATATTTTTTATGATTCATAATTAATAACTCATATTCATATTTTTATGGTTATTAATAATCCGACATTTTATGGAGGCACTTGCTGAGATGTATTTAAGATTTGATGCGTTTTTACAAACTGTAAATTAATTGTAATCCAGAGTACCCTGTCTAACTTCATTCTATGGGCTCATAGTACTGAACCAGGTATTGGAATTACATTGCTATGTATTGTTGTAATAAGATCAATATGAGTAGCCATTTAGTAACTCACTGGGAAATAATTCTGTAACAGAGAATCCCAGTAAAATACACAGTATCTAAAACATGCACAAAGACTTAAATCGTCAGTCAGATATCAAGAAATGGATTAAAGAAATCCACATTCAGACAGAGAACTTTAATGATGATACAATGTTTAAAAGTTTTCTGACGTGCATGTGTGAGGAAAAAGATGTTAAAAGAAATGTATTCATAAATGTGATATGCTTATTGACAACACAGCTAGAAGGGAAATGTAGTCACATAACTGTGTTACAGGCCAATTTGGCACCCCGTCCAAAATGTTTGTATTAAGAGCAGATTGACTCTCAAAATTCATAATAAGAATTTGGGTAAAGATATAGAAGAGCTTTAAAAAGTACAGAGACCTGTACAGCTCTCTCCAAATGGAAAATAAGACATTCCAAAAGCCCCAAAATAATGTGTCCCATGTTCAGGAAAAATCTGGCACTGAAGGGGTTAAACCCACCAGAGTCACAGATAATCCCCTGCAAGAGAGCATTAATATGCAAATGCAGGCAATAAAGAACCAAATAAATCAAATGCATTAATTGGTATTGGTTCAGAAAAACATAGGTGACCCAAACCCTCTTAAAACTAATATATCCCAAGCTCATGCAGGCAAGCCCCAAAGGGTTAACATCAGGATATCTGATGAAGAAGCCATCAGCATGAGATCAGGAGATTCTGATAATGACAGTTTCTCTAATAGTGTACAAAATGAGGTCAGTGAGGACAGGTACTACTTGCCCCAGAGGGCTAACTTACCCCTGGCAGGTAGACATACCTATAAGTGGCACTCCCAATACAGTGTATTCACCACAAGGAGTTGCAAGCAAATACCCACACACAAGTCTAACACACAGGGTATTATTCTTTATTCCCAGGTTCCCAAATTTAACCTGGAAGGGTTATCTAAAATAATTAACCATATTGAGTTGTAATCTCTGAATCTGTACTCAGACTCAGATAACATTAAATTACTAACATGGGTCTTTGATAGTAAGTACCACAATTTCTTTAGATCTATGATAATCCAGGAGGTCACATTAGAATTTGGCCCACACAGGATTCGGTCTAAGAAGCAGATGGTGTAGAGCCAATGTAGACCCCATCTGGGATTTAAACCCCAGAAAGTGAGCTATGCTCAAAAAGCCAAGTCTCCTAAGCTGGCAAGGCAGGAAAGAGTTAAACTCACCCCTGTTAAGTACCAGTATCTTAATCTTAAGGGCATCCTCAGATGTAGCAGCCAAAGGCCTATCATGCCTTGGCTGAATCAGGCCACTGAATCTATTAACTCCCATAAAGCTAAGCCCTATACCTACTATAAGGATAGAGAGGGGCCATAAGTCTGATCTGCCTAGAGGGTACAGAGACACTGATCCTGATAATTCCCCCGCAGACTCAGCTACCCACATCCATTAAGGATAATTATGGAAGGGGCCAAAAGTCTGGTCTGCCTAGAGGGTACAGAGTCACTGATCCTGATAATTCCCCACAGACTCAGCCACCCACATCCCCATAAGGGTAATCACGGGAGGGGCCACAGGTCTGCTATGCCTAGGGGGGACAGAGATACTGACTCTTATAGCTCCCATCAAGCTCAGCCATCTACCTCCAATACTTGGAGGCATAGCCGTAAACCTGGAAATTAAATATATACTCAGGTGAATAACCTGGATGATCTAATGGTACACTTACAAGAGCAGGTAAGTAAACTAGCTCAAAGCATGGCTGGATAAAGAAATAACCCTGCAACACCCAGCATGACCCAATAAAACTCAGCAATAGAGGTTAAATTAAACACTAGGTAATCAAGTTGTTAAATTGCATCCTGTAATGTCTATTGTAACCAAAGTTCTATTTTACAGTGTTAAGACCATAAGTCCATTGCTAAAATGTTGTTAAATGTTTAAACCATCGCTTCTTACTAGATGGTGAATTTGTGTATCTAACTTCTCATCTATTTTTCAGCCTATCCAGGACTAAGATAGTTCACTTCCTAACGTGTGCGTTTACCTAGTGATTGAATCTTTAGGATTCAGCCTTGAAAGGGTTAGTCACAAATTGTCAGCAAGATGCTGCAATCAAGAAGCTCCTGAGAATGGGGGCCAGTGGTTAATGCCTGTCAGTTTCTTTCCAAAGGGTCACGAAGCTGCAGAAAGGTCAAAGAGTGAAAATTTACTCACATATAGTGAACTCATCTCCATAAAGATAGCATGATGATAGAAGAAGCCAACACACTTTAACTACCTACCTAAAGCAAGATCATTTAATTAAACATAATTTATGTTTAATATAATTTAACACATTTTTATTTACAGGTTATTCTAATAACATTGACCTGGAGTTGTTTTTGTTTTGTTTGTTTTTTTCAACAACTTTGCGGGGCAGTGTTCTTTTTGTTTATCTTAATAGGTAATCTAACAGCTAATCATTTGTTCCTATGCTGGAAGGACCCCATCTTCCAAGGGGAGGTGCCCAGAAAGAAAGTTTAAACACCACTGCGGGTACAGTAAAGAAACATCAACACAAGATCAGATTGGTATCGTATAAACAGGGGTTTATTAATCCACTTGTTTGTCTCTCATCTGTTACTAACATTGTTTTCTTGTACCCAAATTATAACAAATATCAGAGATACTCTGCCTAGATGATCACTTCTATGTGTAATATATCCCCTAAGTGGAATAAATTCAGGATATAGTGAACCTAGTAGAGATAGGTCTCCCGTATTTTATATATTTTTCTTGCTAGAATAAGCTAGCATTTTCCATATCTAGTAATTGGCTACTATATGACAGATCTCATCGGGCCTAAGTCAGGTATATATGTATTCTCAATTCTGGCACAAATGTACTTATACTGTTTTGTTGATTCCTTAATTTTAGATTCATCTATCAAAGCCCAAATTCATTGGGATTGCATGATGACTAAAGACAAGATGACGTAAGTCGGGATCATCCTACTTCGGGGACAGGACTTTCTGGACAAAGCGAATCGTGATGCAAAGTTCATCATCCAAAAGCTCCAAAGAAATCCAAGGTCTATCCAGAAGGAAAAGGGGGATTCATCTCTAGATGTACCCAGCAGTCTGATCCAAAGACATCCCATCAAGAAAAGGTTCAACATAACAGATATCAAGTCGCCAGAAGAGACCTGCCGCCGCAAGACATCGTTCTCAAGTTCCTGTAGCCAAGTGCCGGACAAGCAAGGAAACCTGTGTCCCAAGTGTGCTGTCAACCAGCTAAAGGCCGAAGTATCCACGTTGCTACAAGGCCATTCAATTTTTATATTTCCAGTTGTTTGGTGACTGAAGTCACGAAGATAGAGTTTGCTTTGCAGATTAAAGCTAAAGGTCCAGAGTTATGAATTTTAACCAGTCCCAAATACCTACTTCTTAATTTGAAACACAATCATTTTCTTAAGAATTATTGGTTCCAATTAGGGGGGAATTGTCAGAGGTATTGATCAGTAATCTCGAGACTGGTACATATGAATAAAGCAGAAGCAAAGTATAACAAGATGGATGCAAGCAGCCTCCATTTTGTGACAGTTTTTGGACATCCTTCTGTGTGTTAAAATCTTATTCTGTGTCCCTGAGGATAAAAGGAAAGTCTTCCACATTCCTAACTCTGTTATCTGTAACCAAATATTTTACTGATAAGTTTATAGTATCACCTGAACAGATAAGGTGGCCATTGTTGTGCAAGGTTTATTACATCTCATTGTACTGATGCAGACACAGCTGTGTACATACTAGAGGAGAAGGGGGGCTTCTCTGCAACTTGCTAGCCCACCCAAACTGGCAGAAACTGACAGACACAGACACACTGAGATTATTGGGATTTTTGATTTGTAGAATCTAATAAGGGTTATTATAAATAGACCTAGTTGATTCAAATCACCCAATAAAATATATACTTATATCACACCTTCACTAATTAAAATTAGTAAAAGTATTATTAATCCTACATACTAATTAGAATATTGTTTTTATTGTTTTATTAGTGTGGTATATATTTTATTATACATTTTTATTTAATGTGCAATGATAAGAATAAGAATATGATACATATTTACTCTAATTTCAAATTGTATTAACACTTTTAGACATTTAAACATATATTGTCTTATATTATACTCACAATCCAGGTGTAGCTATAAACCATGACATCATCTCATTTAAATTAAATACACCCATCCATTCAATTGGCTAGAAGTTACAGAAACAGGGTGTGAATCTGAGATAAGGTTTGGTTGATAAGTTGATACAGGGGGTGTAGAGAGGAGGCTGAGATACCTGAAAAGATCTGGGGAGACTGATTTGGGGAGAGCTGCCACTAGTGGGGTGAGAGATGGGAATGTTTTAGAAACGGGCTGAGTCTCTCTCCTTTTGGGGAGAACTCAGGAATATGAGGCTTTTAATAGCACATGTTCACTATAACAATACAAATCTCCATACCCATAGTATTGAGCTAAGTCCCAGGAGTAACTCCCATCACTCAATTCTTCAATGGAAGGAGTCTCGACTGCAAACCAACCTCTGCCGGTAATGTATAAATGTGGTCATTTGTTTCTAGCATAATCTCATTTTTTATGGATGTCATTAGCATATATATTTGGGTAAATTAAACTTAAATCCCACACTTTCTTGGATCTATATGTTTTAGCCTGGTTTTTATCTGTCATCCTTTCTGCAGAAGGAAGCCGGAGGAATATCCTATAGATATTAACAAAAGAACCATAAATTCTTATAGTCTAGCTATTTACCCAAATATGTCATATCTAATCTCCAGAGATTATCTAAGATTCTCATTCTTAACCCCTTCGCGACACAGGACGGACTAGGTCCGTCCTGTGTGGCGAAGCGTTAGTGACACAGGACGGACCTAGTCCGTCCTGTGTCAAAACGAGCACTGAAAGCGGAGTTTTTCCGCTTTCAGTGCTCTGATGGTATTGTAACGATGCTTCCGTGTGGAAGCATCGTACAATACTAAAAAAAATGCCCGTCGGCATTTCGATCGCTCCGGAGAGCGATCGAAATGCCGGTTTTAAAGGCACAGTGCCTTTAAAACGACGGGCATTAAAAAACGAGCATAGGAAGCGAATTTTTCGCTTCCTATGCTCAGAAAGTGTTTCTGATTGCCTCGCAAGTCGAGGCAATCAGAAACACTAAAAAAAAATGCACGATCTTGGTCACTGAGTGACCAAGATGGCGCTGCCCTTCTAAGGGCAAGAGCACAGGAGGCAGGAAGTACCTGCTTCCTGTGCTCTCTGGCTGTCACACGATTGCCTCTTCACAGAGGCAATCAGTGACTGCCAGGCACACTGACAGGCAGTGGGGATGTTCTGCTGAACATCCCCACTGACTGGTCAGATCAATATTAACCCTATATTGATCTGACCAGTTATGATCTGCCTCCCTCTCCTCACATTTTTTTAGTGAGGGAGAGAGACAGATCAAAGTTGTAAAAGTAAAAAAAAACAATAAACACACAACACACAAATATTAAAACAATAAAAAAAAATGTATTAAAGCAATTCCCTGCGTTTAACCCCTTCCCTGCCACTGATCTTGCATAAGCAGTGATCGTGCACATCAGCGCATTTATTTTTGCCGTTTGTGCATTTTTTAGGGGTTAATTTTTTTTGTACTGTAATTTATTACAGTACTAAAAAGGCTCTTCTAAGAGTTATTAACCCCTTCTTTGCCGTCGATCACTGCTTACGCAATGATATTGACGCCAAAGCAATTTTTATCTGTCTGCATATTTTTATTTTATTTTTTTTACACATACCCGCTAGGGGATTACATGTAAAGTAAAAATATTTGAGTTTTTTTTTTTTAAGCTGCCTGAGCGCATAGCGATCAGTAACAGCGAATTAGTGGCAAAGGCGGTTTGGTGATTTCTCAATTAAGCTCACCATTCGCCCTGGTCAGGACAAAATTGGTCGGATCAATATTCACAAATATTGATCTGCCTCCCTCTCCTCACTTACATTTTTGTGACGGAAAGAGACAGATCAGTATTAGTGATATAAAATAACATTTTATAAAATTGTCAGGTTTTATGAAAGTCTTTCACTGTGTATTAACCCCTTCCCTGCCATTCATCACTGTGTAAGCAGTAATCTTGCACAGCAACAGTATGTTTTTCTGTCTGCACTGTTTTATGGATTAATTTCTTTGTACTGTAATGTATTACAGTACTAGATAGGCTCTTCTAAGAGCTATTAACCCCTTCTTTGCTCGAGATCACTGCTTACGCACTGATTCTGAGGCCGCGGACTCAGGGTTCGATTTTGACCCTATTCAGCTTTCTGATACATCATCTAGCGATGTATCGGTGGCTGCTGAGCCCTTGCCACAAGTAGTGATGGGGGTCTACCGATAAAAAAATATATGGTTTGGTGGGGGTAAATTACATTGGCTGGCTTCAAAGATATATCCCATAAAGGACACGTACGCAGGTTGACTACATGTCAAAATTCCAAGTTGGAATTTTGAGATGCGCATCTCACAAATGTTGCCTTCTAGCCAAAAACAAACCAACAAACCTATGCATGGGTGCTATCCCTGTACTCGGGAGATGTTGCTGAACACATATTGGGTTGTTGTTTGGCAGTGACATATACCAGAATCTGTGAATTCATGCCTGAAGTACAATGCATGTGGAAAAAAACCTCCCAAAAAAGTACTATCACAAACTTTTACAAAGGCTGGTGGCAGAATTAGTACCTATACAGTATTAAAATACCACCATTTGAAATACCTTAGGATGTCTATTTTCCAAAAATATATGGTTTGATGGGGTAAAATTCATTGGACGGCTTCAAAAATGTTCCAAATGGAACATGGGCGCAGGCTGACTACATGTCAAAATTCCAGGTTGGAATTGCGCACCCCCTAAATGTGGAATTTTAGACCCAATACAAACCAACAAACCTATGCATGGGGGGTATCCCTGTACTCAGGAGATGTTGCTGAACACATATTGAGGTGTTGGTTGGCAGTGGCAAATACCAGAATCTGAAAATTCCTGCCTGAACTACAATGTGTGTGGGGAAAAAATGACATCCCAACCCTTTGACATAGGTTGGTGGTAGAATTAGCACTTGGAAAGTGTTAAAATACCACAATTTTAAAAACCCTAGGATGTCTAGTTTTCCAAAATATATGGTTTTATGGGGTAAAATACTTTGACAGGCTTCAAAAGTGTCCCAAATGGAACATGGGCGCAGGCTGACTACATGTCAAAATTCCAAGTTGGAAATGCACCCCCCCTAAACATGGCCTTTTAGCCCCCAAATAATCTAACTAACCTACACATGGGTGGTATCCCTGTACTCAGGAGATGTTGCTGAACACATATTAATGTGTTTTGTGGCATTGACACATAATAGGATCTATGAATTCATGCCCGATGTACAATGAATGTGAAAAACAAATTACTATCCATAACATTGACATAGGCTGGTGGTAGAATTAGTGCATGGAAAGTGTTAAAATACTACCATTTGAAATACCCTAGGGTGTCTAGTTTTCAAAAATATATGGTTTTGTGGGATAGAATACACTTTTTGGCTTCAAAAATGTCCCAAATGGGACATCGGCGCAGGTTTTCTGCACGTCAGAATTCCAAGTTGGAAAACCAAAAAGCGCACCTCTCAAATGTGGCCTTTTAACCCCCAAATAACCTAACCAACCTATACATGGGTGGTATCCCTGTACTCAGGAGATGTTGCTAAACACATATTGAGGTGTTGTTTGGCACTGACATATAACAGGATCTGTGAATTCATGCCCAAAGTACTATGTATGTGAAAAAAAATTACTATCCATAACATTGACATAGGCTGGTAGTATAATTAGTGCATGGAAAGTGTTAAAATACTACCATTTGAAATACCCTAGGGTGTCTAGTTTTCAAAAATATATGGTTTTGTGGGATAGAATACACTTTTTGGCTTCAAAAATGTCCCAAATGGGACATGGGAGCAGGTTTTCTGCACGTCAGAATTCCAAGTTGGAAAACCAAAAAGCGCACCTCTCAAATGTGGCCTTTTAACCCCCAAATAACCTAACCAACCTATACATGGGTGGTATCCCTGTACTCAGGAGATGTTGCTAAACACATATTGAGGTGTTGTTTGGCACTGACATATAACAGGATCTGTGAATTCATGCCCAAAGTACTATGTATGTGAAAAAAAATTACTATCCATAACATTGACATAGGCTGGTAGTATAATTAGTGCATGGAAAGTGTTAAAATACTACCATTTGAAATACCCTAGGGTGTCTAGTTTAAAAATATATATGGTTTTGTGGGGTAGAATACACTTTCTGGCTTCAAAAATGTCCCAAATGGGACATGGGCACAAGTTTTCTGCATGTCAGAATTCCAAGTTGGAAAACCAAAATGCGCACCCCCTAAATGTGGCCTTTTAGCCCCAAAACAAACCAACAAACCTATGCATGGGTGGTATCCCTGTACTCAGGAGATGTTGCTGAACACATATTGAGGTGTTATTTGGAAATATCCCTTCACATTTTAAGGTAATGTTTACCTAAATTGCAATATATGTGAAAAATTAAAAAAAAAGATTTTTTGCTGCAAACTTTGGCATAGATTGGTGGTAAAATGGCTACATGAAATGTGTCAAAATACCCCAAGTTAAATGCCCTGAGTTGTCTAGTTTTCAAAAATATGTACATGTTGGGGGTCATTCATGGATTTAGTACAGAAATCAGTGTTACAATGTCACTATCGCTAATTTTGAAAGAAAGGATTTTAAAATAGCTTTGCACCACTTATAGTTCTGGCCCTGTAACATGAATAAAAAAGCACAAAAACATAAAAACATGGGCTATTTCTGAACTCAGGACATATATTAGAAACTTTTTAGCAGTGTTTTTTTGTTGTCTCTTGTACATGAGTATACGATTTTTCAAATAAAAGTCATAAAAAAAGTATTTTTTTAATTTTTTTGCCATATTTTATTATTTTTTTTACATCAAATTATATGCTATTATCAAAATAATGGTATCAAAAGAAAGCCCTTCTTATAACGATAAAAACAATATATAGTTTGTGCGGGTACACTAAATGAGACAGAAATAAATTACAGCAAAACACAAACACCTCAGAAATGTTAAAACAGCCCATGTCACCAAGCGTCGGACAAGCCAAAAAAGTCATGTCACTAAGGGGTTAAAGTCTGAGCTAGAATACATACATTATCATTTACCGAGCAGATTAAGAAATAGCCACCTTGAGTAGTTATATGATTTAGTAATATTACCTTACCTAAGCAGAGTATATGTTGGTAATTTGTAGGTAATTATGGTGTACTATTATTAACCCGTTTAAATACTAATCATTGTAAGTTGTATCTAAATAAAATGCATGGCCAACTTACAGTCAGAAACGTACTGCATAATAAATTATTCTACATGCATATTGATATAGGTACAGAGCTGCATAATTAATGTTTTGTCCTACTTACTTATGTTATAAGTCATACATGTGAATTATGATTAACATCTATTGATATTGTATTTTGTTGTTATGCTATTTTTCTTACCATTTGATCTTTATTCTATGTTCAATAAATTAATTATTATTTTATTAATAATTGTTGCATTGTATTTACTTTTGTAAAAACGTCATCCAAACTCTCACATACATAACGAATTCTTGATATGGGTATTTTTAGTCGGACCCATGTATATGAATCATTAATTATCATATTTTTTTATGATTCATAATTAATAACTCATATTCATATTTTTACGGTTATTAATAATCCGACACTTTCTACTCTCCCAAATCTTTGATCAATCCCCCAGAGTCGGTAACCAAATCAGTCTCAAATTCATCAGCAGAGGAAAGTTTATTGGATAATTCCTCAATTCCATCAACTTCCCATAGCTCATTTAGCTCTGCCCTTGAAAACCTATATGAAAGGATTAAAATGAATCTTCTATTAAAGGAAAACAGATCGAATCCAACTCAGGATCCTAAATACTCTATGATATCCCTATACGCGGACATATCCCAGGACACTAGAATCAAAAGGAGAGAATTTAGCTCCCTCACTACTATTCTCCGGACAAAAACTATCCAATATAAATGGGGGTTCCCTACAAAATTGATAATTCTATATCAGGGCAAGTCCTACTTCTGCGAGCATCAGGCAGAGGCTAGAGATTATATGCTAAATTGGGGTTTGATCCCCAAAGTTTAACAGTCTAACTGTAATACCCATATGAATAATTTTGGGCTTAGCGTAAGATGAAATAACTGATTTAATAGGGAGTGGGGAAGAGATAGGGATGAGTGGGAATTTCCCCTCCCCCTTTTAATTTTTTTATTTTTTTTATTTTCCCTTCTCCTTTTCTACCTCTGTAGCTGTTGATGTCTGAACCTCGGGTATTAAATATCTGATATAGCAGCTTGATGTGCTGTCGTACGGCCGGCGGCATATTTATATGCCGCAGACGGTACGACACCAGATATCCTGCTGAGCATCTGACCTGGATTTCCTGTGATATGTGGCTATATAATTCAAATGACTCTATTTTAAGATTTATGATAATCTCCCTCCCTTCATTTTTTCTTTGTTTCCCCCTTTTTTTTTTTTTCCCCCTCTCACATAAAGGATATGGCACTCGTGTTTAAAACAAATTTGCTTTGAACCACCTTTAGCGATACATCTCGCCCACACATGTTCTCTAAGGTTCACACTCTATGGTATAGCACTTGTACAAAATTTCTATATAAAGCTTTGTCCTTTTCCCTTCTTCCTCTCCTTTTTTTTTTTTTCTTCTCTTTTTTTTTCTTCTCACATAAAAGACATGACACTCATCTTTAAAACAAATTTGCTTTGAACCACTTTGAGTGATATTTCTCGCCCACACATGTTTTCTAAGGTTCACATTTTTATGGTATAGCACTTGTACAAAATTTTTACATAAAGCTTTGTTCCTCTTCCTCCTTCCCCCCCTTTTTTTTTTAAATTTTTTATTTATATATATATATATATATATATATATTTTTTTTTTTTTTTCCCCTCTCTCCTTTCCCTTCCTCTCTCCCTTTTCTGCCCTTACATATCGCCTTGCCTCCACCCTGGTCCCCCCCAGTCACTTGTTTGTATCCCACGGGATTTTGATTGGCGGGCTTTGCGACCTACACATCGATATTCAATGACGTCGCACACCCCCCCAATAAGATTGCTAGTATATGTGAATACTTGTTTGTTTCCTGTCTTTTTTTTCAATTTTTTTTCTTCTTATCTTTTTTTTTTCTTTTTTTCTCTCCTTCCGCCCGGATCCCTGTGTCTGCCCCCCGGTCTCCCCTTGCGCCTATGAGGTAGCCCTGGTAGGTAATACTAGCTATGCCTATTAAACTGTTGTCTATTAACGCCCAGGGCCTTAATTCCCCACAAAAGCGGTCCTATCTTTATGATCTCCTTAGACAAGATAAGATAGATGTCTGTTTTGTTCAGGAGACTCACTGGAAATTGGATAGCTCGAAGCTTTGGAAATTTCGTAGATTCCCTATCGTTTTTGAATCCTCCCTTTCCGATAGGAAGAAAAGGGGGGTGGCAATTATTGTCTCGGCAGCTCCCAAATTTGAACTCATTCACAGAGAGTCTGATACTAATGGTAGATTCTGTATAATTATCTGCAGAATCAATTATATTCCTTTTACCCTGGTTAATATCTATGCTCCCTCCGATGGCACGGTGAGTTTCCTGAACAGACTGATTGACCGAGTCGATAATCTCCAGCAGGGGGTGACTATCTATGGGGGAGACTTTATTACTATAGCGGATCCCATTCTTGACAGGGAACTACCCGGTGGGGCCAGGCTGGACTCAAGATCTAGGAAAGGTGCAGACTTATCCGCTAAGTTCCTCTTAATGAATGACCTATATGATACTTGGCGAGTTAATCATCCAAATGAGAGGGACTTTACGTTCTATTCCAACCCACATCATTCTTACTCTAGGATTGATTTTTTTCTTATGCGCTCTGCTCATCTGGATAGCTGTGTGGGAGCCCGCATAGGTAGTATCTCCTGGTCCGACCACGCCCCCATTTTTCTCGACATTAGAGATAATGTGGAATATCGAACAAGATCTAAATGGCACCTGAATTAATCTATTTTGGCATCGGATGCTAATAAACTTGAATTATGTGCCTCAGCTCAAGATTTTCTTAACATTAATGATAATTGCGAGGTTAGAGACCAGACATTATGGTGCTCATTCAAGTGTTATATGCGTGGGATTTTGATTAAAATGGGCTCTATTGCTAACAAAGCACGAGGTAAACCAATGTCGGATTTCTATATAGAACTTGCTAGGCTTGAAAATCGCAATAAACAGTGCCCTACTCTAGATTTTGCCAGCTCTATTACCAAGGTCCAACAGGCAATTAAGTTGAAATTAGAGGATCAATTTAAAAAGGCAATATCTAGATTAAAAACTAAGTGGTATCTTAATAACGGTAGACCTGGCAAAACACTCACAAAGCAGATCAAGTTCTGGAATCATCAATCCAGAATTAACAAGATCTGCTTTGATGGTAAGACACACCTTTCCCCCCCGCCAGATTAGTGCTGCATTTGGTCAATACTACAACTCTCTGTATAATCTTCCACCAACGGGACGTTCTGTATCTCAGATCAGGGGTTTTCTGCGTAGTCTGGGCCTTCCCAGGGTCTCGGAGGAGAGATTGACATCATTGAATCAACCTATCTCGGAAACTGAACTGACAATGGCTTTAAAAACCATTAAGAAAGGTAAGGCCCCGGTCAGGGCCGGACTGGGAACAAAAACCTGGAAAAAATGTATATACCAGCCCCATCGCATAAGATTTTTAAACCAGCCCATAGCATAATATCATTTTTTTGTTCATAGAAGGGAAAATCATGCATTTTAAAAAGCACATCTGAACAGTGTATTATTTATAGATAAGACTGATATATAAGCATGTCTAGGGCAATATATATACCTCCAGTATGTACACAGAGTTATATGAATTGCCCTGTGCAGAGGTATATATCAGGGCAGTGTGTGAGACATATCCTGTCTCTCGCATATCTGTAGCCTGTCTCTCTCTGTCCTTTCTGTGGCATCTCTCTCTCTGTCCTTTCTGTGGCGTCTCTCTCTCTGTCCTTTCTGTGGCGTCTCTCTCTCTGTCTTTTCTGTGGCGTCTCTCTCTCTGTCTTTTCTGTGGCGTCTCTCTCTGTCCTTTCTGTGGCGTCTCTCTCTCTGTCCTTTCTGTGGCGTCTCTCTCTCTGTCCTTTCTGTGGCGTCTCTCTCTATGGCGTCTCTCTGTGTCCTTTCTGTGGTGTCTCTCTCTCTCTCTGTCCTTTCTGTGGCGTCTCTCTCTCTCTGTCCTTTCTGTGGCGTCTCTCTCTCTCTGTCCTTTCTGTGGCGTCTCTCTCTCTGTGTCCTTTCTGTGGCGTCTCTCTCTCTCTCTGTCCTTTCTGTGGCGTCTCTCTCTCTGTCCTTTCTGTGGCGTCTCTCTCTCTCTCTCTCTGTCCTTTCTGTGGCATCTCTCTCTCTGTCCTTTCTGTGGCGTCTCTCTCTCTCTGTCTTTTCTGTGGCGTCTCTCTCTGTCCTTCCTGTGGCGTCTCTCTCTCTGTCATTTCTGTGGCGTCTCTCTCTCTCTGTCCTTTCTGTGGCGTCTCTCTCTCTCTCTGTCCTTTCTGTGGTGTCTCTCTCTCTCTCTGTCCTTTCTGTGGCATCTCTTTCTCTCTGTCCTTTCTGTGGCGTCTCTCTCTCTGTCCTTTCTGTGGCGTCTCTCTCTCTGTCCTTTCTGTGGCGTCTCTCTCTCTGTCCTTTCTGTGGCGTCTCTCTCTCTGTCCTTTCTGAGGCGTCTCTCTCTCTCTCTGTCCTTTCTGTGGCGTCTCTCTCTCTCTGTCCTTTCTGTGGCGTCTCTCTCTCTCTCTCTGTGGCGTCTCTCTCTCTCTCTCTGTGGCATCTCTCTCTCTCTCTCTGTGGCATCTCTCTCTCTCTCTCTCTCTGTGGCGTGTCTCTCTCTCTCTCTGTGTGTCCTTTCTGTGGCATCTCTCTTCCCCCCTTCCCCCTTAGTGTCTTTCACCCCCTCCCCCTGTAGTGTCTTTCACCCCTTTCCCCCTGTAGTCTTTCACCCCTTCTCCCTGTAGTCTTTCACACCCTCCTCTCCCCCTGTAGAGTCTTTCACCCCCCCTTCCCCCTGTAGTGTCTTTCACCCCCCTTCTCCCTGTAGTGTCTTTCACCCCTCCCCCTGTAGTGTCTTTCACCCCCTCTGTAGTGTCTTTCACCCCCCCTGTACTGTCTTTCATCCCCCCCTGTAGTGTCTTTCACCCCCCCCCTGTACTGTCTTTCATCCCCCCCCCTGTAGTGTCTTTCACACACCGCCCTGTAGTGTCTTTCATCCCCCCCTGTAGTGTCTTTCAAACCCCCCCTTTCCCCTGTATGTCTCACTCACCTTGCTTTCTCTGCTTCCCATCCCGCCGCTGGAACTGCTGCTGCAGCATCCGGCGGCAGCAGGCGAACTTCTTAAAGCGGCGACGGCTGCCGAATTGCTTAAAGTGGCACTTTAAGAAATTCGCCTGCTGCCACCGGTTGTTGCAGCAGCCGAACTCTTAAAGTGGCGGCCGCCGCTGATTCACTTAAAGTGGCCAAGGCGGCCCCAGGGCAGGCGGCCCACCGGGATTTTTCCCGGTATCCCGGTGGGCTAGTCCGGCCCTGGCCCCGGGTCCTGACGGACTTTCATCATCTTTTTATCTTACGCTTCAATCAGATATTATACCTCTATTAATTAGAGTATTCAAGGAATCAGCCCTACTAGGTACATTCCCCCCCGAGATGCTGAAGGCTTCTATTACTCCAATTCTTAAGAAAGGCAAAGATCCCTCTCTCATACCAAACTACAAGCCCATATCCCTGATAAACCTTGATGTCAAGCTCTTCTCCGGGATCCTGGCAGCAAGACTCAGAGGTATTATTCCCGACCTTGTATACCCGGATCAGACGGGGTTCATACTCAATCGTTCAGGGGTTGACAGCACCAGAAGAGCCTTGAACCTCATGCATCGGATAAGATCTGAACATATCCCTGTAGTTTTCCTCGCCCTCGATGCAGAGAAGGCATTCGATAGGGTAGACTGGCGCTTTTTGTCAGGGACCCTTGAGGCCTTCGGACTATCCGGGTCCTTTAGGGATAGCGCCATGGCTCTCTACTCTGCACCAAGGGCTAGGATTTCAGGTCCATCTCTGGGCTCTGACTATTTTAATATCAATAACGGCACCAGGCAGGGGTGCCCTCTTGCGCCTCTACTGTATGCCCACAGTATTGAGCCCCTTGCCGCACTGATAAGGAGGGCGATTCAGGTTAAGGGTATTCAGGTAGGTAACCGGGAGCACAAAATCTCTCTTTTTTTTTTCTGTTTATAATCTTTATTACATTTTCCATTTATCGTTACATATACACATACAAAACATACACAATACATATAAGAAATGGTGTTATACAAAAATTGTAAGAATCACAAAGGCATAAACGAAGGTAAAGAAAAAGTAGTATTCTGAGACATACAAGGGGACAGTGCACGCTACATTCCATCCATTCATATGTGTGCAATGCTCCACCCAGGAGGAAAGGGAGAAAAAATAAAAAAATAAAAAAAGAAGAAGAGAGAAGAAGAAGAAAAAAAAAAAAAAATTTGGTTAATTAAATGAAAGTAAACTAAAAGAAACAAAATTAGTTCCATCTGCACAGGTCGACTCCCTCCCCAACCCTCTCATCTCGTGTGACTGATATCCCCACTTGGTTATGTCAACTCCCAGCTAGAGCTTTTATTCTCACCCACAGGTCCCAAATCTGTCGATACTTAGTTCTTAAGTCTTCTGATATGTAAAATGCCCCTTCGGCCTGAAGGTGAAACTCAATTTGGTTCTCAACCTCAAGCCAAGTTGGCATTTCTTTTTTCTTCCACCGGCGTGCTAGCAGGAGTTTAATCACCATCATTATTATAATAGACAGGATTTGTTTTGGAGATTTACTCCTACCCAGGTTGAAGTGGAAGAGAAACGTTTGGGGGGATAGCGAGATATCTCTTTGTTGGATGAGATTTATTAATTTGGCGGTCTTGTCTCTAATCGGTTCCAGCTGTTCACAGGTCCACCAGATATGGAGTTGGGAGCCCTCCTCTCTGTCACACCTCCAGCACAGGTTTGAGGCATCAGGAGAAAATTTAGCGACCCTCGTAGGGACCAGGTGCCACCTATAAAGTGTCTTATAAAAGAGTTCTTGTAGATTGACACCATGAACAGCGCTTCTAGTATTCTGAAGAGCGCTGTTCCATGTGTCGTTCGGAAAGATCTTACCCAGATCCAATTCCCATTGATTCACTGAGGTGGGTTTGTCCTGCGACAGGGTTCTCTCATATATCGACTGTAGTTGCGAAATGATATTGGTTCTACTAAGTTGTTGGAGGGATGTATCCAAAGGAGTACAGTCCACCAGTGGGTTAGATAATAGAAAAAATTTTATACGGATATACGTAAAGTATTCTGAATTATGTAGCCCAAAGGCATTCTGCAGGAAGTCAAAAGAGACTAGTTTATTGTCTTGGATTAGGTTCGAGATAGCGGTTACGCCAGCCGAGATCCATTTTTTGGTATTTAGGTCTTGGATTCCCATTGACAATGCCCCCAGAGGGGCCAGACTGGTCAAACCCTGTAGCTGGGAAAACACCCTCTTAAACTTAAACATTCCTTTGGTAACATCCAGAATTATGGGATTTTTCGTTTATTGAAACTAGTTGCTGTGCTCCAGAAGAAGTAATAGGGGTTAATTCCCGAACAGTCATCGACTTCCATCTGGAGCCAAGGAGTGTTTTGATTAATCTTATGTTTCCACGCCAAGAAGCTGGCAAATTGGCATATATCCTGTAGTCTGTAGAGGTCTGGAAAACCTAAGCCCCCTCTTTTTTTGTTGCGTTTTAAGGTGTTAATCGCAATTCTAGGATGTTTGTTATTCCATACGTATGAGGAGAACAGGGAGGTAAGTTGTTTTAGGTGTATTACTGGGGCTCTCATTGGAATCGCTCTCATCAAAAAGAGGACTTTAGGGATAATATATGCTCTGAGAATATTGATACGTCCCATCCATGCCATTTCCAGGCCTCTCCAACTTGCTAAGAGGGTTCTAAGATCTTGAATTAAAGTCTCGTAATTAAGGTAAAGGGTCTGTCTAAGTTCTTGAGCCACCTGTATTCCCAGGTAGCTCAGTCTCTTGTTGGATCATTTAATGTTACCTAATGTTGAAAGTTCCTGTAGTTGTGTTGGGGACAGAGAGAATGAAAGCGCCTGGGTTTTACTTAAATTAATTTTATAGTTGGAGTAGGCGCTGTATTGATTAATCAGGTGCAGGACCTTTGGAACTGAAGTCTCTGGGGACGTCAGAGAGAGCAGGACGTCATCCGCATAGAGTGAGATCCTGCTCTCCCGTTCGAGTCGGCAGACTCCCGTGATGGTAGGCGAGTTTCTGATCAGGGCGGCCAAAGGCTCAATGCTTAAGGCATATAGCAGTGGTGCCAATGGACAGCCCTGTCTAGTCCCGTTTCTAATGGAAAAAAAACCAGAATTAAGCAAAGGTCCCGAAACTCTTGCCCTCGGTGCCGAATAGAGTGCCATGGTATTAGTCATAAAGGAGCCGGCAATACCGAAGGCCTCCAATGTCCCGACCAGAAAACCCCAGTCAACCCTATCAAAGGCCTTCTCGGCGTCGAGGGCAAGAAACACCGTTGGAACTCCACTCTGTCCAGCCTGGTGAATGAGATTCAGGATCCTCCTAGTACTGTCTTCCCCTGAACGACCGGTTATAAAGCCGGACTGATCCGGATGGATAAGTTGTGGAATAACCTTCCCCAGTCTATCGGCCAAGATCCCGGAGAAAAGCTTAATATCCAGGTTAATCAGGGATATCGGGCGATAGCTGGGGATGAGTGTGGGGTCCTTTCCGGGTTTCGGAATAGGAGAGATGGTCGCCTCCAGCAGCTCAGGGGGAAATACTCCAGTATGAGATGTTTCCGAAAAGGTCCTAAGTAGTATAGGGAGAATTTCTAATTGAGCTATGGTGTAAAATATTGAGGACAGGCCGTCTGGTCCAGGAGATTTACCTTTTTTAAGAGATCGTATTGCACTGATCAATTCAGGTTCCGATATTGGGTGATTCAGCTCGGAAAGTCTCTCTTCAGATATCTTGGGGAGTCCGAGTTTATTTAAAAAAGCTTTAATCTGATCGGGAGACTTTCCGGTAGAGGGGAGACCATATAGCGAGCCATAATATTCCGCGAAAGCACTGCCTATATGAGTTGGTGAAAGGCAGGTTCGACCTTTGAAACATATCTTAGCTATACGCGTCTGACGGGTCCTAAATTTAATCTTGTTGGTAAGGGCTTTGCCAGGCTTACCCCCGTTCGCGTACCATGATATTTTCAGCCGAGCTATTGCCTTCTTATATTGCTCATTCAATCTCAATCTTATGGCTTTCTGAGTCTCCTCTATCTGTGTTGTGCTTGAGAGGGTAGGGTTTTTCTTGTTAATGTTTTCTAGCCTGGATAGTTCTATGTATAAGTCTGATAGAGATTTTCCCCGGGTTTTATTGAGTATCGAACCCATCTTGATCAGAACCCCTCTAATGTAGCACTTAAATGCACACCAGAGTGTCTGATCACTAACCTCGCCATTATCGTTGTTTTTAAAAAATTCCCGTATCTCAGCCTGAAGTTTAGATTTATTTGTATCGTATGCCAGAATTGATTCGTTTAGTCGCCATTTAGACCTGTCCCTATATTCCTTTTTATCTATGTAGTCTAAAAAGATGGGGGCATGGTCAGACCAGGAAATATTTCCTATTCGGGTCTCTAAGCAGCCATCCAAGTGTGAAGCTCTCATCAGAAAAAAGTCAATCCTGGAGTATGACTTGTGAGCATTTGAAAAGAAAGTGTAATCCCTAACTCCAGGGTTGTATACTCTCCAGGTGTCATAAAGGTTGTTACACATCATAAAGCGTGTAAAAGATTCTGCACTCCTTTTAACTCTTGAGTCCAGTCTGGCCCCCATAGGTAAGCTCTTATCAAGCGAGGCATCTGCTATAGTATTTAGGTCTCCGCCTAAGATAGTGATTCCTTGCTGTATTTTATCGACTCGCTCTACAATCTTACCCAGGAAACCCAGTGTTCCGTCTGAGGGAGCATATACGTTTACCAGAGTGTAGAGGGCATCATTAAGTCTACAGATTATGACACAGAACCTGCCGTTGGTATCTGTTTCAAGATGAATTAATTCAAATTTTAGTCTTTCAGAAATAATGATTGCCACCCCCCTTTTTTTCCTATCTGGGAGAGATGATTCGTAGACAATTGGAAATTTTTTAAATTTCCACAGTCCGGCAGAGCCTGACCTCCAGTGGGTCTCTTGGACAAAGCAGATATGCACTTGGTTTCGAATGATAGAGTCGTATAGATAAGAACGCTTCTGTGGGGAGTTTAGGCCCTGGGAGTTGATCGACATGAATTTAATTGACATAGCTATAGTCTGAGTGGGTCAGTCCTATCAGAGATGTTAAGAGGGGGATGGGAGCCTCGAAGCTGCACAGATAGAAGTAGGGAGAGGAGAGAAAAAAAAAAAAATATCCTGTAGGTGTGCATAGACAAAAAACGAACAATAACATATACATACATCCTTCCAATCTTTTTACCGGGGCAGCCCGCTGCCCAACCAAAAATTTGGTTAAATGGGCCACGCACTGCGCCAGCTTAAATCCCATAACCACCATGGGATACTAACTAGTGCCTGGATTGGGTTGGGCGGAGGGGCGACCGCAGGGGAGAGGATATTATTATTGAGAGGAAGAGGGAGGGTACAGGGTGTAGAGCATGTGTAGGGGGAAAAATAGGAGAAAGGGGAAAAAAAAAAAAAAAAAAAAAAGAGTATATATATATATAATTAAGCAGTGTATTATTTCATATATCTTGATCTGTTATAGTGCAAAAATATTAAGAAAGTGCATTATAGTGTGTTATTACATAGGGTAATCTTAAAAACTATAAGTTTATATCCATTTAATTGTATAGATTTTGTGGTCTGTCATAGTTCAGTTGCCTAGTTCAGTGCAGGGCAATAGTTATTAGACATTAGAATTACATATCAGAGGGAAAAAAAAAAAAAAAAAATTATTATCTGTATAGATTTAAGAAAAAGAAAATTCATTAAGGTGTATTATTGTGCAATATAATAATTCATATTGAGGAGAAAAAAAAAAAAAAAAAAATATATATATATAATTAAGCAGTGTATTATTTCATATATCTTGATCTGTTATAGTGCAAAAATATTAAGAAAGTGCATTATAGTGTAACAACACAAATACAAATAACAACACATACTCATATACACACATATATACATACACATATATATACATATATATATATTTAAACTATACCATCCTATACTTCTTGATCTATTATAGTTCAGAAATATTATCAAAGTGCATTATAGTGCGTTATTACATAGGGGAGTCTTAAACGCTATAAGGTTATATCCAACTAAATATACAAGTTTTAAGGTTTATGTTAGATTCAGTTGCCTAATGCAAGATAATAATTAATTAACATAAAAAAAAAAAAAAAAATCATTGAATTTATGTAATTCCCCTCGACACTGCTCTCATCGTGGTTGTTACCACTGTCTTTAGTGATCTACTGTTTCTCGGGGGGTATTAGACCCCAACTAAGCATATAGTCCTTAGCTGTGGATTGTTGGTCGCATTGATAAGTCTTGCCCTGATAGAAAATTATCAGTTTTGTGGGGAATCCCCATCTATATTGAATGTCTTTAGATCTCAAGATAGCAGTGTACTGGTTGAATTCTTTTCTTTTCATCCTGGTGTTTTGCGATATATCCGCGTATAAGGTAATTGTAGAGAAATTAGGATCTTGAGTTGGTTTTACTCTGACTTGTCTCAATAAGAGTTCTTTAATTCTTGCGTTTTGAAAGCATACAATCACGTCTCTTGGGACCTCTTGTGGGAGACTGGCTGGTCTGGGGAGTCTATGTAGTCTCTCGAAGGGGAGAGTCCCAATAATCTCAGGTGACAAATATAGTTTCAAAAAGTCAATGAGGTATGCTTCCAGGTCTATGTTCTTAACATTTTCAGGGATTCCTCGAAATTTTAGGTTTCGTCTCCTCGAACGGTCCTCCAGATCGTTAATCTTTTGGTTTAGCATGTTCACTTCTTTCTTGAGCTCAAAGTTGTCTGCCTGGATCTGTAAGAGACCCTCCTGTAGCTGGTCTATTTGACCTGCTTGGGTCGACAGAGTCAACTGGAGTTGTGAGAGATCTGCTTTAATTTCTGCAAAATTTTTGTTAGAGTCAGCCCTGATTTTCTCGTAGAGATTATCTAGGGCCGAAGAGAACATGCTTTGAGAGATTGGAGTATTGGAAGAAGTGTCTAACATGCTCTCCTCTGCCGAGGAGCTAGGTATAGCCTTAGTTGTCTGGTTGTGGGTTTTTAAAGATGATTTTGGGGAATAGTAGGTGTTAATCCCCGAGTCTTTTACTGGCTTTTCCCTCTCCTTATCACGTTTAGGAGCCATTTCCCAATTAAGCTGAATGTAGGTCTGTTCGTGGATGGATAGAGAGTTATTCGTGTATTAACTTATTTGGTTTGCAAGGGGAGAGTCACAGTAAATTCTGTATCATGTAATTTATCGCAGTTTGATAGACCAGCCAACATCAGGTACTTTTATATGGAGTGTATTTCTCAGCACAATTTGAGACAGTATTATTGGGTATAGCGTTTAGATGTTTTAGGGCTGCTGAGTTTCTCCGCTGAACCTCATAGAATAAGACCACCAGTAGATAAAATAAATATATGGTAAGTTTGTATCGCCTCCCGCGGAGGTCGATCAACTGGTGTAGTGGGCAGATTTATCTCATGTGTCGGGGTGTTCAAATAGGTCAAGACAATCTATAATTGATACGTCTATAATTGATGGTGTTTCACCTGCCACCAGTCAGTTGAAGACAAACTAGTCTGGACGAGAGCTATCAGTCCCACTTCAGATTAATCAATGTAAGGCCGGGAGTCAGTCCAGCTTGTGATAAAAAAAAAAAAAAAAAAAAAAAATGGTTTCTTCGGTTAATACATCTGAAATAGTTCAGGTCTAGTACAGACAAAATTGTTTGTGGGTTGTCGCATTTATAAACATAACTTTAGTCCTACAACCATGGATGTAACAGAAAGGAGTGATTTCATCAGTTAGCACATGCGAAACAGTTCGGATCTGGTATAAGCAAAGTTATTTATAAAAGTTGCCACATTAATAGATATAACTCAGATCCTGCAGTAGTAAGTTTGTTCACTAAACTTCCGTTCCTTATCTAGAGTTTTTATACTGTGGAGACTCCAGCATACAGTTTCAGGTTGCTAACTTTTATCAAGTGTCTTACTCCACATTTCCTCATTTATGCATGATTCAGTATTTGTGCCATATATAGAACCAGCAACTTTGTATTTTATCACCATATGCCCGATATTTAGTCTGCCTAGTGGGTCAGTAATCAGAGAGTAATCAGAGAGACATTTAACTCACAGTTGACTTAAAAGTAAGTTCTCAGAGTTTACTTAGCTCTTTTCTGATCAGTGAGTTTCTTTGGAAGGTGTTTGACAGTGTAGAGTCCGGTGGTTAATCGGGTCAGTGTGCGGGCTGTGCTTCCATGGAGCTTTGTTCCTCTCTCCCCTCCTCCTCCGTTTACTGCGGGTGTGCTCCTGGGGGTAATGGTGTTTCTGGTCTGCTGCGTTACTTCAGTAGCCTTCGATTCCACCGCGGTGATGATGTTTCTGGTCTGCTGGGTTAATTCAGTGGCGTTGGTTTTCCACCGCGATCGATCAGCTGGGCTTCAGAGTGGAGCTACATCCGAGATCTCTCATCAAACGCCGACCGCCATGCCCAGAGCCACGCCGCTACACGTCACACGTCACGCACATCACGTCCACATTCAGTGGACTCAAAATCTCTCTTTATGCGGATGATGTGCTCCTATCTTTGTCATCCCGGTAAACATCTATACCACAGATCCTCTTTTTGATTGTTCAATATTCTTCCTATTCTAATTATAAAAGCAACCTAGCCAAGACCCAGGTCCTCATGAGCTCTCTCTCAACCTTCCAGCTTGACGAACTTTCAAAGGTAGGGGGCATTAAGTGGCATAGTAAAACTTTGGACTACCTGTGAATCAAGATTGTCTTGGATCCCAGACAGACATTATTTCTTAATTATGAAACCCTTCCTCTAAAAAAACAAGAATAGCTAATTCATACTTAAAACGTAGTCTTAGGATGGGGGGACTTGGATTTCCGGATCTTTATAAACTCCAAGAAATCTGTCTGTTTACAAATTTTCTGGCCTGGAAACATAAATCGCCCCAAGATACGGTATGGAGTCAGATTGAAACCTCTGAATGTTCGGGCCAAAATCCTTATTATTTTTTTGGGATAAAAAAATCTTAATTTCAACAAATTGAAAATCCTCAATCCTATAGTTATTGACGTGGTCAGAGGCATGTTTAAGTTCAAGAAGCTGTTTGCCGAGGTACAGGGTCTTACCAGCTCCTTTGGGGGCCCTCACGATCGTTATTCCCGACTTAAATATTACTCAGTGGTCATTTTCAGGTCTGTTGGACGAGATGTCCAACAGACCTGAAGATGACCACTGAGTAATATTCAAGTCGGGAATAACGATCTATAATGTTGGGCGGGAGAATTGCCCCCTTTGATACCCTGCATGAGGCTTCGAATCTACCGAGCTCGCAGCTTTTTAACTCCATTAGAATTAAAACCTAATTAGATGTTAATCCTTTGGTGGAGACATCTCCTCTGGACGAGTCCCTTCACCTCTGTAAGAGGTCAGGGGCGATATCCAGATTACGGTCCCTCCTTGAGGATTCATCGTTAAATGATAAACCTTATCCTATAAATTATTGGGAACTAGACCTGGGGGTTTCTTTCCCTATGGAAACTTGGAATCAATCATGTCATAATACCAGAGGTGCCTTACATGTTATTAATCTACAGGAATCATTTTATAAGGTACTCTTCCGATGGTATTTTGTTCCATCCCGCCTTAATACATTTTTCCCGGACTCTTCAAATCTCTGCTGGAGATGTGGCAGAGGGGAGGGTACTCATCCCCTTATTTGGTGGGCGTGTCATCTTCTGACCCCTATTAAACTTCAAGTCTCACAGATATTAAATGCGGTGTTTCAAAGAGATGTCTTATTAACGCCTGAAACCTTTTTATTCCATATGAATCTGGGAGCAGGTAGATCACCAAAACAGATCCTCGCAATAAATTTACTCATGGCAGTAAAGCTCTCATTAGCTCGACTCTGGAGGAGTCAAGACCTCCCCAAATGGGCTGACATTAGTAAACAGGTTGATTTCCAGCTTACGGCCGAGAGGGCTTTTGAGGACACTGGAGATTATATTTCAAAAGATCTGGGCTCTGTGGCGGCCATGAGGCCGACTCTTTCGGATTAGCGGGATGTGACTGCAGCAGGGGAGGCGGGGTCGGCATGGTGGATTCTGGTGGAGCGTTTTTTTTTTCTTCTATTTTTTTCTTTTTTTTTTCTTTTCTCTCTTCTTCTTTTGTTGTGTGTTTTGTAAAAAAATAAAGGAAAAGAAAAAGGGGGAAAAAAAATATTACTAGCATCTGAATGGCACAACATTACTGGCATCTGACTGGCACAATATTACTGGCATCTGAATGGCACAATATTACTGGCACCTG